>JAWZYV010014041.1:1200000-1800000 GCA_038373885.1 Cheiracanthium punctorium
TGAGAGGTTGATTTGTCCTTTGTAAGAAAAACATTTAATCCGGGCTCCACTGATGCACAAAAGACCAGCAATTAGCTGAAGCAGATCTCCAGGAGGGGCTGACAGTTGCGCACCCTGCCCATAGTTGGGGTGTTGTAGGGAGAAAAAATCAAGCTTTTTTGATGCACGAAGTACAGTTCTTGCCAAAAACATTTGAATTACTGGTCGGTTGGAAGGTTAACTTGAGTTTTCTTTGTTATCGTTCCCGGTATACTGCCAGTAGTCTACAATACACGCAAAAATGTAACATTTAAAATTAGAACATCACGAGGATTATATAAAACTCAGAGAAAGAGAGAATAAAGGGAGAAACTGACGAAAAAAAAAAAAAAGAAAAAAAAAAAAGAAAGGAAAACTGAGAAAAGTAGAAGACAGAAAAATAATAAGTAAACAGAGGAAAGGAGGCATGGTCCAAAGCCTGACTATCTAAACTCTATATTTAGATTATCCAAAGCCCCCATCTAAACTCTATATTTAGATGGGGCTTAGGGGCACTAACTTTGGGCCTTTTTTACTATCACAGGCATTTTAACCCAGTTTTGACCGCCGTTGAGTTTCGCAATACAAAGCTTTTTTAAGATTTCCTAGAGTAAAATTTAAAATTACTTATATGTATTTGAGCAAGCTACATTTAGAAATTATTTTTATTTTAATATTTGTAACCCATTGGCATCATTAGCTCATATCGACGCTGAGTCAGGGATGGCTATTATGTGACACACGTGTCTATGGATGGCTATTATATGACACTCCTGTTAGTAGTTTTGAAATTTCATTTTCCGAAACGATAAAGTTGTTATATAATACTTCATTTATCATTTATAAAATAAATATGTTTATATATTTTATCATTTATGCTTAGAGCTTTTCTGTATAAGTCGTTTCTACTTAAAATTTTTGGTCAAATCTGGGAAAGGTTCTTTAAACACACACACTCACACGTGTGTATGGCATAAAAGCATTCATTCCTTTGCAACAAAGCAATTCCAAGTATGTAGAATCGCGTGAAATAGACAAACATGAAACACAGATTTACACCCATTTTACGCCAAATTAAAAAGTATATGAAATAAATAACTTAAAATGTGAAAAAAATGAAAAAAAACTCTCAAAATACTGTTGTTAAAAAATAAAATAAATAAAAACTTTGTGAAAAAACATACATAAAAGGTTACTTATAAGACGTAACGATCTTTTTGACCAAAATATTTTTTCGGCCTTCATCAGACAAACCCTTCCGTCTACTACTTCCGTGCGTAGACGAAAGGGTTTCCCTGATGAAAACCGAAAGAATTATTGGTCGTTACCCTTATAAGTAACCATTTATGTGTATTTCTTTCACAAAGTTTTTATTTTTCATAACTCAAAGTGTGTTACAAAAAGTTGACAATTTTCAAATAGTAAGTTCGCTTAGACAACAGGAGTTTAGAATTAGCGATTATTCGTTTTTCCAAAATAGAATAACTAATTGTAATTGATTTTAAAAGCGCCATCTTGGCATTAGGTACGATCTGATAAAATGGTATCTTTCCAAGCAGGTTGAATCTAAACAGCGAGTTCCGAAATGTTAGAACCCAGTATCTTGAAAATGAAAAAATAATTAAAATGCAGATTATTTTAAAGCCGGTTCGGTCCAGCTGGAGTATTTGCTACCAGTAGAAATATTTGGTGGCGTTAACTATGCCATAATAGCAGTTATACTACATTTTGGATATTCGCCATCGAAGGTGTAGTCAAATAACCAAACACATTTAAAACATCTGTAAATTTCTAATACAATTTTTTAATAATTGTTGATAATTACTAGTTATTACACGAAAATATGAAGCTTGCCCAATACTTCAAAACTTTTGTTACAATGGTTACTAATTAGTGGTTAAAGGCAACCTTTTTTACCTTCATTTTCATGCGATTCAAATTCATCTGGGTACAACTGTTCGTTTTTAGACGAATTGACCATAACTTCTGACTCACACTGTCCATTCATGCATTGGACATTCTTTTATAACAATCCCTAGGAAAAGCACAAATGTGTGAATAATAGGCCACTTAAAACTATCTCTTTTGAAGAAATAAACACAGGTCGCCTTTTGAGCGGCAATATGATTTATAAGATGAAATTTAGTTAGTCTAATGAAATAATATGAAATTTCTTTTAACGATATTTATAATTTAGACTCTAATAATCTTATCTTCCCTTAATCTGCAGAGTCTAAGACATAATATAAAACTTGTAATATTAAGGTGTTGATTTACCTTCATTGAAGACACAGACAGTTTTTATAATGATGCACATTTACATAGCTTTTACAACAGAGTTCTACATTGCTTTACAATGTGCTAAAGAGAAAGACAGTTAGGGAGGACAGTTTTAAAAATACAATTTCACTATCAACAAAAAATTGCTTGGTGTTATATAATGTTCTTGCTTCAATGAAAGAGAATTTCAGAGAATGAATGAATACATGAAATATGTCAAGTGATAGAAATATCATTTAGTGTTCTATCAGCAAATGTGAAAATATTCATTAAGTTTCAAAAGCATTAAATTCTATTTGTGATAGCGCTTTTGGACAAATTAGTCATACTTTCTTGTTAAAACAATGTTCAGCTGTTACGTACAGTTAGATATAGAAAGCGTTGGAACAGAAGCTTTTATGCCATGACTAGGTAGGTCTCTTGCGATAACGGCATAACAATTCTATTTTCATAGAGTAAAACTATTTAGAATTTCTGGTGAATGATACAAATTTCAGAAAATTGTTGAAAATTCAAAGTTAAGAAAAAAATTAAAATGCCTTTCTGATAAAGATTAATTTATTATGATCTATTTCTATAGCATATTATAGAATTAGTGATAGTTAAATTTTCCTATTTGTCGTAAAATTACATTTTCTAGTCTAAATCATTAAAATGTTTTATGCAGGAGTAAATTCATCACAAACTTTGAATCGTTTTACTTTGTGACAATAAATGTATGATGAAGCAATTTCAGAGGACATTGCCTCAGTACTTAGTACCACATGATTAAATACTACCAACTGAAGATAAAGCTATCGTTAAGGTGCTCCATTAATCTTCGAACTTCAGCTCAGTTCAGTGGACCTAGTGATGATGTAAAACTTTTTGTTCTCGGCCATTGTATATCTAGGAGGTTGTGGTTTGTTTCATACACATCTTTTAGTTTATTAAATAGTCAAAATCTTCCAAATGCCCTAGATACGTTAGTGAAGCCGTTATATTAATTATCAATACAAAGGTAGTTTTAATGCCAAGGTGAGTTATTTAATTTTTTTTTCAAATCCAATTTGTGTTATATATTTAATAACAGCAAAGTGTAGGTGAGAAAGCACCCAATAGCACTAAGATAGAAGCCTCTTGTGAGATCAAAAAAGTTCCATACAGTTAAAGCAAATGCCTCACCAGTGTTCGCCTGTAGTGAAGTTGCAAAAGACTTGATTTCATTTTTTAAACCACACATCTCGATTCTCTGAAGTAATTTGTGGTTGAAATGCTTTGCAGTTTTATCAGCTTCGTTTACAGCTGCAGCACTCAGTGTGATAGATGAAAGCCTCACAAAATCTCCCACCATAAATATGATGGGCTGCAGTAACTTTTCTCCAGATTTCATTGCGATGACAGCTCGATTTAAAATACCAAACAAAGCACTTGTGATCAGCAAAAAAATTGGAAAAGACAGATTCGAATTAAGAATTTGGAACAGGTCTGTTATGTTGATGTATCGCTGAAACGATTCATCTAACTCTTGGGGTTGTGTTTGGGTTTCAAACATTATCATTTTTGCCAGAATCGTATGCTTGTGCAACACATTTCTCATTTTAAGGCATATAATGACATAAAATGCAGCAACGCAAGACGAAAGATAGTACATGGTATAACCAGATACAGCGAAAATAACACATTCTAAAATTGATGCCGTGTGTTTATACATTTTCGTGCTATCCAACAATCCCAAAGTTGTGCTGTTGATTAATTTTTTTGCATGATTTTCATCATACGAATAAAAAGTAAACGCAAAACTCGAAATATACATAATCATTGCCAGGAAACTGCCCAATGTAACAATGTACCTTGGTAAAGAAATCTGCAGTCCCTTTTCTATGTTTTGCAATTTTTTAACAGCATCACGCAAATCTTCTTTAAATAGAGCTAAATATAACCATACAATAAAATAAATCAAAAATATTATCAAAAAAGAAGTGAAAGCTTTAATCTCTTTTTCAGACCAGGCGTTAGATTCCAAAGTTCTTACTACATATGACGCTTGTATGAACCATGATAATAATACACAAATTCTACCAAGGATTACAACAAATTTCTCTTTCCTGTTTTGCGAACTGCAAAAGTTTATACCAAAATTGCTCAGAATTCGTAAAATATCTTCTGATTTCTTTTTGTATTTGCTGTTGGTTCCTAATTTTGTGACTGTTTGCTTTACTGGCTTGGCCGCAGACTGGGGGAAGAAAATATCCATGACTGAACTCACTTTATTGGAGCAGGAAATGTGTATAAATTGCAACTAAGAAAACTCTAGATAAAGTGAAACGATCTATCTAATTTTCATGAAAATGAAATCAACTATGGATTGAAAATGACAGTTCTTTCTTCCATGATGACGCTACATATTTTGCTTGTTTTCGCCACTTAACAGATTTGAAATGTAGAAGTTCAATTATGAAAATGGTTTTAGCAATACATAAGAATTAAAATATCGCCATAAAATTTCAATTATATTTTTTGGTAATAAGCTTCATGATTTTTGGAAGCGAAAACCCCAAAAATTTAATTAGAACAAATTTTCAAAAGTACACCTTTTTGCCATTACATCATTAAAAAGTCCTTTAGAAAGAATAAAAAAGTGCTCTTATCGCATTGAAATATCGAATATCGGTCGATTCTTTGTAATTTGTTTTCTGTGGAAAATGCTTGATATTTTGAAAATGATATTATGTATAGAGTATTTGTGCAGTTGATGACTTTTTAGATTTGAATCAAACGAAACGTAAAAGCACAGAATTCATAATGCAATTATAGCTAATTGTCATTATCACTTTAAAAGCAAATGAGCACTTAAGTCTGATTTGTCTGGTATATTTTGTGAAAAGTTTGAGTCACTTTCTGAAAGTATCGTTAAGACACTGTAAAATGTATTATACTCTGCGTAAAGAAGTAACGCTAGAGTAATAGGAAAATTTTGTTAAAAAAGTTCAAACCTTTGAACTACAGTCCATAGAATAAAAAAGCCAATTATAAACAAAAGTCTGTTCTTGTAATCCCAAAGTGCGTTTCATAAATATTTGAATTTACATTAAAATCCGTACCACCGACGTGCAACAGCATTTGCAACTGCTTAAGTCTAAATTGCGAAATGACTTTTGCTGGTAGTTCATGGAGAATTAAATTTTCCTCCACCATATATCCTGCAAAACTCCATTTTAAGGGGAATAACTCCATTTTTAATTTCCAATTTTTTCCCCTTAAGGTTCAATAAAAAAGAAAATAAAAAAATCTCTATTTATCATAACATAAAAGTGTTTTTTCAAAAAGATAAATAAGTACAGGAACATGAAAAAACAGGTGTAGATTATAGATATTAATACCACGTACTTACCCAATAAGTTCCAAGATAATACCTGCATAATAAGTTTTTCTACAATCCTGCCTGCAAGTTTCAAAAATGCACTTTTGAGGAAAATGCGTTTAAACTTTTAAATCCCCCTTTTAAATTACATTATATCGGCATTTCTTTTTGCAATTACTTGTGTTCTAATAGGAATATTTTCATGTGGTGTTAAGCAAGTGATTTTAAAAAATTCACATTTTTGAAAAATGCAATTCAAATTATTTTGGCTTTTTCGAAGGTTTGAAGGCTGCCCCCCCCCCCCTTAAGGTATTTTTGTCAAACTTTGGCATAAAATATTATTGAGGAATTGCATACGAAGATTTATACAAAAATGATGTAGACTGTGTAGTATTAAAACATGAAACTGCTTTGTTAATCCATTTTACATTTTCTTACAAAGTTGACGTTAAATTGTGTATGATTTGGGTTTATTTGCTTGTCTGTGCCTGACTGCTATGAATATGTAGTTAGATGTTTACACAAAATTTTTATCGATGTTAAATATACACTTGTCATGTTCCCTGTTGAAAATGGGATATCTTGCATTTATAGCTTTTACAAGAACGTACAAAAAAATTCAATGTATTATGGTCTACGCGTATAAGATATTTAATTTTCATTATTCATAAGATATTTATTTTTCATAAGATATTTAATTTTCGTGTGTTAATTAATATCTTTCAAATAATGTAAAATTAATAAATATTGTCAACAGAAAAAAAAAAGATTTATATTAGACCTGACTAAAATACCTGAAAGTGGCTGCGAAAATATCTTAAAATCTTAAAATCTTTATTGCTCTCCAGATTTGATACTGCAGCAATGCAGTGTGCAGGTTTTACAAAAAATACTCTTTTGAATATATAAAGCACCAAGATTGTACAAACTTGTGACCTATATAACGTTCATCTGGCTCAGATATCTGATATTTAGGATCTACTCTAGACATCAACTCTATAGGGGTTGAGGAGTCTTTAGCCTCAGCAGCATTTTTTTAAGGGCTCATAACACCTCTAATAACGCTAGTCAACAAGTTTAAACTTTTTTTCTGCCTCTGGTTTGTAAATGGGTGGATTTACTTAAATTCGGGGTGCTCAATTCACTGGTAAAATCAATTTATGTCTATCACGTCACATTTCCAAGAGGCACAGGATAATCAGAAGCAATACCGGCAAAATTTGATAGAATTTAAACTAATAAGAAATTCATTTTAAGAACTTCATAATTCTACATGTGTATACATTGGTATTTATATGTATACACTTGCCAACATAGATATCATCTTTTTTCCTGGGTTTATAATAAAAAATTGAATATGAAGTTATTTATTTTAAGTGGACGAAGGTGAAATATATTGAATGTAGACATACTTTTTTGTCGAATGTTTTTTCTCGCGCCCCTTGTAATTGCTTCCACAATGGGCTTTTACTTCTAGTTTAAATAATAATAGGATTAAATTGAATAGGTTCAAGTAAATACTTTAAAAATATATAAGTAATGAAGGTTAAGTATTCAGTGAACATATTTGAGGAGTTTTTAAAGATTTCAATATTGCATAGATAGTGATATTTGTGATTTGGTATTTAGGAATGTAGTTTTACAAAATCCTTTTTTATTTAGTTTACAAAAAAATGCAGACTCTGTTCTACTATGCTCACTGAAAGTTAAGAGATATTATAAAAAGAGAGTCTTTATATAGTGCTATTTGTTTAGTGAAGACAATAAGATAATAGTTCGCAAAATTTCTGAAAATTTGTTCAAGAATCTCTGTGAGGTTCTCATTGAAGCATGAGCAGAAATTAACTATCAAAATCTGCGTGAAGAAAATCAAAAAGCTCCAAGCTTCTTTCAGCTTACTATAATTACACTAGACAACAAATTTAAACATTTTTTCTGCCTCAGGTTTGTAAATGTGTGAATTTACTTAATTTCGGGGTGCTGAATTCAGTGGTAAAATCAATTTATGTCTATCACGTCACATTTCCAAGAGGCACGGGAAAAGCAGATGCAATACCGGCAAAATTTGATAGAATTGAAACTAACAAGAAATTCATATTAAGAACACTTCATAATTCAATATTATCTTATATGTATACATTGGTATTTATATGTATACACATACCAACATAGATATCATCTTTTTTCCTGTCCAAAATGCCCTTCCCACTTGGTTTAAACAGGACCTAGCCGCTAATTCGATATTTCTCAGTCTGATATCAAACGATGGATCGCTGAACAATTTTTCTATTTGTGGTCCAATAAATGTACTTTCTTTTAACTTTGCTTCACTCAGTTTGAGAAACTTTTCTTTCAAATGATTGAAGACCTCATTTATCCAGAGCTTTAACAAAGTTCTTCATTAAACCCAACTTCACATGAATCGCAGGCAAAATGATTTTATTTGGCTCAACCAGTGGAGTATTTTTCAGATTTTTCTTTACAGTTACATGTGATTTCCTCATAAGCCACTTTACTGTATAGTGGCCAAAGTTTCATAAGTTTATTTCACATCTACTGCATGAGCCAAAGGCACAGATGGAAAAGTATTGCCATTATGCAGTAGTACTGCTTTCAATCTTTTTTTCCTAGAGTCAATAAAGAGTGACTATTCCTGATGGTTATGTTGTACACCTAGCTGCATCAGCAGACCATTGACATCTCTACATACACACATTGAATTCTGCATGTCAAAATATTGAGCGAATGAAGTACCAATGATCTCAAACAGGAAATTTTTGTACCTGGAGCTAGAAGGTTTCGTTGTTGCAGTCTCAACCCCAAAAGTTCAGCTTGCTGTTTTGAAAGTTTTAGATCGCGAACCAAAATGTTCAATTCCTTTTGATTAAAGAGCTGTGCCGAAAAATCTTGAGAATGACGGGAATATTTTCTACAGGTTCTTGATCAGCTTCTTCAGATTCACTTGACATTGTTTCTGATTCTATGACTTCCAGATTACAGGCAGGAACAAGCAACCTTTCATTATGTCACCGGCAAATCACTGAAGATGCATTTTGTATTTTATTTTATGTTTAGTTTTTATACAGAATCCCCCTGCAATATTCATGAGAGAGAAGTTATCGGCAGAAAAATGATCCTTAGGCTAACTCCAAGCCATAGGAATTGAGACTTGCATAGATCGTCATTTTCCTTTCAGTAGTACATGTCATGCACGAATGTGAGGCGCAAAAGTTTTATCTTGATCACCAAAGGGACTTTCAAAATATAATTTATAGGCTTTCTTAATCAAATCAGTAATTGTTTTTTTGGGCTTTTGGGGTGAATTTCTCACAGACATAACAAAAGTAGTCGGGGTGATTAACTAGCTCTTTACTAGTTGTTATTTTTAGTAAATGTAAGTTTTAAATATATGTATTAGACAATTTTAAAATAAAAATAGAAACTCTAACTTATTAAAAAAATCTCAATACATTCTTAGGCTGAGATAAATACGATAGCAATTACACCATGCATGTTTCACATGCACTAGTGCATAATGCTTATTTCGCACAACTGGATTATCTGTCCATCTAATGAATAACACTTTCCTGTGTAACATCTGACATTAAGTGAGAATTTGTTGATCTTATAGCATTCTTGTACCAAACTTTAGAAAAAAATTAAACATTAAACATTAAAATAAAAGAGCGGAAAGTAGTGAAATTAAGAAAAACATAAATAAAAATCCTTAAAAACTCAAAAATCTTACGTGCTGTAGCATTTTGAAAGGTAGATTCGGCTTCTACAGACCAAAATACATATTAATTGATGTATCCCATCCCAGAGGCAAAATGGCTGTTGAGTAGTGTAATTTAATCCTAAAATTTAAAGTTACTTATTAGTGATACTGAGAGGTGAAAATTTTCTGACCGACCTCATGGGAATATAATATAAATAACTTTCAGCATACGAAGGAGGTTTTCAAATCAGTAATTGGCGGAATCTAATAGTAATTTTATAAAGCTTTTTTTTTCAGCATTTGTACTCCTAGAAAAAATTAGAAAAGACCACATTTAGCAGAACATGTCTTACTCTCTAAATACACAATGTTCCTAATACTAATTCTAAGAGCTTTATTATTGTTTGAAGTTTGCAACCAGTGGCATAGGAAAGGAGGAGGGCTCAGAGGGTTCGAACCCTTCCATCCCATGCCCTTGGTTGAAGGGAGAAAGTAACTAAAAATCCGCGCCTCCATGGTGTCTTTTTAGGTTAAAATCGATAGAAACATACTGAGAGCCCCCCCCTCCCTCCCCTCCTTATCCAAACATTGAATTGCTACGCTCCTGCCTACAACAGACCATCTTTAAGTGTGTTTTTTATAATAGAGGGAAATAATTAGAAGAAAATGCGAACAATTTTAAATTCAAACTAACATCTTAAAAAATATTTTTTAAGTATTTAATTCAGAAATTTCTAAACCCGGCTGGTTTATTGATGTCTGTATTGTTCTGTTACGGCAAAACTACATGAGCACTGTACGCTTTAAGGGGAGGGTACTTGGGGTAAAGAATTTTTAAGTGGGTTCTAATGCATAATCACGTTACATCTGAAGAAAGCAGAACAAAACTCTAGATGTTAGATCACAAACGCGCGGTATGCCAGTACTTCAGACTTTTACACTTCCGCTATCTACCAATGTTTAGGAGGCTCTGATTTTCTAGTAGTTCTAATAGGCCCGTTCTTAGGGCCTCCGAATGTTGGGGGACCCCCACAAAAAAATCCCAATTCAATTTTTCTTATCTTTTTTAAGCAGATTTTTATATGCATTTTCAAAATTTTTTGAAACAATATTTTAAACAAGTTGTCAATGTGCTTGATGACTGGATGCCATTTATAACCAGGGATTGAAAAAAGTTGTAAATTCTTCATGGTATTTTATGTATAGCTTGAATTTGTAAAATTCATCGTGAAAAATAAGACGACCGCCGTTGATGGGGAGGGGGGAAGTTCAGACTTGACAGCAGGTCACAGTCAGACTGTAATTTACCTTTGGAAATTCCACGTTGCATACATCAGTGTTAGGGGGCCCATCCCGAGTTGTGCCTATATGAAGAATTTTCTAAATCGGGCCCTGTTCTTTAGTGCCTTATCCATTGGCGATTCTACTAAGGTTTATAGACAGATTAAGACATAAAATACTGTACCGTTAGGATCTAACTCAATTTTATGATTTCATATATACAAAGATTAGTGTAGAGCTGTATTCGTGTAGGTAATTGTTAAATCCATACATTTTAACATGTACTAAAAAAATAGTCTTCCTAACTGCACGCAAAGAGGACAGTTTCCGTTTTTATATATGGGATAAAAAAGTAAAAGAAAAAGATGGTATTTTCAAGTGGCTGAAATTCTGAAGGGGCAGAGGGTTTGATTTGTCCTTTCTAAGAAAACCATTTAAACCTGCCTCCACTGATGCAAAAAAGACCAGCAATTAGCTGAAGCGGCTCTCCAGGAGGGGCTGACAGTTGCGTACCCTGCGCACAGTTGGGGTGTTGTAGGGAGAAAAAATCAAGCTTTTTTACTGAACATAAATCATCTTCATCCTGTGTCCGTGTAAAGAGATTTCTTATTTAATTCGAAGAACAGTTCTTGCCGAAAACATTTCAATTATTGGTCAGTTGGAATTTTAACTTGCGTCTGCTTTGTTATCGTTCCTGGTATACTATCAGCACTCTACAATACACGCAAAACAAGCCCTTCCGTCATCAGACACGCATCAGACAAGCCCTTACGTCTACTACTTCCGTCCGTAGACGGAAGGGCTTGCCTGATGAAGATCGAGAGAATTTTTGGTCGTTACGCCTTGTAAGTAACAATTTATGTGTATTTTTTCACAAAGTTTTTATTTATTTTAACTCAAAGTGTGTTACACAAAGTTGACAATTTTCAAATAGTAAGTTCGCTTAGACAACAGGAGTTTAGAATTAGCGATTATTCGTTTTTCCAAAAGAGAATAACTAATTGTAACTGATTTTAAAAGCGCCATCTTGGCATTCGGTACGATCTGGCAAAATGTCATATTTCCAAGCAGGCCGAATCTAAACAGCGAGATCAGAAATGTTAGAACCCAGTATCCGGAAAATGAAAAATAATTAAAATACAGATTATTTTAAAGCCGGTTCGGTCCAGCTGGAGTATTTGCTAAAAGTAGAAATATTTGGTGGCGTTAACTATGCCATTATAGCAGTTATAGTACACTTTGAATATTTGCCAGAAAGGCGAGATGGTATAATATGTGGTGTTAAATACGCCAATCATCAAAGGATTATGTATATAAAAATATGGATAACGGTTTTCTTGGAACTGTACATGAACAGTAATTATAGTTTATGAGTATGTGCGAATCGCCAAATAATGAAAGGTCGCCATTAGTGGCAAGCTATCCTAGCTGTTCCGTAGTTTTTATGAAAGAAAACATATAAAGTACTGTTTTCTTAGAGCTAATTATTAACTATACATATACGCAAGTCGCCAAATTATGAAAAATCGCCATAATTGGCTAATAGGCAAGGTGTTCCATGGGTTCCACATAACTAAAAATAGTGCGAAATTTAAATTTTTATGTTCAAGCAACATGCAAGAACCAAGTAATGTGTAGCTCGGTAACATTCTATCTGATCCAAACTTTGGGTTTTGCTGACTGAAATTATGCCTTTTTCACCAATAAGCCTCATTAGGAGCCGAATGCCTCATACGAAAAGGGAGCGTTGCGAGTCTAGGGGCCCTGATCCCTAGTATAGAAAAAAAACCCTCCATGTATAAATTTATATACAATAATTGCAAAATGAATTTTTAAAGAAACCATTCAATTACTAATTTTCGTTGAGTAATTGTTGCTTGTAAATAAAAGCCAATGGCATTCAATCATCTTTGTTTTAGAATATTCTTTTAATTGGCCGCCCACCCCGCAACTGATCACTGATGTCAACATAGATATTCGGTTTCATAGTTCTGATAATTCGCTGTTTTTTCTAAATACGAGCTGACATGGCGAACTTCCTAACGCCTAACACTCAATGAATATAGTGATACCTTTTAGCTAAACTTAATTTATGATTTTAATAAAATGAATAGAAAAAAATTATTGATTCAATAGTTCATTAGGATAATATATATAAAGAAAACAAAAATTCAATAAAAGTTCAACTATGAAATATTTCAATGTCGTATCGGCAAGACATTTGCTTTGATGAAGCTATGTATTTTGCTGCATGGGTTACACTTGGGTTGATTCTCTTCAGTGAAGTACTTTGTGATATACGACATTTTTCGTTTTGTTATCAAGTGCAAGAACAAACAATGCGGATGGTTTGCCGACACGTGAACATACCACGTACAACTGCCCATGAGAAAACCATGCATTTTCTAAATTCAGACCGCAAAAACACTCAAGGATTGGATTTCAGCTTTGTTAATCGTCATGGTGAATGCAAGACGAATGGGAAATTGAATTTTTTTAAACTCAAAGGGCATATTGGCTGGGATAATCAGAATTTTTGGAATGAGAACTTCCTCACCTCTGAATTTGCCTTCGAGTATCCTCGCGTAAATCACATTGATCATCAGTTTTCTTATCACCAAACGCGTTCCATTGCATAGTTTTGGTTTGTTTAGATTTCGAAACATGACAACTACCGAGCCAACTTTTAGTTGTAAATTGTGCGGTGGTAAGCCTGGCACATCCAACGAGTTTAAAAATTCAGTTGGATAATTGTGGACTTCGTATGTTACACAGTCAGTAGATTTGAATGAATGCAGAGTACCAAAGATTTGATTCTGAATTACAAAGTCATCTACATCTTTATTCTTAGCCGCTAAAATTACACGCTCACTCAACCATTCGTTATTTTTCAGGCTAACAATGATGTTTGGGAATACTTTGTTGATGAGCTCGTCTTTCGATGAGACAAAATTGAAAAAAATTAGGAGGAAATGAAATCAATCCGCTCGATTCGTCGACAGGAACACGGCCATTACCGATAGTCAGCAATTGCTTGGAGAAATCTTGAGCAGATGGATCGTTCAGCAATGAAACTCTCATGTTTGCTGCCAGCTGAAGTTTCTTCCCATAGCGCCACAGATTTGATGATTTGAGGCAAGCGTTTATTTCATCGGCAGTAGTCGATCTTGGAAGGACTGGCAGTGTTTGGATAAAATCGCCAGACAGTAAAATCATAGCACCTCCAAAACATCTCAAGTCATTTCGCAGATCTTGAAATGTTCGGTTTAGTGCGTCCAGTGCGCGTTTGTGTGCCATTGTGCATTCGTCCCAGATGATGATTTTAGACACTACTAAAACCTTGGCCATTGCGGAGTGTTCCGCAATGTTACATGCCGGTTGTTTAATACTTTGAACGTTTAACGATAATTTTAACGCTGAATGAGCCGCACGGCCTACCTCTTGGTATGTGGCAGCTATTCCAGAAGAAGCAACTGCTACCGCAATGTCGGATCTTGCCCGAACAGTGGCCAAAACCAATGACACGAGGAATGTCTTTCCAGTTCCACCGGGGTCATCCAGAAAAAAATATATGCCACCATTTCCATCATCAATCGCCTTCATTAATGTTTCACATACTTCCTTTTGTTAGGGGTACAACAGGTGTACATTCGTTTGAACTGATTGGTCTAATTCATGTCTATCATATTCACGTTCACGCTCCATTTCTCGATTAAATGCGTCATTAATTCCACGATCTGTCGCTGGCATTCCTAAACTGACTAACAAACTGCCGCACATGAGGTAACACATGTCTTCGATTAAGAGCAAAGCTTGGTTATGCATCTCCTCATTCGCCTCAAGATAGGGTTTTCCTGAACTGTCCCGAATTCGATGTAAAATGCCTTCTGACATGTTATCTTTGTATTTGTTCAACAGGTCACGTGGATTTATTATTATTACATTTTTAGGTTGACAATTAATATAGCTTTAATAATTAAGTGTCTTAAAATCACTTAAATGGTGCGTTTATCGCTAATTTGTTCATTTTCGTTAAAACTTGTGCATAACTCCTAGAGACCCATGACTGCAAAGCTCGCCAAAGTGCGGCGAGCATTTTTAGGTTGGCGAGAATGTGGGGGGCTAAAGTAGCAACGGAATCAACGAGAAAATGAGCATTTATTCTCTTCTGCATGGACTACCTTAAAAGTCGGATTATATCCATGTTCTTCAATAATGTCTGCTCCAAATGAAGTCATTTGAAAACAGCCATTGTATTTTTCTAAGTGTTCGCTAGGAAATGTCGTGATTCTGGTGTTTTGCCATGAAGTAATGAATGCAGCGGCTTAGGTGGCGGAGTCAATAACGGCAATTTCACTTTGCCGTTCAGGCAACACAATCCAGGCGATTCTCCAGCAAACTTCAATGCGCTACAACGCCCACAAGCAACGTACATTGGACCAACGCGAACGAAAGGATGCGAGCTGTGATCAAGCGAGCTGTGATCAATTGTGCTCTCGTATAGAAACGCTGCTCGATTCAAATAAACACTTCAAGCATTTCTTATTGCGATCTCACTGCCGTCGAAGATCGTTGTTGATTTGTGCGATAAGCTCGATGATTTCTCCTTGCCAACCGAGCAGTTTCACGAGCTGCCTCTCTTTGCTCTTGTGTTTCAGAAGAACGACGTCGGGCCACACTAACGCGGCGCTCGTCTCGTTCTTCTTCAGTGGATTGATTATGCAATGTTTCGAAGCCTAATTTCAGTACGGCTTTTTTTGGAAAAGATAAGATCTTCTGGATCGCGGCATTTTTAATAATAGTACTCCCACAATAACATTTATTAATAACACTCACACAAAACAAACAAAACGACCGGAAAACTTTACATGCCTTTTTTAAAACAAATAACAGACAAAATAAAACAAAAAAATTACACTTTCGCGATTTACAGCTTATTCAGCTCCGATTCAAAATATTACAATAATGTAAAAAAGAATGGGTTTACTGTTGCTAGATTTTCAAGATTAAAAAGAAAAGCGCAGAAAGGATGTGCAGTAGGCTGTCACTCAAATGACGTCACTGAAGCGTCACGTCCAGTTGCTCTGTTGAACATTTCTACGATTAATAGGCTTGTAGTGTGTGACGTCATGGTTGGCAAACTAACCATTTGGCTTGTAGCGTGTGACGTGTAGGTAGGCAAAGTAACCAGTAGGCTTGCTCTACGTTACGTCACTTTGCTATTTGTTCGCAAACATGCTACAGCCCTATTAAAAATCTTCGAAATAGCAACCTCCTGCAATTTTGAATGTGGCGTTCCAACCCTGAAATACATTCACATTATTACGTTAATTGAAATCATATCTTCAGTTTAGTTAAAAGTTATCATTCATGAACTGTTAGGCAGTACAAAATTCGCTGGGACAGCTATTATAACATAATTGTTCATTTTCATTTGCCACACTAATTTTTAACTATTTAAAAAATTTAAAAAATATTGAATATCCAACCTGTACTAATTTTAATTTCCATGTATCCAATATAGCGATACTTTGTAAATCCTACATTGTTTTGTCTCTTATAAAACATCAAGCTGTGTAATCTCGAGGAGCTATTTCGAATGGCTTTAATTGTGTATACTAGGATGTTCGTGTTGCAGAGTATACAAATTTCACATATTTTTTAATTTATGACGTCTAGGTTTAACTGCCGTAAAAGATACACCAAACTCATTTTTAGTAAAAAATCCCTAAAAAATCTGCAAATTATGCTACCTATTCAGAAAAAACTGTTTTTAAAAGAAAATTTTCTCTATCCGATGATGCAAATGCCATTTTGCTGCAAACGTAATGATCGCCGTTATTACGAATTAGGTGAGGAAAAATTTAAAAAATCGCATAAAATAAAAAAAATCTAATTGGAATTTCGAAAATTTTAATACTTATTCTGCAATTCGGGGTGAAGACGAATCCAACGAATCAGAGATTATTAAAATCGGTCTAGCTATTCTTGAGTTATAAGTGTTGGAACATACAAACCCGACTTCGTTTTATGTATATAGATTATTATTATTATTATTATTATTATTATTATTATTATTATTATAAGTGGTATTTTAATCCGTTGCTTGTTTAAAAATTGAAATGTTTTAACGCAGCTGAAAATGTTCTTCATTTTAAAAGTTGCAAAGTTCGTTTTAAAGCGCGACATATTAAAAATTTTCTATTTACGTTTTTATTTTTGGCATTTAATTATGGCGCAGGCATATATGCTTCCTAACATATACATTTTAACGTTGGATTACGTTACTCTATAGCGGTCCTATATAAAGCAAAGTTTTTATATGATACCGTTTGAAAGCTACTGTGCGAAATATCGAAATTAACTCCCTCAACCAACCGGGGTATGTTTTATGTGAATTAAACAGCGACATCATAAATTTTTAAAATGTGGGAACTTTGTAAATTCAGCAACTCTAACGCCCTGTCAAAATAAAAGCGAGTCTAAATAGCTCCTCGAGATTACACAGTCGAGGAGATTTACAGATCGAGGAAACAGAACCATGGAGGATTTATAAGATATCGCTATATTGGATACATGGATATTTAAGTTGGTACCGCTTGGATATTCCTCCCCCCACCCCATCCCACGATGAGATGAAATGTATAGCGGCGCTAAATACGCCAATCTTGCAAAATTATGCATAAACAAAATATATGTGGAGAGCTCCTTTAATGGCAACCATTATGTGAAATGATTATTGTTTATTCTAATGCATAAATTGCAAAGAATCGCCATTGAATACCCAGACAGCACATAAGCTTAAATCAAGCTTGACATTTCTTTGAATTTGACAAATTAATACAAGCTTGACAGTTCAATTCATTTGCAGAAGTCAAGCTGGACTGTCAAGCTGGAAAACAGCTTTATTTTCCCTTTCGAAAGCGTGCCGTGATGGCGCCATCTGTGAAAGAGAATAGACATTAATTGTCAAGCGTTTCTCAAATTTGCTCACATTAGATAAAGAAAAGTTCGTAAAAGTTGTGTTTTATTTTATTATCTCACAAAACCTGGACATTAGAACACGCAAGGGGAAGGAATGAATGGGATAAGCCCCTCTGAAGTGTAACACGAGGTGAGTTTTAGTTTTATTTACATCTAATTAACATTAGTAATTCCATTAACTAATTAGTTAGCCCTAAAAATAAATTTTAATATAATTAACACAATGTAGTTTGTTAATATACTTCACTTTATGGGTGGTAGAATGAGGTGCAATCCGGCCGCCACAAAATAATTAATCAGTCATAAATGTACTTGACCATAGAATTAAAAAAAAGATTCTATATTTCCAAATATGGAAATTCTTTTTAAAAAAATGTACTACGAAATTGATTTCAAAACCAGTCGTTTGTCTCGATTTTGGCCAGCAGTATTGCCCAACACGAGTGTTGCGATATTGAAAGTTTTAAAACGTCTCCTGCTTTTAAGTTTATATTATGCTTATTTCCCTATTAGTAGAGTCTATGAATGACACATAACATTATTTAAATTTTGATTCATCCCATGGAAAAGTAAAAGAAGCTTATCGGTATCGCCTATACTGATCGATCTGGCCAGAAAACGGAGCGACAACCGTAAGAGTCACTTCAAACTCTAGTCATAGCAGCGCGAGGCTTATTGGCGGAACGGTTAGCAAAGCTGGTTTCCCAGCCCATAGTTCCCGAGATCGAACCCAGCCGCAGACGTTTGATGGAAACAGATTAAAATAACTTAAAATTTCAGCATAGAGGGGAAAATGCGTGGAAAAATGTGTATGTGTGGGGCGAGTTAGCCGACCGGCACCCCGTGCATTAAAAAAAATGTTTTTAGGGAAAATTTTTAAGCTTGAAATTAAGCTTGCTATGTCAAGCTTAATGCAAGCTGGGCAAGTGTAATCTAGAACAGTTGATTCAGCTTACATTAAGCTTACACGCTTGGAATTTTGAAGCTTAATGCAAGTTTATTGACTTGATAAATCAAGCTTTCTGCAAGTTTGATGCAGGTTCGTTGTGCTGTCTGGGTAGTTCCCATTTGTGCCAAATAATCTAAGTGTTTTCTTTAAATCGAGCCTTGAAGAGGGAGAAGCGATGATAGATAGTATTAATATGCATAATAGGTTATATTAGTAGATTTGTAAGGATAATACGAATAAATCACAATATGCCACGTTAATAAATATTTCATGAAATAAGAAATATTCTGTTCATTCTTTTTCAACGGTTGTCTTACAATCATCTAAACGATAAGTATTTCTTATTTGCGTTAATATATCCCGCAGTAATTTCAACAGAAGAGATTACTTGAACTTTAAAAAAAATGAAATTCTGTTTTGTCACATGCAGATATGGTTTTAGTAAAATATCCGCTTCTTCCCGTATGAAGAGCCGGTGAGCAGCTATTTTTTAAAAAATAAACGGTTGTCTATTTCATGTAATGTCTGAGAAATTTAATACTACAATTTGGACCTAAAACGCAGTATGATGTAGAAATAAGACATTTTGAAAGTCAGGAGTTTTCTGTAAACCGTCAAGCTTTTCACTTTTCTGAACGCGAGTGACAATGACGTTTTTTTTTTTTTTTTTTTTTTTTTTTTGAGTCATTATATTGAAATGATGCCAGGTTAGTACTCATAACGCAAATTGTACGTCAAGAATAAAAAAAAATTGCTTTTTTTTAGATTTCACATCACTGGAATTAATTCGAATTACACATGCAAGGGAAATTTTCGTTTCCTACCGGGCGAAGGACGGGCACGCAGCTAGTTCCTCAATAAAGAAATTACAAACAGTGGATCGATTTCTCAAAGTACGGGAGAGCTTTTTGAAAGAGAGGCACTTTTAATAACAAGTTTGAAGCATTTATGGTTTCCGCTCCTAGCAATTACACAAAGTGATTAAAAAAAACTAAAGATGTATGGTAGTATTTTAATTCTAATGGACTGCTAAAACCATTTTCATAATTGTAAATCTGTTGTGTTCAAGTCTAATAAAATGGGAAGCGCCAATATGGAAAAAGGAAGTGTTATTTTCAAGCTATAATTGATTTTATGTATTTTAATTTCCTTGAAAGCTAGAAATACATTTTCACTTAGGATTTTCATACATTTTCAGATAAAGTGCGTTTAGTCATGGATATTTTCATCTCTCACTCTCCGGCTAAGTCAGTAAAGCCAATAGTCACGAAATCAGAACCCACCATAAATTATGGAAAGAAAGGAGAAGATATTTTTCGAATTCTAAACACCTTTGGTATAAATTTTTCCAGTTCCCGAAACAAGAAAAAGAAAATAGTCGTAATTCTTGGTAAAATTTGTGTATTATTATCCTGGTTTACCCTAGCTTTAAAGGTAACGAGTCACTTGAAAGATATCGTCTGGTCAGAAGAAAAGATCAAATCCTTCATTTCTTTATCGACAATCATTCTGATTTCTGTTATTCTGTGGTTATATTTTGTTCTATTTAAACAAAATTTGTATGATGCTGTTAAAAAATTGCAGTACATGGAAAACGGATTTCAGATTTTTTTACCAAGGTACATTGTTACTTTGGGCAGCTTCCTGGCAATGATTATGTATATTTTGACAATTGCATGGGATCTTTATCCGTACAATGAAAACCGTACAAAAAAAACTAGTAAACAGCATAACTTTTGGCTTGTTGGATAGCACGAAAATGCACAAACGCAGTTCAAGAATTTTAGAATGTGTTTTTTTAGCCGTGTCTGGTTATACCGTATTCTATCTATCGCTTTGCGTTACTGCATTTTATGCCATTATATGTCTTAGAATGAGAAATTTGTTGTATAAGCATACGGTTCTGACAAAAATAATGATGTTCGAAACCCAGACACTACCCCAAGAGTTTGATGAAATGCTTCAGCGATATAGCAAAATAACAGACTTGTTGCAAACTCTTAATTCGGCTATCTCGTTTCCAATTTTTTTGTTGATCAGTAGTTCTTTGTGTAGTATTTTAAATGCATCTGTCAAGGTCATGAAAGTTCGAAGAAATTTACTACAGTACATCTTATTTATGGTGGCTGATTTTGTGACCTTTTCATCAGTCGCACTGAGTGCTGCCGCAGTAAACGAAGCTGATAAAACTGCAAAGCATTTCAACCACAAATTGCTTCAGAAAATCGAGATGCGTGGTTTAAAAATTGAAACTAGATCTTTTGCAACATCCCTACAGACTAACACTGGCAAGGCATTTGCTCTAACAGGATGGAATTTTTTTAGTTTAACAAGAAGCTTCTACCTCAGTGCTATTGGATGTTTTCTAACGTACACTTTGCTCTTAGTAAATATATAACATAAATTGAGTTTCGAAATAAAATTAAAAGAAAAAGCCTTCTTGGTTACAAAACTGCCTTTACATTGATTGATTACTAGAATATTGTTACGGAAGATTTTAAGAGTTTTAAAAACTGAAAGATATGCATCAGACAAGCCCTGCAAAGGAACTGAATGTAACAACAATTAAATTCGTGAACAAGAATTCGTGTTAAATTTGCACAAATACATTTTCAAATATAGAATTTAATTCCTTTTAGTCCTTATTGAATATTAGCTCAATTTTTTTTTATAGTACACGTAGATTATTTCTCTCGCACAGCATATTTGAAATAATGTTTGACTTTCAATGAAAAAAACTAAGCAAATTTTATTTAAATATTTTAAGGGAGATTGAATATGAACCAGCTAAAGATGTACAGTAGATATATTTTGATAAACGTCTTTAAAAGTGCTGAAGCCTTACTTTAGAGACATAATTAAAATTATTAAAACAATATTTGATTAGTGAAAACCATTCTAATAAAGTTCCTTAATTAAAGAACTAACATTTCCCCCTTGTTCTGTTTTAGTTTGCGACAAACAAGTAACCCCTATCTTCAAGACCAAAGTATTTTCCATGCCGCAGTAAAGGAAATACAAGGCTTCAATAAAAGAGTAATGAGAGGATATCGGTCTAAACTCTCAACTGATATCTCTCATATGATGTTGTATCTGTGAAGAAATTATAACATCATTTCCATAAGTTGTTCTAATTTGCAACTTAAATCCTCTTTTATAGTTAAAACAACTGATTTCAAAACCTAACTCCCTTGCATAAGGTGGATTCTTACTAAAAGAAAAGGAATAAGATTGATGATTTTGCATAGTTTCTGCCACAGATTTTTAATGGAAACATATTTTTATTTTTACCTCTTTTGATCCAAAGTGTTATATTTGACGTATAAAGGAAAAAGAAATCCTTTTGACATTCTTTACTTAAGCATTTTCTATAGACTTGGTGTGACAGAAATGATACATGTGTTACCGAAATGGCAGTAACCGAAATGACAAAAATGATTTCTAAGGCTCTAAAAATGTAAAATGAGATCATCAATTCTGAATAAATTATTTTTAAAAAAAATTCCTCATTCATGAAAAACATCTAGATCTTGAAAAAAAATTTCAAAAGATTCTAGAAAACTAACAGGTACTAGATTTGCCCTGTCTTATGAGAATCACCCATAGGTATTTTGCAAAGTCTGGCATTAACCCAAGAATTCCCATTCTTTGATACTGCAATCTCTTTCCTAATTTATTTTGCAATTGAGAGACACTCGTCGTCATAAAGTCTTCTGAAAATAACATTGATTCCAGTGCGTCGGTTGCAAGCTGTGGCTCAAAATTATTGTTCATAAATAAACATATAATCCTTGAATCCTATACTTCTGGGAAAGAATATTAAATGCTCGAGTTTCTGTATAGCATTGAAAGCTTATGAAACCGAGGAAATACATGGGGAATATTAAATGCTCTCGGTAAAATTTAGAGGAATAGATAGAGATATATCGACCGTGTCACACATAATCATTCCTAATTTTTTACAGCAAAAATTAATATACAAATACTTCGAACAACAGCGACATCCGGCAGCTTTATAACTGCAGAAATATAACTTAGCAACTTATAGTTTGTTTAACTTAGGACTATGTTCGTCTAAAGCGCTCCTATGTAAAGAGGAAAAATAATTTTCCAACGTTGTTATAAGTTTGAATAATACTTTGATAGAAAATTAACTGGATAAACTAACCAGGTTTAATTAGGTTAGCTCGTTATTGACGAGAAACACGGGCTGCGATGCTGACATTTCGGTCACACCTTTTTGTCCTCGAAGAGTCGTGTTATCTAGGGGATGTGGCCACCTCGGATTTAGATGGCCACACCCCCTACATATCGTATCATTTCCGCAGTGTGTACCTAACATTCACTTACATGTAATAAGATTCATTAGACATTCAGTTCTCAGTGAAGGCCAAAAGTATAGAGAAAAATCAATCGTTGCAAGAATTCCTCTTTTGTGATACTGCACTTGCTTGCTTGCGTAGCTTAATTTTGCAATTGGAACGCATTCGTCATAAGTATTATGAAAATATTATTAATTCTCCTTCGTTGTCCGCATCTGGCGTTGCGATATCATAAATGTTTATGCGATCCTTGCTTCGAAATTTCGAGAGATTAATATTAAGCATACGAAATTTTGTACGTTTGCGAAAGATAATTAAACCGGAGCAGTGGAAATAACAGTTGCCAGGAAAAATGTTGCAGGATCTAGTTTATGATAGTTTTCTGAGTTGTATAAAAAGCCTTTTTTTATACTTCAAATATTTAGGCAACCGAAAGACAGCAAGTTTTGACAGCTTTAAGGGAATTATTTGAAAATACAAAACCTACTTTAGTGTTCTTGGGCAAATATGAAAAAAACCAAGCTGCGTTAGACATAAGAGGAATTTCAGAATACCACTGCACAAGTAACTGGTCCCACTGTAATTATAATCTGCACTCTGCCTCTTATGAAACACTGAACTGCTTTGAAAAACTTTTTAGAATTGAGAAATGTTTCGCAAAATATTGTATTTAAAATAGTTTTGTTTTGTTTTGAAAGTTTCATACCTGGTAAGCATTTATATTGTGTTACAGTGTATAATACGGTTTGTGAAGAAACATCCTAAAATTTTATGTCCCTAAAATTATTAGTTCATTTTCGTTTACGTTCGAAAATGAAGTTATTTTCACCTATTACAGTTTTAAAAAATTACATAAAATAAACGTCACCTTTTTTTAACGCTTTGAGATCTGATTAAATAATTTCTCCTTGAATGAAAAAACAATTCTTTTGATAATAGACATTAAATTTCTAAATAAAAAATAAATTAAAAAATCTTGATTCTTAAAATTTCGAAGAAAATTGGTTTCTTTTATGTGAAAAATTAGAACATGACTTTCATTGCTATCAAGGGGAACCCGTACTACAACATACATAAAAAGGAAGGAAAAATTGTAATTATCCGCAAACTTTAGATTTCCCATATTTCAACTTTGTTAGATGTCGTTGTATAACCCAGTTGGGCCTTTCCTTTTTGATTGATTCTTTGGAACATGAATAAACTTCGATGATGTAGAGCAAATAGTGAATAGTTTTTAAAGTTTTCTGCTGTGGATCATTTAACTACATTACCTAGACTTATATTAAAGAAGATTTGTCTGGTTTATTCATATAAAAATATAAACTGAGGGTATCAAAAACTAATTTAAAAAAAGTCTAAATCAAGTATTACGAAAGCTTCTAAGATGACGTGCAATTTCATTAACCATAAAAAAAATGTACTCGGTCAGTTTTCTACATTTTAAAAGAATATAATATTCGTTAACTCTGCTAATCGAAACATTCGTTTCTCAAACCTGTCAATTAATGCTTTCTCAAAGCCATTTGACGGAATTCTGAAATAAAATATTTTAAATTAATATCTATAGATATTTTGCAAAATTTCCCTAATATATTAACTACAATCCAGCGCATGATATTTCAAAACTTAATATACAAAAATATTTAATCAAGGGATATTATTAGCCGAATTACGGATGCAGTAAACTTCAATTTTGCTTTAGCTTAGTTAATTAAAATTAAAGGCTGTTGAGCACACAATATATATTCATAAGCTTAAAAACTTTAGAATTTGTGTTACAATATAAAAAGGTTTTTATTTTCCTAATTTTAAAGCAACAGCAGTTATTGAACTTCAGTCTTAAAACTTGTGTTTAAAACAAATATCTGCCAGAACAGCGATGATGTAAAATTCGATTTCCAGGAACAGCTTTTTATTGTAATACACCAGCACACTTTTAAAACTAAAGTATTCATAACGTAACAAATAATCTCTTTCACTTTTAATCTCGGAAGTAATATTTTAAATTTCCTTTCAGTAAGTACTGGTGCTTTAATATAATTAAGTGTTTACTGTTTACGGCACCTTAAATCAGAAGTACAAAGAGAATTTCCTTAACAAAAAACTAATTTAAAATAATTTTTAGAACGGAATTTCCACGGCAGATCGCGGCCATCGTGATTTTACCGGGCCTGCTTGTGCACTCTGAAAGAGGACTACGGACGTTTCCTTATTGGGTATATTCGACCGTAGATTATGACGTATCTAAGTGTTGGAATCAATAAGTGAACATTCTCAGGCCTCTTTGAATGACTCATTGGAGTGTACAAGCAGGCCTGGTAGAATTACGATGGCCCCGGGCAGATCGTGGCCTGGCGTGCTGTTTCGCAGACCAGTGGCCAAGTGAATGTGGGAGATTTTTAGTGGCTGACGAGATATACAGGCTACGACGCTGACATATTGGTCACACCCTTTTCTACTCGAAGAATCATGTGACCTAGAGGATGTGAACATTTTAGCATGGCTCTCTTGGACTAAAGATGGTCCCACCCTCTTTGGTAATATGGCTTTCAAGTGCTATGGAGTGTGATCTTGGCGGACGAGATATATAGGCTGTGGTGCTGATATTTTGGTCACACCCTTTTGCCCTCGCAAAATCATATGACCTAAGGGGTGTTGGCATACGGGCATACAGATGTTATGCAGAAACTTGTC
Source organism: Cheiracanthium punctorium (assembly GCA_038373885.1). Taxonomy (NCBI): domain Eukaryota; kingdom Metazoa; phylum Arthropoda; class Arachnida; order Araneae; family Cheiracanthiidae; genus Cheiracanthium; species Cheiracanthium punctorium. The sequence continues at coordinate 1,225,590 of JAWZYV010014041.1, forward strand.
AATATGGATTGAGAGATTATCAAAATAGGTTTTCCCCTCAAAATCTAAATACCGCAATTCACGAAACAAGAAAAAGAAGATAGTGTTAATTCTTGGTAGAATTTGCGTATTATCATGATTCATCCTAGAGTTAAAGGTAACGAGTCAATTGAAAGATAACGTCTGGTACGAAGAAAAGATTAAAGGTTTCACTTCTCTGTTGATAATATTTCTGATTCATTTAATTGTATGCTTTATATTAAGCTCTATTTAAACGAGAGTTATGTCTTTTGTAAAACAATTCGGTACATGGAAAACGGCTCCAAGGCACATTGTTATATTGGGTAGTTTCCTGGCAATGATTATGTATATTTCGACTGTTGCGTTTGATTTTTATTCGTATGATGAAAATCATACACAACAATTACTCGACAACATAACTTTTGGCTTGTTGGATAACGCGGAAATGTACGAACAAACTGCAAGAATTTTACAATTTGTTTTTTTAGCTGTACCTATTTATACCATACTTGCCGTCTCCGGCGACCTGTTGGTTCGCCGTCTTAATCAATTTTGTTCGGAGAGAATCCTGTTTTTCAGCTGCTTCATTGGCACTAAAATCTCTCAGATTATGAATGGAATTAAAAATTAAGATGGTTACAAACAGGGGCGCCCTACGGTAAGTGGCGGCCCCTGCTAACGTAAAAAAGACGCCTCCCTTTTATGCTCTACTTAGTTTTTGAGTTCGAAATGACGGCCCTTCGAAGGCGGCGACCCGATGCGATGCTTGCCGTTATCAAAAAACGGAAAGGAAATCTGAAACACTTTCAGATTTTAAATATGCATTAAAGTGCTATATATTAAAGCGTATCATAATTCATGGATCTTCTCTACTTTCTTTCATTATTCCATTAAGTTGGAAAGTGTATCATTATACATGAGTTTGATTAAACAAAATTAAAATTTATATTTCTAACATCCTTTTTCTGGATGTAATACAAAATAGAAAAAGAATGGGAAAATATGCGCAGAAAATGCACAATTCGAACTGAGTGAAAGTTTCAAAAACTTATTTTTAATTTATTTGTTTGTGTAACGATATACGTATTTCGAACGTATTACACGTATTTCGAAATTGTGTGCTTGGCCCGAAGTCCGCTTATAAATCCACGTCAAAAGAAAAAAAACTTATTTAGTTGTATTCTTTATACAGGCATAGCAGACGATGATAATTAGAATTTATTTCTTAAAAACTGTGTATTCTGTAAGTTTGCAGCATCTGTCGACTGTTCTGAAAATAAGAACTCAATTGTATTCTTTTTCTGGACAAAAGATAGTTTTTTTGTATATTATACGAACAGTGTTTTTTTTGCGATAAAAAGTAGCCTATATGTTAATCCAGGACTTTAACTGTCTTTATTCCAACTTTCATGCATATACTTGAACCGTTTCAGCGTGAAAGCGTAATAAGCATCTATTCAAACACTGACCTTTATAATATTAGTAGGATTCTATCTTTCGTATTGCGTTACTGCATTTTAAATCACTATATATCTTAAAATGAGAAATGTGTTGCAAAAACGCACGATTCTGAGAAAAATGATAATGTTTGAAACCCAAACACAACCCGAAGAGTTTTATGAATTGTTTCAGAGTTATGGCAATATAACGGACCTGTTCCAAATTCTCAATTCGACTCTATCTTTCCCAGTTGTTCTGTTTATCACCTGTAATCTGTTTTAAATAGAGCTGGGATTTTAAATAGAGCTGATATCGCCATGAAATTCCGAGAAAATGTATTGCAATCCATCATATTTATGGTGGGCGACTTTGTGAGGTTTTAATCAATCACGCTGAGTGCTACTGCTGTAAGCGAAGCTGATAAGCTGAAAAACATTTCAACCACACATTGCTTTAGAAAATAGAGATGTGCGGTAAGACCAATGAAACCAAGTCTTTTTCAACTTCGCTGCGGACGAACATTAAGAAAATATTTGCTCTAACCGGATGGAACTTTTTTGATCTGACAAGAAGCTTTTATCATAGTGCTATTGGATGCTTTCTAACCTTCACTTTGCTGTTAGTAAATATATAGCATAAATTGAATTCCGAAATAAAATAAAAAAACTCACCCTAAAAGTAACCTACGCCTCTACATTGACAGCTAAGATGACAGTTACTCTAACGGATCTAAAGTTATAGAAAGTTTTTATCAGTATTAAAGATGTGCATCAGACTAGACAAAGTATGATAAATTTACCTTATTGAATAGTTTCACATTTCATCACATAACACTAGATTAGACACATTTCATGTCTGGCAATACTCTTACTTTCACTTAAACAAGAACATCATATAATAACAAGCAATTTGTGTTGATTGTGAAATTATATTTTTAAAATTGTTCCTAATTTTATTAACTAACAGAAATCTTTAATGAAGCCGTATTTCAATTAGTGGAAAATGAAAGAATTCTTTTAAAGTAACTTAGTTAATATAACTAACCTTTTGCTTCCGTTCTTTTCTGTTAACAAAAAGTTACAGTACACTATAATGAAAGCGAATTGTTCTGTTCAGTAAACTAATTTTATCCATGTAACTTATTTATTTATTTTTCCAAAATTTATTTTAATCAGCCTTATTCAACCTATACCTCTGAAACTAATACCTTAATTATTTTTTTAATAAAAAAATAACAAATGATCCTTAAATTTTGATACAAACAAGTAACACGTCTTCATCAAGAGAAAATATTTTGCATCGAGCAGAAAAGCAATTAAAAAGTTTATATAAAAGCTTACTGAGAAGTGAGAGGTTGCCATTCCGAAAACTTTTGCTTTGCACTTAATGTTTTGAGTTTGCTATCTAGCTTCGATATGGTTTTGGAGATTTTTTTTTCTGAAAAAAGAGAGAAATCTCTTTTTTACAATTTTTACGAAATATCTCCTTAACTCATTCGTTTTCCGCATTCAGTGTGCAGGAGAATATTATGAATAGATGCTGTAAAACATCGCTTACATTTTGTTGTACAGTAGTCTTTCGCCGTAGAGGAATATTATTAATAAAATGTTTTACAAATAATGCTCGATTTAAAATTTTATTTTTAAGACATGCGAAAGGTTTGTCTTTCATACTTAAACGGACGTGAACAATTTTTCTTATTGTAAAACAAAACTTTCACTTTAATCTTCGAATTTAATTTAACACTATATATAAATATTCAAGTCTTTAGACGAAATGCTGATAAACAGTACTTATACAGATACTCCTTTCTTTAAATTATTCATATTTTCCGATACTTAACTATCATTCTAACTATCCAGGCTTTTTTTTCTCTTTAGATCTGAGAAAAGCTCTTAACATATTAACACATTTAATAATTTCTTCCTGTTGTGATTATTAATTAAAATAATTATTCTGAAAAGCATTCAATAGCAAACGCAGCTTAATTTTGACAGAAATCAACCCATTTTATTCTGTTTTGTAAAAACACACTTCTGAAAGCCTAGGAGTTACTTGTTTAATGAAAAAAAACTGTCCAATACTAGCGTGTCTAACATTAGTTTACAGAAAAGTAGAATGGAAAGACTTGGTAAGGTCCATAAAATATGTCTCCATTTCCCAAAAGTTTATGTATGCACATATTTTCACGTTGCATTGCTTAGAGAATAAAAGGAGTTCATGAAAAATGGTCAGGAGGTCATGAGAAAATATAATTCATGAGAGAATAAAAGGTCTTTTCCTCGTGCATATAGTAAACTCTCAAATGGAGATGTACCTGTGAGGTACATATCACCAGTGTTGTAGTGCTAAAAAATTTTTTCCCGGAACGCGTGACTCCGCACCCGAGGGGGGGAGACAATTTATAACAACTAATAATAAAACCCCGCTTTTTATGTCAGTAACGAATATATGAGACTATGGATATGTTTTTTTAAAATCTTAATTGGCCCACACAAAGTGTAGTTTAAAGCAATGTACAATTTTAGGGAGAAGATAATTTATTCAAAAAACTTCATTTTACCTATTCAAAGTGCATTATAAAGCAGAATGTTGCCCTTTAACTATCTTTGGGAGGCTAAAGCTTCTTAGTTCCTACCCTGGATCCGCCACTGGTTGGTCAGGTGGGTTGTCACAAATTTCATTCCCTACAATGCTACCCCCGCGTTTAACATCCGTGTTCTTTTTGTTATCGACATTGATTCTGAGAATCCAATGGTTCTATGTATTTTATTATTTGTATCCATGATGGTGATGTTTATTTTCTTTAGACTCAGAGATAACAGAGGGGATTGAATTTCTAATTGATTAGACTCAGTTATCTGTTTATTGGGAGGATTTCAACAATAAAGGTATTCATAGAATTGGAACAGGAATATTGTTAGTGCGAACAGGCTATAAAGGAATTTCTCTTTCTTTTTAATGTTCGCAAGAAAATAATAATCTTACCTTATTTGACATCCGGAACGCCGTTCCGGCTCCCAAAAAAGTACCGGAACGTCGTTCCGGTGCGTTCCGGTCCCACTACACCCCTGCATATCACATCATTTCTGTAGTTCGTATAAAGGTTATCAACGGGTTTCCGTATGAAATCTAAACTAGCGACTATGATGTTGATAATACTTGTTCTATTATTTTTATTCTTAGAGCTTTGACATAATTTTCAAGAACCTTATCAAACCGATAGTTTTATATGTACTTAGAAAATAGCGGGTTTAAATCCTTGAATTAAAGTTCCAGTATTTGTTTTTCTACAAAACCATGACACCTCCCCCTCCTTTTCATCTGTTCTTCCTGAAAAGTCAGCCACAGAAAACCACCACCATTAAAAAAAATTACTATAATAATAAAAAAAATTAAAAAGTGATGATGAGTCTGTGAAACCAAGAAAAAAATATATAATAGAACTCTTAATTAGTAGATTTCACATGGTTTTGTTTTGAATCAAATAGCTAGAACAGTATCGTAGAAAAACGATTTTGATATTAGGGATTTCGCACCCTATTTTACAAAAACATGTAAAGCTAAGAGTTTGATTATGCCCTCAAAATTGTTTCGAACAACCAGCAATAAAAACAAAACCCATAAATGACACACTAGCGCAAATTTTATATGGGAACATGGTGAGCCCCTTTACCACTTAAATCCACTTACATAATTAAAATGATTTATTTTTAAAATATTGCTCTTAATTACAGTACGCAAGTATGTTACAAAATGAATCTTTAACGCAGGAATTCCACTTTTCTGGCATTGCACTCTCTTCCTTAATTTATGTTGCAACTGAGACGACCTCGTCATCATAATGTCTTATGAAAATAACATTTGTACCAATGCCTTAGCTGTAAACTGTTTTCAAAATTATTGTTCATAAATATTTATATGATCCTCGTTTCCAGAACTTCTGGAAGGGAATATTAAATGCTCGAGTTTCTGTAAAACATCGAAGGGTAATGAAGCCGGAGATATATATTCGGAACAATGGAAGCTATGTGTAAAACTTAGTGGATCAGACAGAGATAATACATCACCCGCGCAGTACAAAATCATATGTTTTTAGAGAAAACATTAACATACATGTATACCAAACGACAGCAGCATTCAGCAGCTTTATAATTTATAAATGATAATTCAGAAACGTAAACTTTCATTAACCTAGGATCATGTTCTTTCATAACGCTCCTATTAATTTTTCCCCCAATGCCGTTGCAAGTTTTAATAACACTCTATTAGAAAACTGAAAGAACTATACCCACGTTTAACTAAAGCTAATTACCAGGAATTTCTTACAATACATACATTGATGAAGTAGTACATTTTGTTATTTTAAAATTTATAAGAGTGTGAGGTAGATGCTTTTTACTTATTCGTATGTCTACATCCTCCCTATTACATTATTTTCTAAATCTCAAATGGTATTTCTGGTATGATGATGCTATGTGTAAGGTGCATACCACGTCATTCCCAAAATTAAAAAAAAAAATGCAACTTAAATCCACTTGTATGATTACAGTGAATGATTTCAAAATCTAACTCTTCTTAATTATTATGCATAAGTGTTTTTTTTAATGAATCGCAACGCAGACATTTCTGTTTTCTGAAGCTTTACTCACTTCCATAATTTAATTTTGCATTTGAGAGGCAATCGTCATCATAAAAGTCTTATGAAAATAACATTTGTTCCAGTTCGTTGGCTGCAAGCTGCATTTCAAAGTTATAGTTGATAAATATTTATATGATCCACGCTTTCAGAATTTCTGAAAGGAAATATTAAACGCTCGAGTTTCTAAAAGACATCGAAAGATAATGAAACCCGAGAAGTATATAGAGAATAATGAAAGCTCTCGGTAAAATTTTGATGAAGAGTCAGAGATAATGAACCCGTAGCATAACATTAACAGCTTAGCTGCCAACTTGTACTGTTTTTCTGAAGGATTGCACATTGCAGTACCGATTTTATGTTTGAAAAATTTTTCTGTCCAACTTCCTCCACCCCGCTCTCCAAAACGACTCCGCGAAAGTTTACAGCCTGAGAAGGGTGCCGCGAAATGTTTTTAGCCTGACAAGGGCGCCACGGCGAAAAAAAGTTTGAGAACCCCCCGCTGTAGATGAATCCCTACCTGTGCTTACATAAAATGCTTATTAAATAAGCATATTTTTGTAAAAGCATTTATAAAAGGAAATAGAAAGCGCCAAGTGGCGATAGAGGCTCTATTCTGTCAGCTCATACTCATTGTTAACACGCTTTTATTAGCTTCACCTGTATGTATGTTTGTATGCTTGTATGTTTGTAACCGACTCCTTTGAACTCGATTTTGACCCACTTTAAACGGTCAGATTTAATTTAAACTTTGTAGATATATCAAGGATCTATGACAATACAATAATTTGATAAGTTTATCCCATTATCCTGATTTTAACACGCTTTTTTATTTATTAGCTTCACCTGTATGTATGTTTGTATGTTTGTAACCGACTCCTTTGAACTCAAATTTGGCACACTTTAAACCAGGTATGGGCAACCTTTAAAAAGTTGTGGGCCAAACTTGCGGATTTTAGAGAAAGTGGCGGGCCGAATAATTGGGATTTATATCGGATATTGAATGGTTTATACGGAGTTTTCAAATGTTCTGCGGGCCGGATCAAAAGCCGTGGCGGGCCACATCCGGCCCGCGGTTGCCCATATGTGCTTTAAACGGTCAGATTTAATTTAAACATTGTACATTTATGAAGAACCGGTGACAATATAATAATTTTATAAGTTTATCTTATTATCCAGATCAGGATCGCCAGGATTAAATAATTTCCGCATTTCTTATCCTGATTGAAAGTAGAACACTTCCAAAGATTACAATCTTAAGAAAACTTATTTTACTGTGGCCGTGATCGTATAGTGGTTAGTACATTGCGTTGTGACCGCAATAAACCAGGTTCGAATCATGGGCACGGCAATATTTTTATTTTTACAAAATATCGTGATCCATCACAGTATGGAAGAGTTCAGTACAAGAACATGTTAAGGCCATTCTTTTTAACACGCTTTTATTTGTTGATTAGAGACCTATTTTTTCCTTTTTAGTGAGGAAGGTAGCATTTAACTGCAGGTTGATTGAAACTTTGGTGCACAGCAGGGGCGTAGCAAGAGGGGGGGCTCAGGGGGCTGCTCCCCCCACGAAATGGGACCCTTTACTTAGCTTACAATTTGATATTTAGCTTACAATTGAACTTTAGCTTTAAATTTGATACCCAGCCCACCCCGAAATAAAATCCTGGCTACGACACTGGTTCTCAGTGAAAATAAATTATCTCACAGTTTGTACTTTCCAACTAAAAAACACGCTTTTATAGCAAATCTAACTAAAAAGTGAAAAATAAAAATATAGTTTAAAAAACCCAAAAACACTAATCGTACCAAAAAACACTGATCGTACCGATCGAATATTCTCAAGAACTGACATATGGAGCATCCCACGCTTTTTTCACAATAATACTAAAAAGCGAAAAATAATTCTTAATATAGAAATAAATTAATGAACTTAAAATAGTATTATTGTGAAAAAAGCGTGGTATGCTCCATATATCAGTTCTTGAGAATATTCGATCGGCACGATTAGTACAGAAATAATACAAAAAAATTAACACAAAGTGCCCCACGCTTTTCTCACAATAATACTATTTTTCGTTCATTAATTTATTTCTATATTAAGAATTATGTTTCGCTTTTTAGTTTCAATCTATCACTAAACCGTGTTTTTTTGGTTTTTTAAACTATATTTTTTATTAATTAATTTTAGCTTTAATTTGAGGAGATAGCAGCCAATTTTTACACAGTAGGTTTCTTAACGTAACAAATTTATTACAGTCATAAGTACACACTATAGTGTGTACTTATGACTGTAATAAATTCGTTACGTTTGGTGAGTGAGCTTTGGGGAGGTATCCTTTTAAGTGGAGGGATGGTTCCATTGTTGTGTCAGTTCTGAAATATCAACACTAAGTTTCAGCAGTACTATAGGGTTATAGTATTGCAACAAATTTGCAAAAATTGAAATTATTCCCCAGTTTGGTAAAACGCCATTATCTAAAATGTGCTTTATAGCCTTGTGCTTTGCAACTTTTTTTAGACGGTCGATAAATGCGGGATGTGTTGTAAATTACAGGTCTTAAAGATATGGAAAAACGAACCGAACACAGCAGGTTGCATATTAATAAGGAATGAAAATAATATTATTAATGAAGTGTATGGACATATTCTGAAAACATACTTTCAGATAACATATTGAAATCAGTTATAATAGAACCTAAAAAGGCTGATTGAACTTTTATTAACGCTGACTTAATGGAATATCTGATGAATAGAGAACATATCACCATAGCTACGATAAAATAATTTGCTATGAAGTCAATAACTATACCGTAGAGTTTTTTAAATTCTTTGAATGGGTTTGGGGTTCTTTAGGTTTCCCGGGAGCAAGTGAAAATTTGCCAAATAATTTTGATCTGAGTCAAATGCTTACAAGCTTAAAGCGATTTCAAGTACATAGCTGTTTATTCCTTTCCAGATTTTGGGAGTTTAATTTAATTTCGTATTTTAATTTAATTCCACGCGTTTTGCCCAATTCCTCATTATGTAACCAATAAGCATACAAATCTATATATTTTTTTTTGTATTGATATTTTTGTACATATTGAATTATGTATCTAAATACTATTTTGTATACGGATTAAAATTTTCGGCTTTTTTGGGGGGAGCGACTGTGTTTCAGAAGCAGTCTTTAAACGTTTCGCAGAAAAAACAGTTGGCGGGATTTGCACCTGGCTAACCGAAAAACACCACAGTTTGTCACCACATAAGTTAGTATTGAATGTTAATTGCATCGAAATTTAAATACGTAGGAAACATTAGTCAATGGAACTAGAATGCGCATAATGTTTACACCGGTTGTCCAAAAATGACTGATGGATTTTGAAAATCAATAATAAAAAAAAAGACGGAATGCGATAGGTATGTATCATTTGCGGCCTTATGCTTAGGAAATCAGGGAATTTTATCCCACCAAATTTCAAGTTTAGTTAATATTTTCACCCGCAGGTGGTGCTGAAAACTATGAAAAAATAAAAACCGATATGAAAATTTTGCAAAGGCTGTTGCAAAAACTAAACAGTGACATTTTCAATGTAACTCCCCTTTGCTGCAACAACGTGGCGCAGTCTGAGGCAAAAATTTCCAGACATCCGTTTAAACATGTCACTTGGAATTGTCTCACATGCCGTGCAGATGTGCTGCTTCCGCTCTGCAATTGTTTGTGGAGTTTGGTGATATTCCAGATCTTTTAGGTACCACCAAAGACAAAAGTCGCAGAGCGTCACGCCCGGCGAATAAGGAGGCCATGCCATGCCACTTCCTGTATGCATGTCGTAATCCAAGGCAATTATCCGCGCACTGAAATGTCCGTTCAAGAAATAAAATACTGCAGGCGTTCGATGTGGACGAGCACCATCCTGCATGAGCCAGGAGGCATTCGAACCGTCCTCCAAAGCAGTATGAATCCTTACAAATAGGGATGGACGCGAGACGAAAAATTGGCGTCTCGCGTCTCGTAAAACAGCCGAAAAGCTTTGTCTCGTCTCGCAAAAATCCCTATATCATAATGTTAAAAATGCTTGTCTCGTCTCGCAAAAAAGCTGTAAATCTCTGTTTCGTCTCGCAAAAAGTCGTCTCGCGTCCATCCCTACTTACAAATTCTTCCAGAATCCCAAGATATCGTATAACATTTATCGGTTGCTCTCGAAAAAATGAAAATTTTCCTTTGGAGGAAACCGCAGCCCATACCATTATTTTTGGTGAATGCAGGGATGAAGTTTCAGCAATATGAGGATTTTCGCTTCCCCAAATTCGCGAGTTATGCTTATTGACATAGAGAAAATACGCTTCGTCTGAGAACCATATGTTGCCAACATCGAGTTCACCGTCATCCACAAGTTTCAGCATGGCGTTCGCGAAATTATAGCGTGCATTAATGGCATTTGGATGAGGGGTTGGTGAGTCTGTATTTTGTACGGGAACATGTGAAGGCTGTGGCGCATGAGACGGTGAGTGCTCATTCTTCGAAGTCCAGTAATGGATGCAACACGGCGTACGGAAGTCCGGGGCCGCTGTTGGATAACCTGCTGTACGGCTTCAGCATATGACTCAATGCGGTCATCATTCACGCTCCCCGTTCGTTCGAATTTCTGGAATAGAGTCTTTATCGCATTGTCTGACGGTCAGTTTCTCACATGAAATTTTCTTTGGAAACTGCGCCTCTGAACAAAACTGTGTTCCAGGCGGTGGAACTCTAACACAATAAATGCCCGCTGTTCAACGGAAAAAAACCATTGTGGTTGAGCGAACTTCACAGCAGCACACGCTATCAATCACAACAGCACACTCTATCAGCTTGACGACGAACTACGGAATGGCGAACTGAAATGCTTCGTTTTAACTATACCTGTTACAGATCGCCTGCAGCGCCATCTCTTGGTAGAAATGTTAACTAAATTTGAAATTTGGATAGATAAAATTCCCTGAATCCTAAGCATAAGGCCGCAAACGATACATATCTATCGCATTTCATCTTTCTTTTTTTATTGATTTTCAAAATACATCAGTCATTTTTGGGACACCCGGTACATCGTCATGCTATTGATTACGGAGTTTGAACTGGAACCGCAGACAATAAAAGAATTTTAATTCCACTTATAGAACATTCTGATACTGTTTTACACTATCCTTTCAAAATACTCAATTTTCAAATATACCTGCATTTGCGTTAACAGTAAATAAATCTCAAGGACAACCATTCGAAAAAAGGACAAATTTATTGAGGCAGCAAGTTTTTGTACTTGATCAGTGGTACGTCTCAGCAAGTAGAGTTCAGTCATTCGATGGTTTAAGATTTTATAGCTCCGAACATAATAAGCATTTAGCCGAGGACGGCTCCAGGCTGAACTTTCGGAGGGGGCAACTATACTTTTTAGATTAGCCTAAATTGTCCAAAACGCAAACTGAATGTGTGAAATCGTACGGGAACGTGTTTGAAATCCGAGGTCGGTAGAACGAATGACCCCCTATGACCCACTCCTGGAGCTTCCTTTGCATTTAGTAAAATGTGACAGCGTTTTTACAAAAACACCGTCTTCATCTTCACAGAAAAGTGTGGTGGTTGTACAGTGAAAAATTGTGCAAAGGTAGTTACTATAGACAGATGGTCTCTTACGAAAAAAAACATTGGTGTTAAATGATAAAATACATAAAAACTTTTTATGTGTGAAAAAAACACACATAGAAAGCTACTTATAAGTTACAGTAAATAAAAAACTTTCTAAAAACACACATAAGATGTTATAGGTAAGAAGATCTTACCTATAACATCTTAAGTGTGTTTTTTACAAAGTTTTTTATTTACTTTATCGTTTAACACCAGTAATTTGAGTGTTTTTTCCGTTACTTATAAGTTGTTACGATCGTTTCGACCAAAAAATTATTTCGGTCTTCATCAGAGAACCCCTTCGACTCACAGAGTAGAGGGAACTAAAAAAGATAAACAAACAATCATGTTGCCACAAGGAAACAAGAAAAGGCGAACAAACCATGGAGATGGAAAAAGGGGGAGGGATAGAAAGAAAAGAAAACAAGGACAGACAAAAATACTTAAATAAATAATAATAACAAAATAAAAAGTAAAAAAGGAACACACAAAAAAGAAAAACAAAAGAAAACAGAACAACCAAAATTGATAAAACAAAAATAGTAAAAATAACATTGTGTTCTTATGTTATTTTTGCTTTATGTTCTCGGTACGTAGCATGGTACGTGTAGTATTACGGCATGGCTGCTACGGTTGCCATAAGGAAACAAGAAAAGGCGAACAAACCATGGAGTAGGAAAAAAGGGGGAGGGATAAAAAGAAAAGAAAATAAGGACAGACAAAAATACTTAAATAAGTAATAATAACAAAATAAAAAGGAAAAAAGAACACACAAAAAAGAAAAACAAACGAAAACAGAACAACCGAAAATAATAAAACAAAAATAGCAAAAATAACATAATTGTGTTCCTATATTATTTTTGTTTTATGTTCTAGGTACGTAGCATGGTACAGTAGAACCTCGATTAACCGAGCTTCGGTTAACCGAGGTTTCTGTTAACCGAGGCAATAACGAAGTCTATTTTTTTTTTTCTCCTTTCCAAAATGAGCTTGGAAAAAATTATACACATTTTAGTTCGTTGTCCGTGTTCCATTTATTGTTTTGTCCAAAAAAACAAATCCATTTTACTTTTTAAAATTTACTACTTGAGTTGATTTCCTTTTTAAATTTTAGCTGTGAGACATAAGTTCATATATGTTTATTTTTATCATTTAAAAAACGTTCTATTGTTTTTTACTTTAAAAGTTAGTTAAATTCACAAGCGCGGAAGGTTTTGATACATAGTTTCTATTAACCGAGATTTCCGATATCCGAGGTACTAGCGGTCCCAATTAGCTCGGATAATCGAGATTCTACTGTACGTGTAGTACTGCGGCATAAGTTATAGCCATTTGAATGTCGCCAATTTTGGCGAATGAGGTTTATACCTTGTATATACCTAAATTTTAAATATAACCAAAAGTAATCATGTCAGCGTACTACGTTTGACACCAATAGTCCACATACCAAGCCAAGTCGGTCGGTATAAAGAACTGAAGATACGGGGGTGGTCTGATGTGTTGAATACAAAATGCCGTACTCGCCGAGATCTCTTTACGGCGAGTATGCTAATATTTAACCCACTTCCAATTGAGATAAAATTATGAAACTTGGTGGGTGCTTAGATGTTTCCACAAGGTATCGTTTTATAGTTGGTTGCACTTTGTCCGACCAATAGTTCGCGAGTTATAGCCATTTGAATGTCACCAATTTTGACGAATGAGGTATACCCTGTATTACCTAAATTTTAAATATAACCAAAAGCTAATCATGTCAGCGTTCAACGTACATGAGTACTGCATGGTACTATGGCATATATGGCATGGCTATGGCATATTATGTGCATGGTACAAAGTATGGCCCGAAAAAAGGCGTTAGCTCGAAATATTAAAATAAACCTTCAGCGGCCGTTACATGGATTATTTGCCTCCTCCATTTCAATTAGCTTCCTTTTAGACATGTTTTTCAACTTTTAGATGCCCTAACTGCAGGTTCAACTACGTTTTCCGGAATTATTGGAAAAGTCAACCGGCTGTGAAACATTAACCGCCATTAACTTTGAAAGAAAAGTAATAAGGAGAAATCGAAATTTCAAATATTGGCTGAATTAACGACCAAAAGTGTTTATTGAATATTAGCAGATCAATACAGAAAAGAAATGTGACCTTCGTTTCGCTGTCAGAAATCCAGGATCTTTAAGTCATTCGTGTTGGTTAGCGAGTGCTAACCAAGTTCTGCGACTGTATATATCCCAAACTAAACAAACAAAGAACAGAAAAAATCAAAACATTATGTGAAACATGGACCACCTCATTGTGTTGAGTTCTGGCCTCTTGATGTAATCTATCTATATATAATATAATATTATAATGCTGAGGCATCTCGCGACAGACTCTCGAAGTCGTTTCTCATGCAGTTTGACCATGCGCTTTGACCATAATACTCTCCTCGACCAATCAGCAAGCAGAATAAAAGCCTGTCTCCACACATAAGTACGGCATTTCATAAGGTATTACGCCATTTTTACGTCATATTAAAAAGCGTGAGAAGAATTAAGTCGAAATGTATTTCTTAAAATTCATAAATTTTAAAATTGCTTATAGGATCGCGTGGATAACAGGAGTTTAAGATTTCAGGTGATGCGTTTTTCCGAAATGATATAAAAGGCTGTATTCATTTGGCAGTGTTCTTTTGAAAGCATCAATTTGATGATGTCGGATTCTGAATCAATTGACCACAATCCCCAATCACTTTCGCCAACCTAAAAAGTCGCTGCACTTCGGCTGGTTTTACAGTCATGTGTATGAGGAGCTATGCACGAGTTTCAACGCTCCCAAAAGAACTAGATGACAACAAAAGGGAACAAATTAGCGATAAACGCACAAGGTTAAAGAATTTGAAGACACTTAATTATTAAAACTACATTCATTGGCAATCCCCCCCCCCAACAAAAAAAAGAATAATGTAATAATAAAAATACATCTAAAGTAATGTACTTACTTGCTGTTCCAAACCGCCGTGTTAATCTAAGTTACGGTTGCCACATAAATACAAAAAATCGTGATGGTAACTGCTTATGTAATGTTATCACCACCTTGGCGAGAGGGTGCATTTAAGTAGGAATCAACCGGATTCCACTTGGAACGATTTTAAAAATAACAGTTTTGGCGCGTTTCCCCATCGTACGTCCAGGAGGGAGCTGCAACGTTCTCAAAGACACTACGGAAGTTCTAAAACGGTTTTTAAAAGTCTAATCGCTAAATTTTTTTAATCCGAAATCCTACATTAATCACAGAGAGGATACTTACGTTTTATCCCGGCGGTCCTCAAGACGAGCAATATTTCGCGTAGATAAATGCCGGACACATGAAATGGTATTGGTGGTTCCGAATATGATTGGCAACAGTTTGCCAGCGCATTTTCCGAAAAAATAATTTACCAGGAATGGCTGATTGGATAATACGTAAGTACCCTGGCAAGGGTAAAAGAAATCGTTTGAATTCTGAAACTAACTTTTAAAAATCTGGAGTGACTCCACTCGACTTTCCGAACACTTACGATTAAGATCGTTACCAAGCATTTAAATAAATTTTAATCGATGTATAATTCAAACAAATATACCAAAATGAAACTCAATAGAATGCACCGTTTAAACGATTGCGCACTTTCAAGAATTTCTCCCCATATGCCATTATTCCATAATATAAAAGAAATTTTTGTCGTAGCCCTGTACAAAAACTATCAGTCTTATACACACCAAAATCAATACCGGTCTTAAGATGGTGATTTATAACATATATATCCAATTTGAGCTCAATCGAATCTACCGTTTAAACGCTAGCGCACTTTCAAGAATTTCCCCCCCTAGGCCATAATGTAAGAGAAATCTTTTTCGTAGCCCTGTAGAAAAACTATAAGTCCTATACACACCAAAATCAATACCAGTCTTGCGGCGGTGGTTTATAACATATATATCCAATTTGAGCTCAATCGAATGCTCCGTTTAGGAGCTATCGTGTTCACACACACACACACACACACACACACACACACACACACACACACACACACACACACACACATCTCGTAAAAATAGCATAAATGAATCCAGAAGACCCGAAAAGGTGTAAATAGACCAAAATCTCGAAGTCGAATTTTTCATGATTACAATACTTTCCTTACATGGTACATGTTCGGAAAGTAAAAATCTAAACACTAGAATTTTCTTTCAGGCGCTGTCATATATCCTCATGGCTCCCTGAGATAAGTACAGGCTCTCCGAAAAGCTCCGTTTTTGCGTACGAGCGAAGTTTTGCTCCTTCGCCGATTTGGCGCTATTACCTGACCCTATCACTGTTGCCAACTCTGCCGGAGAAAAGGTGGCTCAAATCAAAATTAAAGCCAGTGTCCAGAAATGGCTAACATTTTTTTCAATTTGAGAAAAAATATTTCTTTGGCGTAGTACGAGTTTTTAGGTTCCTTTCAAAAAAAAGGCAAACCAATTTATGGGACTTAAATAAAACCTTTATTATTCTAACATAAAACATACATTTCCAAGGCCAGCTTTATCAGGCGTCCAAACAAAAAACAGTTCCATAATCTATGCATATAAAGGAAGATGTCCTGAGTCCTGACTGACGGACTGATGATCATCGCCGAGTCGAATCTATCAGAGATACACACATGAAATTTTAGGAGCTTATAGCTTTTGTGCCCGAGGCAACATTTAAGAAGCGTTTTTTGAAAATTCGAACTCAGACCGGGGTGGCGGCCCAAAACGTTCTTTTCATGTTTTCCTCCATATCTCAGGGAGGAAAAGAGATAGCCTTAAAACTCTTACTTTAAAATGTAACTAATACAAATACCTAAAAATCACTTTCAGGATTTTTTAGAGTTCGCACAAAAACGGTAAAGGGCCAAAATGTTCTTTAACGTTCTTTTCACATTTATCTTGATATCTCAGAGGGAAAAAAAGATAGCCCTAAAATTCTTGCTTTAAAATGTAAATAATAGAAATACCTTAAAAGCATTTTTAGTGTTTTCAGAATTCGCACCCAAACGGGGGTAAGGGCCATAAAGGTTCTCTTCACGTTTCTGTCATACCTCAGAGGTAAAAATAGACAGTCAAAAAAATTCTGCTTTAAAATGTAAATAACAGCAATGCTTAAAAATCATTTTCAGCTTTTTTTAGAATTCGCACCCCAACGATGGTAAGGGGCCCAAAACGTTCTTTTCGCATTTCCCTTCATATATCCGATAGATACAGAGATAGGCATAAAATTCCTGCTTAAAAATGTAACTGACAGCAATAGCTAAAATTCGTTTTCAGAGTTTTTTGTAATTCGCTCCCAAACGGAGATAAGGGGCCTAAAATGTTCTTTAACATTCTTTTCACATTTCACTTCAAATCTCAGACGAAAAAAAAAGACAGCTGTAATATTCCTGCTTTAAAATCGAACTAACAGCAATACCTATTGAAAAAACACTCAAAATACTGGTGTTAAACGATAAAGTAATTAAAAAACTTTGTAAAAAACACACATAAGAAGTAAAAGGAAAGAGGATACGCGTTTCGTTCAAAAATTTTTTTGAACTTCTTCAGTCCAAGCCCTTCGACGTAAAGAACACAGGGAACTGAAAAGACTAAAAATGTCTTTTCAGTTCCCTGTGTTCTTTACGTCGAAGGGCTTGGACTGAAGAAGTTCAAAACAATTTTTGAACGAAACGCGTATCCTCTTTCCTTTTACTTCTTATGTGTGTTTTTTACAAAGTTTTTTAATTACTTTAGCAATACCTATTATTCACATTCAGGGTTTTTTAGAATTCGCACCCAAACAGGGGTTAGGGCCTAAAACGTTCTTTTCACGTTTCTTTCATATCTCAGAGGGAAAAAGTAGACAGTCATAAGATTCATGCTTTAAAATGTAACTAATCGAAATACCTAAAAACTGTTTTCATGGTTTTTCAGAATTCGCTCCCAAACGGGGGTAAGGGTCTAAAACGTTTGTTTTACGTTTTCCTTCATATCGCAAAGGGAAAACAAATAGCCCTAAAATTCTTGCTTTAAAATGTAGCTAATAGAAATACCTAAAAGTATTTTCAGTGTTTTCAGAATTCGCACCCAAACTGGGCTAAGGGTCTAAAGCATTCGTTTCACGTTTTCCTTCATATCGCAGAGGAAAAAAGGGATAGCGCTAAAATTCTTGCTTTAAAATGTAACTAACAAAAATACCTAAAGTCATTTTCAGGGTTTTTTAGAATTCGTGTACAAACTGGTGTGAGAGGCCAAAACGTTATTTTCATCTCATCTTATATCGAAGGGAAATGAAAATAGCCTTAAAAATCTTACATTAAAAAATATCGAACACAAATACATAAAAATCTTTTTCAAGGATTTTTAAAAATCGATCTCAATAGAGGGTAGTTAACAAAAAAGGTGTTTTTCACGTATTTTTTTAGCTCTTGAGTGCTGTTAATTTCAGACAAAGATTTTTGTCTAACTGGTGAAAGGGTGAATCACTTTTAAATTGTTGCCAGATTAAATGTGTAAACTAGCGAAGGTTTATCGTTTTTGGTGATTTATTGCCAAGTTTAGCATAAAACATAAGTCCCCAAAACTGGACCCAGATTGGCGATATCGTCTATATTTGTAGAGAAATTGCAAACCCTACTGTTTTGGAGTATTCATGTCTATATTCATGTAAACAAAAATGGAGTATAGTAAGAATATTCCTGGCGAGGATATCAAAAAAGTTTTTTAGCAGACGATTTTAATGTAAACACAATTTTGAAGAAGTATTTTATGGAACAAGGAAAGCAAAGACGGCACACGCTCGGATTACACTGAGCATTCCAAACATTCTTTTAAAAAATCAAGTATAGTTAGAATATGCCTAGCGAATATTGTAAAACAGTTCTTGTAGGCAATTAAATCTAAAACCAGAATATGTTTAATATAATTTATCTATTTTCTGTTTGTATTAGTTCAGCAATACCCATTCCGTGCGAAGAATGGGAACTAATAAATTATATTATAACTAATAAATTATAGTTGCATAACAAGCGTAGAACTGCACATTTATTCCGAAAAGTGTAAAACTGGACTATGAAAGGAGCCCTTCAATATGTAATAAAAAAAAAACGCTAAAAATGTAGAGTTTTCTTTCATTTCACGAAACTTTACGGCTCATGAGCGATTTAAAAGCTGTAAAACAATACAAATATTTTGAAAGATACATTAAAAGAGGGGTAAGCATTTCAGTGATATTAGAACAAAAATTAATGATATCTGTATGTGGATAAATGTTTTTGAAATTTGACCTATTTTTTTTACAGTTTTTTCAATGTTTGAAGATCATGTGCGAACTAAAGACAAAAATTTATATTTTCTAACTATTTTTCTCAAATTAAGTGTGCCAAAATGAAACTTTTTTTCTCGCTATTAGAAGTCGCTTATCTAAAATATCCATTTTTTGCCCCCCCCCCCTACTGTACAACAGGAAAGTACCCGGTATTTTACCCCATCAATTCATAATATTCCTCTATATACTGAACGAAAACGGAGCGGAAAATTAATGAGTTAAGGGAAGATATATATGGTGGGAAAAGGAGTTTCTTTTGTTTTTTAAGGAAATATTCACCAATTCACAGGTAAGCTCAAAAGCAAATTTAAAACATTAAATACAAAAAAAAAAAAAAAAAAAAAAAAAGAATTGCGAAATTGCAACACTTTTATTCAAGTTTTGTATTTGATTTTCTACGCTATTTAAAATATTTTGCTCTTGACGAAGAGACTTGTCTGTCGCAAAATGTAGGCATTATTTTCCTTTCTGAATGTTTGTTTTTTGTTGTTGTTGTATCAACAAATTAATTAAGGTATCATTTTCATAGGAAGAATTGAAAAAAGGACCCAGACAGCACAGCAAACTTGCATCAAACTTGCAGCAAGCTTGATTTATCAAGTCAGTAAACTTGAATTAAGCATGAAAATTTCAAGCGTGTAAGCTTAATGCAAGCTTGAATCAAGTGTACTAGTTTACACTTGCCCAGATTGCATTAAGCTTGACATAGCAAGCTTAATTTCTAGCTTAAAAATTTTTCCTAAATACATGGGGCGCCGGTCGGCGAACTCGCCCCACGTATTTTACTTTGCCACGCATTTTCCCCTCTACGCTGAAATTTCAATTTAATTTAATCTGTTTTCATAAAGTGTTCGTGTCTAGAATAGAACCCGGGACCTTTGGGTTGGCAGGCGAGCGTGCTATCGGTTCAGCCACAGTGGGCGATGTGTTATTTGTTTCTTTTATTTTTCCACGGGATGCATCAAAATTAAAATAATGTTATGTGTGATTTAGAGACTCTACTAATAGGGAGATAAACATAATATAAACTTAACAGCAGCACACGTTTTAAAACTTTCAAAATCGAGACAAACGGCTGATTTTGAAATCAATTTCGTAGTATAATTGCATTTTATTTAGAAGAATTTCCATATTTGGAAATATAGAATCTTTTTTTTTAATTCTATGGTTAAGTACATTTATGACTGATGATAAATTATTTTGTAGAGGCTGCAAACCGCCTCATTCTTCCACCCATAAAGTGAAGTATATTAACTAACTAAATTGTGTTAATTATATTAAAATTTATTTTTAGGGCTAATTAATTAGTTAATGGAATTACTAATGTTAATTAGATGTAAATAAAACTAAAACTCCCCTCGTGTTACACTTCAGAGGGGCTTATTCCATTCATTCCTTCCCCTTAGACTTTTCAATGCCCATTTTCCTTCTCGCCTACAGCGACAGATAGCGCCATCAGCGCAATAATCAGGCTAATAGATTGAAATGTCAAGCTTGTATTAATACGTCAAATTCAAGTCAATGTCGAGCTTGATTTAAGCTTATATGCTGTCTGGGGACTGATTAACAATTTTGAGCTAACAATAAATAAATACTAATAATAAAATAAAGAAATTACACCCATTAAAAAAAATTAGTTTTTCCTTTTTTTTTTTTTTTCAACTGAAGAAAACAGGTCACCATTATTTTAATGTAAATTTTTAAAACAAAATGTAATAAATAGTTCTATTACTCAATGTACTTCAAGAAAAGCATTTTTAATAATTAAAGCTTGGTTTTAATACTTTAAAGAGTTTTATCAAAAAATATCTGTTCTTATCTTCATCTGGTATATGTTCAATCTTCTTAATGCATTTCAACATAACTGCCAACTACTACGGAATATAATTAACCACTTTTTCAAACAGTAATTTTGGGTTAAAGTATCTTAAAATTTTCGTACTACACGCTTACATATATTAATTAAAACTAACACTCATTTATTGATTAAATTTCTTATCGGCCGATTTAAATCCTTTTACGCCAAAAAATACTCATTCAAGACAATAATTTGTGAATGCCTCAATTCGCCCCAGCACTCCCCATCCGCTATATTCTATTTAACTCATTTTCCGCAAAAATCTTGTCTATTTGAGTATTCTCTCTCTTCTCCCCAACGACCCATATCCTATTACTATCACGTGACCAACGCTCTTAACGGATAACGGTTCATAATAAAAAAACGCGGGCATAGTTGTGTGTGTATTCGCTGGCGATAGTTTTATGATATATCCGCATACCAAATGCATCTTTTTCATATTCAGTGTGAAATAAATTCAGCCTAGATATGGAGGAGATGCTTTAGGTAAAGATTTCGCTTTAATGACATAGTTTCTTACGATTGGATTATAAAAAGCTGTTGTAAAACAAATGAAGTTATGATATCTCCACCCAAAGTGAGTAAGTAGTATTTTACCTTTTTCATGTCAATAAATTGGGTTGCTGCTTTAATTAAATCTCACAGCTGGTTTAACCATGATTGCATTTCTGTATTCTGACTGTACTGTGAATTCGTTTTATAGCGAGAGACTATAGTGAAATTATATTCTATTTATTAAAAAAATACTTTTTTATAGTGCATTAAGATATATGTAATGTATTTGCCTTGATTTAAAATTTATTTTCTCGGGCTTATAATCGTAGATGATAATAAAAAATGAAGAAAACGAATCATTCAATATATTAATCAAAAACAGCAAATTTTAATAAAACACCTTTTTTCTAGCTTAAAATAATAATCTTATTTGAGTACAGATATGTTAATTAAAAAAGGGCTGATTTTGCAAAAACGCTCATTCTATAGCTTAAATAATAATCATATAATTGAGTACAGTTATATTAATCAAAAACTGACAGACACTCCTCATTTTTAATTATTATTTAGCCTAAATGGAGCTGTTGTATAATGCTCAAAAATTGAGAATTTTTCGCTCCATTGATTTTTGTCGATTAATTGAGCAAAATTTACTTAGTCGGCAGAATGACTGTTTGAAGTCAAAAATTGAGTAAAAATATACTCCGTTTGATAATTATTTTACTCAAAAGATTTCAGCGTGTACGCCTTGGAATTAGTTAGTATTTTGAAAAAGTACTAAAAAAATATACTGATTACAAAAAGTAGTCAATTATATTCCATAGAACTTGGCATCTACTATACATTTCAATATAAATGTTTAGTTTTATACTTTAAAGATTGCCTCCCATTTATGCGAGTATTTCGAAGGTATAGTCAAATAACCAAATACAAATTTAAAACATCAGTTAATTTCTAATACAATTTTTTATAACATTTGATAATCACTAGTTATTGCACGAAAATATGAAGCTTGCCTAATACTTCAAAACTTTTGTTATAATGGTTACTAATTAGTGGTTAAAGGCAACCTTTTTTACCTTAGTTTTCATGCTGTTAAAATTCATCTAGGTTCATTTGTTCATCTTTAGAAGATTTGATCGTAACTTCTGACTCGCACTGTGCATTCACGCATTGGACATTCTTTTAGAACAATCCCGAGGAAAAGCACAAAAGTGTGAATAAAAGGCGACTTAAAACTATCTCTTCTGAAGAAATAAACACAGGTCGCCTATTTAAGGGTCAATATGATTTATAAGCGCGGATTGATATAAACGCGGATTTAAAACATCAGTTAATTTCTAATACATTTTTCTTGTAATATTTGATAATCACAAAGTTATTGCACGAAAATATGAAGCTTGCCTAATACCACAGAACTTTTGTTACGATGGTTAAAGGCAACCTTTTTACTTTAGTTTTCATGTGATTCAGATTCATCTGGTTATAATTGTTCATCCTTAGACGAGTTGACCATAACTTCTGACTTACACTGTGCATTCACTCATTGGACATTCTTTTATAACAATCCCGAGGAAAAGTACAAAAGTGTTTATAACAATAATTACCTCTTTTGAAAGTGATAGAAATATGATCTAGTGTTCTGTGAAGAATATGAGAATATTCAATAAAGTTTCAAAGGAATTAAATTCTATTTGTGATGGCGCGTTTGTGAAAATTTATCGTATCTTCTTGTTGAAACAATGTCCAGTTGTTGTTCAGTTCGTTTGCGGGGTTTGTCTAATGACATCTTTCAGTTTATTAAACAGTCAAAATCTTCCAAATGCCCTATATACGTTAGTGAAGCCGATATCTCAGTGATCAATATAAAGGCAGTTTTCATGCCAAGGTAAGTCTTTTAATATTTTTTCAAATTCAATTTGTATTATACATTTAATAACAGCAAAGTGTAGGTTAGAAAGCACCCAATAGCACTAAGATAGAAGCCTCTTGTGAGATCAAAAAAGTTCCATCCAGTTAGAGCAAATGCCTTGCCAGTGTTAGTGTGTAGTGATGTTGCAAAAGATCTAATTTCATTTTTCAGACCGCACATCTCGATTTTCTGAAGTAATTTGTGGTTGAAATGCTTTGCAGTTTTATCAGCTTCGTTTACAGCGGCAGCACTCAGTGTGACTGACGAAAGCCTTACAAAATCTCCCACCATAAATATGATGGACTGCAGTAACTTTTCTGGAGATTTCATGGCAATGAGAGCTCCATTTAAAATACCAAACAAAGAACTCGTGATCAGCAAAAAAATTGGGAAAGACAGATTCGAATTAAGAATTTCGAACAGATTTGTTATGTTGCTGTATCGCTGAAACGATTCATCGAACTCCTTGGGTTGTGCTTGGTTTTCAAACATTATCATTTTAATCAGACTGGTATGCTTAAGCAACAAATTTCTCATTTTAAGGCATATAATGACATAAAATGCAGCTACGCAATACGAAAGATAGAACATGGTATAACCAGATAAAGCTAAAAAAACGCTTTGTAAAATTCTTGCAGTGTGTATATACACTTTCGTGCTATCCAACAAGCCAAATGTTATGCTGTAGAATAATTGTTTTTTATTATTTTCATCATACGAATAAAAAGTCAACGCAAAAGTCGAAATATACATAATCAGTGCCAGGAAACTGCCCAATGTAACAATGTACCTTGGTAAAGAAATCTGAAGTCCCTTTTCCATGTGTTGCAATTTTTTAACAGCATCATACAAATCTTCTTTAAATAGAGCTAAATATAACCATACAATAAAATAAATCAAAAATATTATCAATAAAGATGTGAAATTTTTAATATCTTTTTCAGACCAGGCTTTCGATTCCAAAGTTCTTACTACATATAACGCTTGTATGAACCATGATAATAATACACAAATTCTACCAAGGATTACAACAAATTTCTTTTTCTTGTTTTGAGAAATGCAAAATTTTATACCAAAATTACTCAGAATTCTTAAAACATCTTCTGCTTTCTTATTGTATTTGCCATTGGTTCCTGATTTTGTGACTGTTTGCTTTACTGACTCAGCCGCAGAATGAGGGGAAAAAATATCCATGACTGAACTCACTTTATTCGAACTGAAAATGTGTAAGAATTGCATATCATTCTTTTACAATGACGCTTCATATTCTGTTAGCCTTCAACTATTAACAAATTTCAAATATAGAAGTACAATTATGAAAATGGTTTTAGCAATCCATTAGAATTAAAATATTGTCATTCATATTGTCCTAATTACATTTGTAGTAATACGTTTTATAATTGATGGAAGCGAAAACCCAAGATATATAATTAGAACATATTTTCAAGAGTACAGCTTTTTGCCGTTACATCATTGAAAAGTCCTTTAAGAAGAAAAAAAGTGCTCTTATCACAATGAAATATTGGATATCGGTCGATTCTTTGTAATTTGTTTTCTGTGGAAAGACCTTTATATATTGTACTAGCTGAAGTACCCGTCCTCGACGGGTTAGTGAATGAAAATTTCCAAAAAGCAAGAACTTTCGTCAGCATTGTAGGAGTACACAGAATGGATGTAGTATGTTGCCAAAGTAAAGAAAGCGAAGTTATAATTTTCATGTATTGTTAAAATATTACAGGTTAGAGTGTAACTAAGTAATATCATTTCATTCGCTTTAGTCGTAATTATGTGATGCGCGAACGAATATTTACGCATATTCAAATAATTTTCGCAAAATATTAAAATTTAATCAACATTTTTTGAAAAATTTGAAGCCTAGAATTTAAGTTGAGTGACAACCTATCATGTGACCCAAATTCGTTTCATTCCCTGCAGTCTTTATTTCGTGATGCTGGAACAAATTTTCAGCATTTTAAAACGATTTTCGAAAAATCTCAAAATGTAAGCAAAATATTTTTAAAATTCAACAGCCTATAAATTAAGATTAGCAACTACCTACCATATCACTCAATTTTGTATCATTCGTATTAGTCGTTATTACTTGATGTTTGAAGAAATATAAACGTATTTTGAGAGAATTTTCACAAAATCTCAAAATCTAATAAAAATGTTTAAAAATTGGACTCCTATAGTTTATGTTGAGCAACCATCTATCGTGTAACCAAATTTCATATCATTCGCTTTAGTCGTTATTACGTAATACGGGAACAAAGATTCACTCAGTTTTGAACGATTTTCACAAAATCTCGAAATCGGATCGATTTTTTTTTAATTAGATGCTTATAGTTTAAGGTGAGTGACCACCTATCTTTTCACCAAATATCATTTTTTCACCTTTGCAGTTATTACGTGATGTGCGAACACAAATTTACGCAGTTTGAAATGATTTTCTCAAAGTTTCAAAATCAAATCAAGATTTTTTAAAAATTCGACGCCTATGTTTTAAGTTGAGTGACCACCTATCATGACACCCAATTTCATATCATTCGCTTCAGTCGTTTTTACGTGATGCTTGAACACAAATTTATGCAGTTTGAAACGATTTTCGCAAAATCTGAAAATCCAATCAAGATTTTTTAAAAATTCGACGCCTATGTTTTAAGTTGAGTGACCACCTATCATGTCACTCAATTTCATATCATTCGCTTTATTCGTTTTTACGTGATGCATGAACACAAATTTGCGCAGTTTGAAAGGATTTTCGCAAAATCTCAAAATCCAATCAAGATTTTTTTTAAATTGGACGCCTATGTTTTAAGTTGAGTGACCACCTATCATGACACCCAATTTCACATCATTCGCTTCAGTCGTTTTTGCGTGATGCTTGAACACAAATTTACGCAGTTTGAAACGATTTTCGCAAAATCTGAAAATCTAACCAAGATTTTTAAAAAATTCAACGCCTATGTTTTAAGTTGAGAGACCACCTATCATGACACCCAATTTCATGTCATTCGCTTCAGTCGTTTTTGCGTGATGCTTGAACACAAATTTACGCAGTTTGAAACGATTTTCGCAAAATCTGAAAATCTAATCAAGATTTTTTAAAAATTCGACGCCTATGTTTTAAGTTGAATGACCACCTATCATGACACCCAATTTCATATCATTCGCTTCAGTCGTTTTTACGTGATGCTTAAACAAAAAAAGCGTCACGGACAGAATGACAGAATGACAGAATGACAGACAGACAAACTTTTTTTTGAGGGTCGCATCGGATTCCCGGGTGCTTGAAACGGATAGAAATCGTAAAATTTTTGAATTCCGAGAAATGTACAGACAAAAGTCTAATTTTATTTATATAGATAATTGTTTGTCCTGCAGATAGTCGTAAAATTTTTAACGGTTAGCATCACAGCTTGCGTGTGTGTATATACACTCATGTCCATAAATTAAGGATAATTCAGAATCACACAGAAATTGATGTCTAAAATAAAAATTTCACCTGTGGAATGATCACACACATCTTGAAGAAGAATATGCAAATTACAGGAAACCACCAGATGCCGTGGATGGTACGTCACAATGACGAGAGTGTAAGAGAGGGGTATATAAGGAATGGTGGCAAAGAAGTAAAATTGTTCACAAGCGCTGTGAAAGCCTTTCAGTGCAAAAACCGCATAGTTATGGCACAAAGGAGGCATTTGGATGATGTTTTACGTGGCAGAATTATCGGACGACTTGAATGTGGACGTACCCAGCTGGAAGTATCCGAGGAACTTGGAATCGCCCAGAGTGTCATCTCCAGGCTTTGCCAACGATTCCAAGATGATGGTAATGTGAGTACACGTTACAGCACAGGTCGCCCCCGAGTTAGAACGCCGAATGAGGACCGCTATTTGGCAGTTACTGCCAAAAGAAACAGAAGGAGTACAGCATCAGACCTGTCTCGTCAGCTCTCTTCAGCTACCGGTACGACAGTTTCAAGGCAGACCGTGTACAGACGCTTAGGGCACATTGGTCTATATGCTCGTAGGCCTGTCAGATGTGTTCCACTTACCGCAACTCACTGTCGCCTGCGATTAACCTGGAGTAGAGAGCATGCATTGTGGACACCGCAACAGTGGTCTTGTGTGATGTTTTCCGACGAGTCCAGGTTTAGTTTGGAGTCTGATTCTCGCCGGACATTCATCTGGAGAGCGCCAGGTACCCGTTACCACCAAGAGAACACCATTGAAAGACACCGTTACGGTGGTGCAGGATGGCTCGTTTGGGGAGGAATTATTCTTGGTTCCAGAACTGACCTGCATGTTCAGAGTGTAACGATGACAGGCCACATCTATCGGGATGTCATTCTGGAACAACATGTACGTTTGTTTCGGGGCGCCATGGGTGCTGAATTTGTGTTTATGGATGAAAACTTCCGTCCTCACCGTGCAAACATTGTAGACGAATGCCTTCAATCGGAGGATATCACCCGTATGCATTGGCCAGCATACTCACCGGACTTGAATCCAATAGAGCATGTGTGGGATATGCTTGGCCGACGAATTTCAGCCCGTCAACCCCCTCCCACCTGTCTACCGGAACTTTGGAGTGCATTGCTTGATGAGTGGTGTAATATTCCCCAAGATCAGATTGATCATTTGATACTCAGCATGCCTAGGCGTTGTCAGGCCTGTATTGCATCGTCCGGGAGACATACTCTATTAACCACCCTACTAACCATGTTATACTGTTTTTTGTAAATAGGTTCTTTATTGAAATTTGGTCAAGGGAGTAAAACTTGCAATTTTTATTAATTATGTCAAACATATAGCATCTTTTTTGCTCTTTACTTTTTGTTTAATAAATAGACTTTACAAATAAGTCAAATTTGTTTTGCTTCTTTCTCTTTCTTTGCCTGAACTTCATTATCCTTAATTTATGGACATGAGTGTACATATACTAGCTGACCCGGCAAACGTTGTTTTGCCATATAAATTATTCCTAGGATTATTTTAGTAGAAAGAAATGTCTAACTTATTGTAAGTTTGTGATGATGTGGTATATGAGTGGAAGAGGCATGGAGCGCTGTGAACGATGCTGGAATATAAAAATAACACAATACCAAACATATATTTTTAATTCATTGTAATTAATTCTTTAAATTTATATATATCGCTGATTACAATAATTTTACTAAAAAATAATATCAATCCCTTAACGCAATAGAGTATACAATATTTTTTGTTATCCCATCTTTAGATAACACAAACAAACTGGATGCCCACTGTATGGTTTGCCCACTCGAGAGCATGCCACGTATAACTGTCCGTGTGAAAAACATGGCGTGCTCAAATCTAATGCACAAACCGACATAGTTTGGCCTTGAGACTTATTGATAGTCATTCCATAAAAAATTTTGCCCCCCCCCCAAAAAAAAAAGGATGAAAATCTGAAACACTTTCAGATTTTAAATACGCACTATAGTGCTATATATTAAAAATCTGAAACACTTAAATACGCACTATAGTGCTATATATTAAAATCGTATCATAATTTATGCGTCGTCCCTATTTTTCGTCCTTATTCCATTAAGTTGGAAAGTGTCATCATTGTTCATGACTGTGCTGTATTTTTCTTCCTTATTTTATAAAACCCATCTTTGGAATCAAAATCTATCTTAAAATCGCCTACTAAAACTATTTTACAATCTTCGCCAAGTATATCACAACTATACTTCACCGTTTTATATATTGTTTCCTACTTTAACGCCTCGACTCTCGCCAAGGAGGCGATGATTAAACATATGCAGTTACCATGACGATTTTTTGCATTTCTGTAGAAATCGTAATTTAGAATTAAAATGGCGATTTGGAACAACATGTAAGTACAGCATGCCGTTACATTTTTATTTATTTTGGATTACCAATTAATGTAGTTTTAATAATTAAATGTCTTCAAATTCCTTAACTGGCGCGTTTATCGCTAGTTTGTTTACTTTAGTTATCACCTAGTTCTTTTGGGTGCGTTGAAACGGTACTTACGTATTATCCCGGCGGTCACTTCCGCCAAATTACATTTTCGTAGATTTTAAATACGTTGCCAATCGTATTCCAAACCATTAACAATTTCATGTGCCCGGCATTTATCTTGGTGAAAAATTGCTTGTCTTGGCAGACCGCCGGGATAATACGTAAGTACCGTTGAAACTTGTGCATAACTCCCAGAGACCCATGACTGCAAAGCTCGCCAAAGTATGGGGATTTTTTAGGTTGGCGAGAGTGGGGGCGTTAAAATAGGAATCAACTCTTTCTTGTAATTAAAACACATCTTTGGAATCGAAATCTATCTTAAAATCGCCTACTGCAACTGTTTTACAATCTTCTCCAGGCATATTCTTCCTGTAGGCATATTCCAACTATACCGCAAAGACATTTTAAATGCTGTTTGGAATGGGCATCCTAATCCATGAGTGTACCGTGTTTTCCTTTCTTGTTCCACAGATAACTTCTTCGGAATAGAAATCTATATTAAAATCGCCTAATAAAACTCTTTTACAATATACGCTAGGCGTTTTCTAACTATACGCGAAATATATTTATAATAAATTGTGGCGTTTTGGCACCACATTTACGATCAATTATCAAAAATTGCAAACCTTGTGCGACTTTCAACATTTTATTAACTTCTCCCCCCCCTCTCCACATTATCTGGCAAACACATTTGAAAAGTGATTCGACACGCTAATGTCTACACAGAAATCCTGATTGAAATGAATAGCACTCGGGGGCTAAACATTTTGGGGTGGACCGCCCTTATGACTTAGGGGTATGAGACATAGTTAAAAACCTATTCTATGACCTAACGAATATACATAGAAAATTTCATTAAAATTGGTCGAGTGGTTTCGGAGGAGTTAGGTGACTAACACTGGGACAGGAGAATTTTATATATTAGAGATAGATAGAGTATTTGTGCAGTTGATGATATTTTTAGATTTGAATCAGACGTAAAAGCATAGAATTCATAATGCAACTATAGCTAATTTCCATTATCACTTTAAATTCGAATGTGCACTTAAGTCTAATTTGTCTCATATAGCTTGTGAAAGAAGTAAGTCACTTTGTGAAAGTATCATTAAGACACGGGAAAATGTATTATACTCTATGTAAAGTAACACCACAGTAATGGGAATGGTTTTTTAAAGAGTTCAAACCTATGTAATATAGAATAAAAGACCCAATTATAAATAGAAGTTCTAATAATCACAAAGGGCATTTTATAAATATTTGCATTTACTGT
Organism: Cheiracanthium punctorium; assembly: GCA_038373885.1. Lineage (NCBI taxonomy): Eukaryota > Metazoa > Arthropoda > Arachnida > Araneae > Cheiracanthiidae > Cheiracanthium > Cheiracanthium punctorium. The sequence goes on from JAWZYV010014041.1 coordinate 1,256,212, forward strand.
GAAATTCGCACCACGGACGTTCAACAGCTTGTGCAACCGCTTAAGTCTAAATCGCGAGATGACTTTTGCTGGTAGTTAGTGCAGAATTAAATTTTCTTTCTTCAAAAACAATACATTTCCATTTTCAGAAATCATTATGAGATATGTTTACTAATATTCAAACCAAAAAATCGATAACTCTAAACAATAGATTTGTACTTGTTATGTTACAGTGTCTCAAACTTTCAGTATTTGCAGCCCAATTTTCAAAAATAGTTTTAATGGATTGGAAGTCAGGTTTTCGAAGAAAAAATACTCACTTTCTTTCGGTCACAGTTAGTGTAGTGGGACAAAATGAATGATAATTTATTAATATACAGTAAAAATCAGCTTAATTCTTTTTCCTATAACCATTAGAACAGAAAATAAACACAGAAAAAAATACTATCATGTGTTTTTTACTTCTGTTTGTTTTACTAATTTTCATGATATTAAAAATTTTTTAATCTAATTTAACAACAATGAAGAAAAAGAAAACAAAAACAAAAAACAATTTTTGTTCCCATACGTTTGTTTAGACTTTTTTAATTGTGAGAAAATATTTAGAATTTTGCAATCGCTTCATGTTAAATCTGCATTTCACTCTCAAACGATAAGCTTTTCCATACAGACAACTTCTAGTGCATCAGAAAGTTTATCTTTGGCATTTAAAAAAAACTTTAAAATAAAAAAGGAGAACTTTAGTTCAATGCATGCTCCTAAAAAACCCCCCCAATTCTTGCAGGAAAACATTCGATATATTTATTAGTGTTTGGAAGAGAAGATTACTAAAAGATTCCTGTCAGACACACAAATATAAATTTAATAGGCTAATAAAATATTTCTCCTGAAATATCCACCACTTCTAAAGCTTAAAACCTTTAAACTTCACAAACATGACAGTTTTACGGAAGAAACATTCTACTGGAAAGAAGAAAGTATCTGCGTGAAGTGCCTACAAAAGAACGTACTGAAAATATAATGCCTAATGCTTCACGATGCACAAAGTACATGCATTGTCTAAAACGAAATTTACAATAAATGTTAAAATATTTATGACCTGTTAAAGGAAAATATGACAAGACGATTCTATATCGTGTCTGTTACAAAAATTTAAACTTTTGTTGCATATTCTCATTTCTGCATTTCTATAAAATTGTCTCCACCCCCATATTCAATTGATCATAAATATCAAAGTTTTAAAATATACCGTAACCTGCCGTCTATCACATTAGCAACAGTATAATAGTTATACAGGGTGTCTTTAAAATGTACAGCCAATCTTTTAAGGGAGGTTGGGCACGTCAAAAACGTTGTTTCCGCACACACCGGTTAATAATCACTTCATACAAGCTGTTGAAGTGTTAGTGAAAAGTTTACCATGTTTTGTCAAAATTTATTTATTTATTCCTAAAGAAAAAAAAATGCTGAACTACAATTAATAAGTAGAAATAGTATTTTATTTTAAATGCTGTAATTATCAGAAAAAAAAATCTTATAAAACTGGATAATTTAAGTTAACTAACACTTCCAACATATTTTGTGGAATTACGGCTGATTATCTACTCGAGGAATCTAGGACGAAAGTGGGGGTGCCCTCCGCGGAAATCTTTCTAGGTTTTCTATCACGTATTTACGCGAAGTTCATGGAAAACTCTGAACGGCTAGGTCGAAGGACGCGCCCTTGGTTTGAACCAGACACTTTCCGTCTCCCGGTGTACATCGCTACGCGTCGGGCTTTGTAAAGTGATTATTAGCCGGTTTATGAAAACAACGTTCATAACGCCACATTCCTATGCGATTCTAATTCCTTATTATGAACCTTGCCTACCCTATTTTTGGGGACAGATTACATAATGTCCGGTATGCGCTTTTTTCGAAATTGTTTTACTTTTTCATTGTTTCCAACAACTGAAGTTTCACTGCAGTTTTCAGACTTAAATATATATGCATATATTACAGTTAAAACCCGAAATCGGTCAAAACCAGAATTAACTAGGGAAAACGCGTTCTAACTGAGAGTGTTGGGCAAAACCCGGATTAACTAGCAAAACGCGTTCTGACTGACAGCACTCAGGAAAACCCGTTTTCCCAAGTGAATTCCGGAATGCTAATGCTTTATGCACTAAAAGTTGGGAAAATAGATTTCTTGAAAATTACAGTTCTTAGCTAAGAAACAAAATAACTTTAATGTTATAACAAATGCTGATTACGGACGAGGGTCATTTGCATCCGTGCCAAAGCTAGCATTCAAATCGAGGGGCGAGTTGACCCGAAATCTTTATCTTGTTCCCCATCGAAAATATGCTAAAGCTGGCCCTTTGCGAGACACTAAAAAACATCACTGGTCCGGCCACCGCTGTAGGGGGGGGCGTCTCAAAAATATGCTACTGCTGGTCTTTGCGAGACCCAAAAAACACATCACTGGGTCCGGCCACCACTGTAGGGGGGATCCTCAAAAATATGCTACCGCTGGCCCTTTGCGAGACCCCCCAAAAAACAACTTGTCATATAACATAATCGTTGAAATAATGCAATAATTTTTGATAGATGTAAAAATTATTGTCTAACAAATCAGTCAAAACCCGAATAAATCGGGTTTTCCCTAGTTAATTCGGGGTTTGACTAACATCGGGTTTTCACTGTAACATATATATAAGCATTTCATTAAAGTAAATTGTTACACTTACAATTTTTTTTCAAAATACCCCGCCCCCCTAAAAAAAAAAACAGCATATATATATAACATACAAAATTAAACACCCTCTCAAAATTCAAAATTTCTATTACTGCTCTACAAAATTCTATAGGAGCATAGCAACCTTCGTTTTCAAACAAAGGACTTGCCTCGGGATCTAAATTTATTGAAAACGCTATTAACATATTTTTCCTCTTTCACACGGGCGTCTGGCACCAAACCTCGCAAGCATTTCCTAGGTCTATGAGACCCGGGCACTTTACTAACCAATAAATGCACCTTTTTCGGAACACGTGATTACGCTATAAGGCACGTGACCTGCATTTATATAATTTGAAACTCGACTGACGGAACAGCTTTTTCGTGTCTGCTATTGCCCTATAAATGTGTGAGAGATTAAATAAAAATAAAATATATATCCACAGGAAAGAGTCGACCCTTAAAGTTTACGGCTATGTACCCTTCCTGGGGAGACTCAACAATTTAGCTCATAACCGGGAAGGGGGATTATTCCCGGATCCGCACCTCTCTTTCACCTACTGCCCTACCCAGCGAGGGGGCATACGCCCCCCCCACACACATTTAACTTTCACGTTCGCCCCTCGTACACATTGGTCTTTTCGTCAGAAGGGACACCTTTCCAACCGGGCTATCACAGCTGAATGAAAATGTAAGCAAACTTGTAAGGACACAAAAGTGCTTATTAAGTGAGCTTGGCAATTAGTAGATAATTAATAAAATGAGTTTGATAACCTTTCTCTGTGTATACCTAAAATTCAAGTGCCAATTTCAACTAATTTGTCGGCATTAAAAGCTGGATATCTTCCCTCCTTTTTTGGTTTCTTAGAAAGTTTCAAAGAATTAACCTGGTTTTTGAACAAAGTAAGCAAAATTGTTACGCACAGATGACTGCTTACTAAATGAACTGTTTGTATGTATATTGTGGCATTACCAATTTGGCAAGTAGCCAGTAATTACTGAAATAAATTCTTCTATTTCCTTTATGTAATAATTAGCGTTATTAGTGACAGCTTTACCTAAAATTTTATTCACAAAACTTAAGTACTTAAATGCCATTGATTATAACGTTTACTTATAAGATCAGATACTTTATTCCAAAACAGCTTATAAATTATGTTGCTTATTAAGGTATCCGCCTACGTTCGGGATAGTTTTTCCGTTTGCTTTACAATTTATTTATTTTTTTTTTATAATTTTCTGGTAAATTGTTGAATAGTAAAAGAAAAGTACCCAGAAAATTTTTATAATTGTCATACATTTTGAGAAATTGTTTTTTTTTAGTAGATTTTTATTAAAATTTATCAAAACGGGAAACCCTGTACTCACGGTTATACTGAATGAATCTTAATTCTTTTAACAGTGAGGTATGTATGACAATGACAGTGAGGTATATATGACAACAGTGGGGTATATATGACAAGATATTTGAAATGAATAAAAAACTAAGAGAAATCTTAACAGAAAAATAAAGTATGACCAATTACGTGACTAAATATGCATATTTTCTCAAATTTACCACCTGTTGTCAACAAAAACCATAAAATAGAATCAACTATTTATGTCAGAACAAATATTTTAGGTATTTTCGTAGCCAATAATATTTTAAACCGATATTAAAAATTTCAATAAAAAATCTTTATTGATATAGAAGTTATGATGTTAATATGGAAAGGAAAATGTGAAAAACAGAATACTCAGGAAAATGCATTTAAAGTTCTTAGCTGATGTTATTTCACAGCTGATGATGCGTTTCTAAATGGCTATAACTTTCCTTCCAAACGTCGCTGGATAATAAAGAAAACGGTACTAGAAACAGAAATGTATAGCGCACAAGATTTGCGAATAATTTTATTATTGATTTTTTCTCCGAAATTCGATGTTTTTAACGTAGGCGGACCTTAAGTGAAGCTGCAAGTCTGTAGAATCTTTAAAAGGTTGAATTTTTTTGGTCTATAATTACTGAAATTAATTTCGCTTTTTTTTTAACTTTGAACTTTGAACCAGGCTTTTGTCTTTTGATAATTAATATTCACAAGAGGTGTCAATTTTAATTAACTGTCAGCATCGATAAGCTTGATATCTTCCCGTTTATTGTCTCAGAGAAAATTTTGTAGAATTATCCGACAGGTCGTGAACAAAGAAGCAAAGTTGTAAGGGCTGCATATTAAGTGCCTGCTAGTGTGTACATTATCTTAACGTTTGTATACTGTGGCATTAACAGTAATTATTGATATAAATTAGCGAACATAGTTTATGGAATAAATATATTTATTATTGGTAATTTACGTGAAATTTACGTACTATAAACGTAATATCAGTACGTTTTAAACACGTAAAACTTCTGAAACTAAATGTTTGCGGTTGGAAGGGTTCGCTATGCCGTACGTAACTGAGCCACAATTTTGTTTGTTAGGTTGCAGACATTTTGGTATAATTTCCTTGATTGTGAATATGAGTCTTGAGGGACTTCAAATCGTTTCGGATCGCTGTATTGGCTAACGAATAGTCATTTCTAATTTTTCTCAGTATACAGTTCCTTTTGGCTTCGCGGAAATTTAAGTGCGTCTTCCCTCTGTACGCCCATACAGAGACTGCATGAGTGGCAATAGGCCGTTAGAGAGCTTTGTTCATCAGAAGTGTGACCTGTCTTGATGTCTAGTTAATGAAAATGAGATTTTGAAGATAGCTCTCATTTTGTATCTAATGCAAAATGATCTAGGTCCAGTGCCGGGGACATTGTTTAACCACTCCAGCACTGTGTCATATTATTTTCAGTCTTCGTTTGTTTGTTTGTTTGTGGAATTACGGCAGATTAGCTACTCGAGGGCTCTAGGCCGATGGGTGGGGTGCCCTCCGTGGGAGTCTTTCTAAGGGGTCCTAACCCGTATTTACGCTAAGTTTCGGAGAAAACCACGGAAAACTCCGAACGGTTAGGTTGACGGACGCGCATTGGGACCCGAACCCGAGACCTCCACACTTCGCCCGTCTACCGTCATTTCCAGTGACATAATCGCAAATTTTTTCAGTCTTCAGGGAGGGATTTTGTTAATGAGAAAGATCCCCTTGCATTTCCTGGCGTCGAATTTGGTCTTCCAGTCTTTCACCCATTGCTCAATGCGATCAATGTGATCGTGCATTGAGCAGTGAAGCTGAGTTTTGCTTCTAGATCCTATTATGACGCCAACGCCTGCATAGAGTGCAATGCTGTTGGCCTGGTGCCTAGGTATGTCGTTTACGTTACTAGGTATGTCGTTATATAGCGTTAGATCGAGAATAGATCCCTGTGGTACTCCATTTTTGATGGGAAGTGCGTATGAGAGCAAACTCTCGACTCGAACAGCGAAGTTTCTGTCGGCATAAAAAATCTTATTTGTATGTAATTGTTGTTCCTCAGACCTGCTAAAGTCCCTGCAATTTCTCATTTATCTCATTTTGGTAACTAGAAAATATTTTTGACATGGAATTTATAATGATTGTGTCAATTTTGTGGCTTCATGTACTAAATGTTTACAAACTAAACACCATAACACACCTCCTGCGCCTCTTCAGCACACATATACACCTAAGTACCCAGGACATACTATTGCAGTTGATATTGTAGGTCCATTTAGCGATGGTAAAAATGTAATGACAATTACCGATCATTTTAGTCGTCACTTGGAACTTGTACCTTTGAAATCCAGAGATAAATTTAAACCTAAATACACAGGATCTTATGAGGTCATAATTAAACATTCTCCAGTTTCATTCACAGTTAGAAGATATCAGGCTCCTCATATGAACCCTGAACGTTTACACATTGATAGATTACTGTTAGCCCCTCCCAGAAATAGTTATCTTAATACTTTTACTGAAATTCAACAGAATTTTCCTATTTTACCTTTGACCTCTTCTGCTACACATTCTAGGTATAATTTAAGAACTAAACATTAGATATACTGTGTATGTTTGCAATGTATGTTTGGTTCCTTGTTTGTGGGTGCACACACAAGCTTGGAGGTATGTTTGATGTGTGATTTAGTTTTCAGTATATCTCTTGTTTGGTTTCTTCTGTGTCAAATTAATATTTTGCCAAAAAAATTGTAATAATTATTAGGTAAAATTTGCTCTCATAATTGCCTTCCCCAAGTGTTTATATGTGTGCTTAATGAAATTTTTTTTGGTTTGGAATCACTTTTTTTATTCTCAATTGGCGCACCTTTGTGGTAATTTTCCCCTGAAGCTAAATCGTTCTAAATTAGAAAGCTCAAATGCCCGTGGTTGAGACGAGATTTAGCTTCTATTCTAAGTGTGAAGTCACTCTAGTAAGTTTAATTTACTTTATTGATATATCTATCGTTTGTTTTTTGACTCTGGTTCACATTTAGGTACTGCTTTTTATTCAACTTCCATTCTGTCAGAGGTTGAACGAATAGCAATATCTCGCCCCTTCCCCCCTAGGATACTTGTCGTCGCTCGCGTTTTTGGACATCAAGAATGACTTTTGGTGCATGTTAGATATCGCGGCTGCTTGCATCTGGAAGCGCATCGCTGTGTCAACATGCCTACTTTTATTTTTTTGCTTTTCCACGATTTTTTAAAATCCCTCACACCTTTTTTTTCACACACAATTTTCCTGTACATACGCAAACAATTGTTTTGAATTTTGTTTAAGAAAGAAATGTTTTGACGAAGAACATGTGGAATATTTTGTATACATTATGTATTTTAAGTGTATGTTATGAAAGATATTGTATTTATTTTTTATTATTTTAGTATATATGTTATGACAAAAAAAATGCAATTAAGTTCTTGAACTTTGCAAGTGTTAGTAAGAGTTAACTAAAATGAAGCATGTTGTTCTAACAGACTTTTTCAAGAACTGTGGAAAAATAGTCTGTTCATTTTGATAGACTTCATGATGTGTTGCTACGTAGCAGTGGAACTCTTCGTTATTCATTTACAAAATTTTTTGAGATCTCTTGCAGATAAGAATCTGCATATACAAGATAGCTATCGGTTTTTATCAATATTACAATATTAATGTTTTACTTACGCTAATGTGTATGCTAATATGATATCAGATGTATTTATGACTATATATATTTTTTAATTTATTTGAAATATGCTTCATTCATATATGTGTTGCAACAACTGTAAAAAGTTTGAAGATCTGTAGTTTCAAGAAAAAGAATTTTTTGTGTACTTTTAATTGTGTAAAGGGGATGGAACTGCACTTAACAGGTACAATTTTTTCTCTCTTTTTTTTGTTTTGCACATACAATTACTTTTTCATTCAAAATTTTATTTGAATTTTTGAAACTTAAGAAATGTTATTAAAAAAATTTTTTTTGAGGTCAATTTTTTTTTTGTCGGGCTGTGGGGAGATAATATGTGATGCCGACATCATATATTGCTTTTTGTCGCTAGTATATAATCCCTGTCCTGTAGTTAATGCGGTGCAGGTTATATACATCCCCTGCATCCGCTCATAGCATTTGCTCTCAAAGATGTCATGTTCGCGATTTTCTTCACTGACACGTTTTGGTAACCTTTTAAAATTTCTGCGCCTAATTTTTTTTTTACAAAATTAATACATTGATTTATTCTTAACCGCTCTGGATGCGTTCGCCTATTTTTGTATATTGACGTATTTTGTGTTAGCGCTGCACTGCCAAGTTTGTAAGTTAATGCTACTTGTTTCACGCCGTGAGAAGATCACTTTAGCTCCTGTTTTAGCATCTGGTATGTCGCATAAAATCGGCAGTCCATTCCCGCCCCCTAGCCATCCAATAAATTTGTAAGATGTTTGCCTGCATTAAAATAAAATCACGTTACGTAGTCTTGCTTTAGAATTTCTCTGAGTTATTGCTTTTTACACAACGTAAAAAATGGATTACTACATCCTCTAATTTTGTCTACCTCTTTCACGGTCCATGAAGTAACACGCGTAGCCTGCATCATAAGTGTGAAAAGAATTTTAAAGTCATTACCGAAACACTGCATAACAAAAATTCCGTAAAGTAAAAATGAAAACTGCGCGTACCACGACACTAGCAAGAGCAATCTAAGAGCTAATTTTACTGTCTTATTTGGGCAATTATTTTGCTTTTTCCAAAAATCAATTCCAAAAGTTTGAGGGATTAAAAGAATACCGCATTCACCATTAGGAAATGAAGCACTAGAAACACGTTGCTGTCTTTTAAATAGGGAGTCGGATTTTAAAATTTCCATGAGTAATATTTGACATGTTAAGCGTAAAATCTTCTGAATAGGTTAGAAAAACTGCAGCAAGTGCGAAAATCATGCAATCTCAAGTGATCTCTCTCTCTCTACACGTGCCCACATATATCTATAAATAAAAGTTTCATGTTTACATAATTTAAAAAACCAATAAATCAATTGAAAACGAATGTTTCTGTATATACTTGTACAACAAGTATAGATCTTTTTAATTTGAATCTTCTAAATTTATTCAACGTAAATATGCTGTGGTAATTTGCAAACTATTTTCATTATATTGTTTGAAAAAATATTGCTTTTAATTTCCGTAGAAGTGCTTTTTAATTTCACATTTTTTTTTCTTTAATGTTACCATGGGAGATGTGTTTGTTTGTAAACATTGCATTCAATTCTGCCCAAACCATATTTTTCTGTAACATTTTAAGTGAACTGATAATGTTTAGAAATGAATAACTCGGTATTTTATGCATTCAAGCAAAATACATAACGTAATAGCATACAAAATGATGAGCTTCTACACGCACAAAATGGTACTAATGAAAATGTAGGAAAAATATATTTTCCTATAATTAAGTTAATTCTTTCAAAAACAACTCATATCTCGACATCACTTTTTTTGGGAATCAGGAAAAACAGTACAAAACATGAATAAGCGTCCTTAAACGATTTATTTTGTTTTTATTTAACGTTCTTAAATTGTTTTTATTATACTGGGCAGATTTCAAATTATGTAGAAGCTACTTATAACATTTTTCGGCAAAGAAGAATATTTTTAACATTTGTAATTTCTACTAATTTACATATGGTGACCTACAAACAGATTAATATGTAATACTGTATCACATATAAAATTAGAAACTTAAATTAAATTTTCTTTCTACATGCTAATCCTTTCTCCAGATATCTGTTTTGTTTCGCTTTTTAGACAATGATGTCTCATCTGCTCACAGAATTAAACAAAAGAGAATGATTAAGTCAAAATACACCACCGCATCTAAGAATGTTTACGGAAAAAGAAAACGCTTCTATTACAAGAGTGCGTCGTTCGTATGAGTAAATGCTCGGCCGTTTTTCATACTTAATCCTTCTGTTCTGTTCAAATTTACTATGTACACGTAACGTTCTGGTCAATATGACCTGAAAATCGAATACTAACTACAGGAGTTTAATTTTTTACAAAATTATAAAACTGTATCAATTTTAACATAAATAAATCCTATAAATAAAAAAAAATATGTTTATTTATTTGTCAAATGCGAGTTGCATATTAATCTCCTCTCCTGCCAATATCGCTGAACTTTACAAGAAAAATCTGTCAGTGCTTCACACTCGTCCAAATGTTCCGACGTCATTGGCCGTCCACTATCATATAAAACACACAACGGCGAATCAGCTAGACGAATGCGAAATAAATGATTCAGTAGAGAGTCATGCCCCGTCAAACATCTAAAAGAAGTAACCGCAACTGCTAGCGGGTGGTCAGGAACAAAAGCTGGGTTTGTTAAGAGAATACACCAAGGTTTGCCATCACAAGGCCGATCACAAGGCAAAATCTCTAAAAGTCTTTTGATATGTGAGTGATGTCATAAGCTTAATAGTATGGAGGCTTGCACTTGTTTTTCGCTTTTGGAGAGCCGCAGCCCCCTTTTTGGCAAGCATAGCCCTGCAAATTGTCCCTTTCCGTATCAACACAATGAAGAAAGGCTAGATCGCTTATCTCTTACTGAAAGATAGCTTTGTCAATTAAAAAAAAATATTTCCCACGAAGATCAAAGTGGCCATAAAAGCGGTATAGCTATGATTTCATGATTATATAAGCGATATTAAAATATATAGAATTCCTGTTCCGTCATCCGGGAGTTTTCAAAAGGGGCCATATATGCAGGGGCGACCTTATAAGCGGGTGACCACATAACGAGGTTTGACTGTACTGTACACAGTAAAAAATTCAGAAACGTTACATACTTATAGCGGAAAGGTTTCCAAAAGTATAGCGTAACCTACCGATGCTCTACTCGAACTCACGATTTCGGAAACATAACCCATATTTCGGGGTAAAGTATTTACGGGGGAAGGGAAATCTTTATTTGGGACTTCGCGTGCATGCGCCAAGTGCCAAGAGACGGATAAGAGTGAACGCGTTTTCCCTAATAGCACAGATGGTCACAAAAGAGTCGCTGTGACGTCACAGAGGTTCACAATTGTCACAGGACTGTCACATTGTAACTTCTTGCACAGCCCGATTATGACCAACAGGGGCCCCGGGCATTGATGAATTTGGGGGTCCCCATCTATAAAATTTGTTTTCTTTTTCATAATATTTTGACATATAAAAGAATATTTCAGAACAACATTTGAAACTGGGGGCCCGGGGCAAAGTCCGGATTTGCCCATGCGATAACAAGGGTCTGGAAACTTGTGAGTGATGTAACTTCACTGTGTGGTCAGTGTGAAGTTTATTTGTGACCAGTCACCAGGTGACGTCGCCGGATGAATACTTAAATTAAACAGCACATTATCTCCTGAAAATAATTTATGTGGAAGAAAAAAGATTTACGATTTTTAATTTATATTTATTAATTATAGTATTTTCTCTCCATTTACAAAATACTTCAAAAAAATTTTAAGTTTCCAAAACAAGCCGTACCACAACAACAGTCAGTTTACTTTTAAAGCAAATTCCGGCAAGCGAATCGCAGCGTCGCGGCAGCGTGCTGTCTTATGAGCCCTTCGGTTCGATTCTGGTCGCCGCGCTCCTGCGCGCTCCTTCCGTTAGTTTGTTGCTGCCATCTACTTGATGTTACTTGAAACGCTTCATCTAGTGGATGTAATTTTTCCTGAAAAACTCAGGTTACTCGTTAATTCGGAAACCTTTCCGAAATACTCGGAAGCCTTTCCGAAATACACGGAAAGGTTACTCAATATTTTACCAAAATATACAGAAACGTTACCCATCTTTTCCAGAAACCTTACCTAAAATGCAGGAAAATAAGTAAATATGTTTCCGACATATGCAGAAACGTTTCTAAATACTTTACCCGCATGGTTCGGAAACGTTTCCGCAATTTTGAACTTCAAGAGCTGCCGAGCCCGAACCGGGCTGGGGCTCGTGAAAAATTTCTATTTTATTGAACATACTCTTTCAAACAGATTTTTAAAAAGGGATTCATGTGAAAAATAAAAGTACTGGCGTAAAAGTATAGCGGCACAGGTGCCTAGAAGGCGCGTGAAACTCTTTGGGTATTTCAGAACGGCGGCTTATATTGCTTAGTTAGTCATGAGATAGGACATCATTTAATAAACATAAATATAAAGAATTAGATAGTGCATTAAAAATTTGCAACTATATTTGTCTTTAATTTGCACAAACGACAAAATTTATTGTATTCTATCAAAGAATTTCTCCTTTGAATTTTATTGAATTTTATTTATCTTTAGCTGAAATTTCGGGCTCGGGCTCCGACTTAAATAATATTGCTCGGACTCGTATTAAAAGTCTTCGGGCTCGGGCTTCAAAAACCGAGCCCGAACTTATCTCTAGTGTCCAGTGCTAACGGTGCCCAATGCCTATTTCCGAAACAGTTGGTCAAAGACATATAGTTCCAATTGCAAAAATGCTTAAATTGCATAATCTATTACATCAGAAACAATCAAAGTCAATAAATCAATTCCTATAAAAAATTACGGAATTTAAATTTATAGACGGTCCCCCGGTCCTCTCAGTTATATTTAGAAAATTTTTCTTTATACAATTTGATGCACAATAAAAAAAAATTCCTCTTTCTACGATCAAAATTTACGGAGTTATAAAGCAGAAAATATTTTGACATAAGTGACTTTTCTGCGCTCAGAAATGTCCCGTTACGGTAAGCCGTTAAAGTAACATATAAATATTGAAATTTTAAATTATAGGTTTTAATTTCATTTTCTGTCACAGAAGCAAAACTAATTTTAGAATACAAATTATTAAGCGGAAGGTTATAGTCAGGCTCTATAAAAATCTATCGGGATCAGACTTATTAAGTCGTATATGTGTAGCATGCAGATGTGTAACAGCGAGTAATCTACGCAAAGTACAGGAAGAGGTTTCTACACGGATGCATATTTGTATTGCAGCCGAAGGAAGCTACTTTTGAGCAAATTTTACAGAATTTCTAAAATGCATATATTTGTATTTTAAAATGTTTCATTTTCTAATTTAATGTTTGATGAAGTGTTTTATTCCCTTGAGTTTTTATTTTAAGTTATTTAACACCAGATCACATTAAAAAAACTCTATAAAAAATTCTATTTTCAGAATAAGCTAATCTTTATGTTAATTTATTGGATACACATAGTTAAACGTTAATCTTCTTTATTGCAATCTACATTCATAAAATAGTTGACGAAATTGCTAATAAATATCACAAAGCTCAAAATCATGTACATTCATTTTTCTCAAATTCATTTTGTATATAACCCCTATTTCGCTGCCCGAAAACTGCTCTAACTTTAAGCTTTAAGGTTTTTCTGTATAAATGCAATTTATAATCATTTCGTCTAAAAGACTTAAATATTAAAAAACTTTAATTATATATTAAAGTCTAATATATATAATTAGACTTTAATATATAATTAAAGTTATGTTAATTTAGATTATAAGATTAAAGTTAAACGTTCCGTTTTACAATAGGGAAAATTGTTCACGTCCGTTTAAGTATTAAGCTGACCCATTTCGCATATAAGTAAAATTTCAGTTTTGGGCGTTATTTGTAAATACATTTTACTAACAATTTTACTTGTAAATACATTTTACTAACGATGAAAGATGGCTGTACAATAGAGTGAGCTGAAAATGGATATTTAAATAAGCGACTTCTAATTAAAAAAATTTTGTACTTTTACATCCTTAATTTGCGAAAACTCATTTTAAAAATACATATTTATGTCTTTAGGTCGCACATAACTTTCCAAGTTTAAAAAAATGTTAAAAAATAGGTCATTTCAAATTATTTTATTCACCTGCAGATATTAATTTTTGTTCTAATATCACTCAAATGATTACCACTTTTTTCCTGTATCTTTCACAACATTGATATTGTTTTACTGCTTTTAGGTTCGGTATAAGTTGTGAAGTTTCGTGGATGAACCAAAACTCGAATGTTTTAGCTTTTTTCTACATATTGCCAAATTCCTCCTTTCATAGTACAGTTTTACACGTTTCAGAATAAATGTGCACTGTTCAAATATTTGCTTGTTATGCAATTATAAATTATTACAGCCAAGAACTCATAAAAACGAGGTGGCTGCACCCGATTTCCAGCTTGCCATTCCCAAAATAGAGTTACTTATAGTATTTGCATATTTGTAGTATATTATATGTAACGTATTTGTAGTATAGTATTTGCATATTTGTTGTATATTATATGTAGCGTATTTGTAGTATAGCATTTGCATGTTTGTTGTATGTTATATGTAGCAGATTTGCAGTATAGTATTTGCATATTTGTAGTATAACAGCCTAGAACTCATCAAGAGGTGGCTGCAGTTCGATTTCCACCCTGCCCTTCCCAAAAGGCTGTCAGCTATCAAGAGCAAGGGCTCACAGCTGAAGAAGAATGAAATTTTTTCAGTCGAAACGATCTACCGTTTGAGAAGTACCTTTTTATGCATGTTGTTATACAAATGCAAAATTGTGTTTTGATTCCTACTTTAACCCCCCCCCCCCAAACGCACTCACAAACACTCGCGCAGATGGCGATAACTATGCATATTGCAGTTACCTGACAATTTTTTGTACTTATGTAGCAACTGTAATTTAGAATTAAAATGGGGGTTTGGAACAACGCACAGCATTACTTATTTTATTTTTTTTAGGGGGTCGGGTTGCCAATCAATGTAGATTTGATAATTAAGTGTCTTCCAATTCCTTAACTAGTGTGCTTATCTGTTCACTTTTGTTTTCGTCTAGTTCTTTTGGGAGCGTAGAAACTTGTGCATAACTTCTAGAGACCCACGACTGCCGCCAAAGTGCGGCAATGTTTTTGGTTGGCGTGAGAAGGGGGGGAGGGAGTTAAAGTAGGAATCAACCAAATTGTGATGTTGTTTTCGTACATTAATGCGTGTTGCGGGTAAGAGAGAGTTACACAGGCATTGTTGAAAGTGAAATGAGTATGTGACCGCTTCACCTTGGCGACAAACTAGGCGACATAAAGAACTAGTGGAACTTAGGTTCTATCTCATTTCGGAAAAAAGGTACTGGAAAAGACTAGAAAAATGTTGTCATATCCTATGTGACGTCATATCCGCTAGGAAATCTATAAATAAAGGAGTCACTCTGACTGTCGAGTTAGTGTGTGATAGACTGTGAAGTGATATGTTGATATTGTGTTTTGAATAATGACAACGGGTTGCTTTTTAATGATTTTCCATTACTTGAGTTGCTAGATTCTGTTCTTTTGGGAGATATTAGTGCTTCGATTCATTGAATAAATGGCTGGAAGAGATCAGGAAAAAGTCTGCAAGTATTGGCCGCCGATGTAGAACGATTGATGCGTCTGGCTTATGCCGAATGCGCTCTGGATATCCGAGAAAGTCTGGCAGCCCAGCATTTCGTCGATGCTATCAGAGATCAAGATACGAAAAATTCGACGAGAATGGTAGACCCAAAAGATTTGAAATCAGCGTTTGCATATAGCATGAAGTATGAAGCTGCGAGAACCGTTTGGAAAACATTCAGACTTGTAAGGTCACCGGAGATTGAAGGGTACACCGGTAAAGAAAAAGATGATAAACTGAATTCTGCACTCAAGGCGTTACAAGAACTATCGAATAATCTCTCTGTCGGGAAGGAGAGGGGTGTTGACAGCTGAAGAAAGCGGAAATTGTTTCGGCCGAAACGATCGCACTGCTTGATAAGTAATTTTTTAAGCGTGTAATTATATAAAGTTTTAAATATCTTATCTAACACTAGTTTTTTGAGCGTTTTAGTTAATTTTTGTGTCAATCTCTTGCGTCTTCTTACAATATCTTTTCTGTAGATTGACCCACTAGTTAAACAATCCTTTCAAAGGCCTGAGCGAGACACGGAAATTTTAATAATTCCAACTTAGGCAATTGTTTAGTTTCTAGAAATGACAAAGCATCCTTGTCTGTCATATTTCTGATCGATGGAAGCAAAAAAGTGAACACGTTGACCAGTCAATCAACTTTTCACAGTTCTTCGCTTCAAAATTGAACATTGGTGAAACAAATTTTCTAATTAATATAGACGACTTGTTCAGGTGAGGCAATTAGTCGCTTTGAGCTGTGATGGTACAAAATATGAGCCGAAAAATGGCGTTAGCTCGAAATATTAAAATTAAACATCAACGGCCGTTACATGGCTCATTAGCTTCCTTTTAGACATGCTTTTCAATTTTTGGATTCCCTAACTGCAGGTTCAACTACGTTTTCCGGAATTATTGGAAAAGTCAACTGGCTGTGAAAAATTAACCGCTATTAACATTTAAAGAAAAGTAATAAGGAGAAATGGAAATATCAAATATTGGCTGAATTAGCGTACAAAAGTGTTTATTGGATATTGGCGGATCATACAAAAAAGAAATGTGACCTTGGTTTCGCTGTCAGAAATCCAGGATCTTACAGCCGTATTCACCAAGTACTTGACACCCCTGTTAACCCCTTCAGATGTTTAATAGACATTCATTTGACACCTGACCCTAATTTGGATGGGTTAACACGGGTGTTAAGTACTTTGTGAATACGGTCGTATGTCATTCGTCTTGGATAACGAGTGATAACCAAGTTCTGCAACTGCATATAACCCAAACTTAAGAAACAAACAACAGAAAAAAAAAACATTATGTGAAAAATGGACTGTGCATTTATTAAAGTTTTTTTTTTTCTAAGGCCCAAATTACTGGCCATTTTATTATGGGAGCACCCAGTGGCCGGCCGGTTTAGGTGTAATCTCGTAGCAAGAATGGGGGGAAGCAGTGGCCACTTGTTGGCTAGCTATTTCCCGCGTTCCAAATAATCCATGCAAAAAGGGAAACCGCCATTTTCACCCACACACGAAACGGACTAAGGGAAAATATTATTCCTCCCGTTCCTCGCTTGTTGCCGTGCTTTCAATGGAAATAGAAAATTTCTCATGCAGGGGCTTTCATAAACTATTTATTTATTTTATTATTAGATAGGCCACTTTTCAGTGTTTTGTAACTTCAATTTTTGAAACTTAAGACAAATTTATTTGGCGTGAAATAGAAAATTTGTCATGCAGGGGCTTTCATAAACTATTTATTTATTTTATTATTAGATCGACCACTTTTCAGTGTTTTGTAACTTCAATTTTTGAAACTTAAGAAAAATTTATTTGGCGTGAACCATAATTAATATGCACAGTATGTATCGAAACATAATTTGTGTTTCAGAGCCGTACACCGGAGATGGACGGGAGAGCTGTACGTGTTTGTGTCAAATTAATTTATAGGTATAGTTATATATATTCCATTTTTATTCCTTTTTTTAAAATTGTACTATATATATATATAGTAAAATTTTAAACTTACTTATATGTATATATATATATATATATATATAAGTAAGTCTCAAGAACAAACATTCGAGAAAAATTGAATATTATTGAGGCAGCCAGTTTTTCAATTGTACGTCACAGAAAAGTAGTATTCGATATTCGATCATTCCATGGTTTGAGATTTTATATTAATTTTTTATTTAAATTTTATATACTTTGAAAAAGACATACGAAATAACTGAGTAGCCTTGACGAAACCAGGCCAGT
The DNA here is from genome assembly GCA_038373885.1 of Cheiracanthium punctorium. NCBI lineage: Eukaryota > Metazoa > Arthropoda > Arachnida > Araneae > Cheiracanthiidae > Cheiracanthium > Cheiracanthium punctorium. Next base: position 1,273,956 of record JAWZYV010014041.1, read on the forward strand.
ATAGCAAATAAAATAAATAAATAAATAATAAAATAAGTAAAATAAACAGGGAACTGTGAAAAACGCTTTGTCACTTTTTAAATGTGGCTTAACCAAGTTATATCTCATTTTCCCTATCGTTCACATTTTTCAAATAACTGGAAAATTGATACATAATGACTATTGTATACGCATGCAGCTTACGTAATAGAACAAAACGTTATAAGCAATGATTACAGAGGTATAAGCCATGATTTTATAGAGGATTAATATATTTCGGTCGAATTTCGACCACTGGGCAACCACTAGTAATAATAATAATAATAATAAAATAAAGAAATTACACCGATTAAAAAATTAGTTTTTCTTTTTTTTCATCTTTAAAAAAAAAAAAAAAAAAAAAAAAAAAAAAAAAAAAAAAAAAAAACAGTTCGCCTTTATTCCAGTGTAACTTTATAAAACAAAATTTAATAAATAGATAGTCCTATTAATTAATGTACTTCAAGAAAATCCTTTTTTAATAATTAAAGTATGGCTTTAATACTATTTGACTTTAATCTAAAAATATCTGTTGTAAATCGTCATCTGGTAAATGTTTAATCTTCTTAACCCCTTAACTGCCGCTGGCGTATATATACGCTTCGCGCATTCGATGCTTTAACTGCCACAGGCGTTTATCTACGCCATTCTCAAATGATTTCCTGGGTAATTTGTTGCTAGCAGCAAAAATACTTTCAATTTTTTGGCATTCAGTAATTAAATTTGGAAAGGCGTTTACTCAAGTTGCGCTTATTTCTCAGTTATTTATGGTGGTGGAGGGATTTCCTGAAACGACAGTTAAGGGGTTAAGACATTTCAATATAAAATGCTTAGTTTTATGCTTTCGAGATTGCCTCCCTTTTATGCGAATATTTCGAAGGTGTAGTCAGATAACCAAACACGGATTTAAAACATAAGTTAACTTCTAATACAATTTTTTTATAACATTTGATAATCACTATTTATTACACGAGAATATGAAGCTTGCCTAATACTACAAAACTTTTGTTACGATGGTTACTAATTAGTGGTTAAAGGCAACCTTTTTACTTTAGATTTCATGTGATTCAGATTCATCTGGTTATAATTGTTCATCCGTAGACGAGTTGACCATAGCTTCTGACTTAGTCTGTGCATTCACTCATTGGACATTCTTTTATAACAATCCCGGGGAAAAGTACAAAAGTGTCAATAACAATAATTATTTATTTTGAAGCAATAATCACAGGTCGGCTATTTAAGCTTCAAGATTACTTATAAGAGGACATGAATTTACCTGAATGTAATAATATGTGTGTGAAATTTCCTATATATTTATTATTAAAATTCTAATAATCTTAGCCACCCTTAATCTATAGAGCCTAAAACATAATAGATTGTAATATTAAGCTGTTTAGTTATCTTAATTCAGGATGCAAACAGTTTTTTTAATGATACATATCTATATAACTTTTAAAACAGGATTCTACATTGTTTACAATATGCTAAACAGAGAAATACAGTCAGGGAAAGTTTAAAAATATAATTTCACGATCAACAAAAAATTGCTTGGTTCTATATAATGTTGTGGCTTCAAAGAAAGTCAGAGATTAGATGAAATATGTCAAGTAATAGAAATATGATCTAGTGTTCTGTGAGGAAATGTGTGAATATTCAATAAAGTTTCAAAGCCATAAAATTCTATTTCTGATAGCGCGTGTTTGGGAAAATTTATCGTATTTTCTTGTTCACACATTATTCAGTTGTTGTTCAGTTCATTTGCGAAATTTTCTAATGACATCTTTCAGTTTATTAAATAGTCAAAATCTTCCAAATGCACTAGAATTGGAAGATTAGGTACGTTAGTGAAGCCGATGTCTAAGTGATCAATATATAGGTAGTTTTAATGCCAAGGTGAGTCTTTTAATTTTTTTTCAAGTTCAGTTTGTGTTATATATTAAATAACAGCAAAGTGTAGGTTAGAAAGCATCCAAGAGCACTAAGATAGAAGCCTCTTGTGAGATCGAAAAAGCTCCATCCAGTTAGAGCAAATGCCTTGCCAGTGTTAGTCTGTAGTGATGTTGCAAAAGATCTAAATTCATTTTTCAGACCGCACATCTCGATTTTCTGAAGTAATTTCTGGTGGAAATGCTTTGCAGTTTTATCAGCTTCGTTTACAGTGGCAGCACTCAGTGTGACTGATGAAAGCCTCACAAAATCGCCCACCATAAATATGATGGACTGCAGTAACATTTCTCGAGATTTTAGGGCGTTGAGAGCTCCATTTAAAATACCAAACAAAGAACCCGTGATCAGCAAAAAAATTGGAAAAGAGAGATTCGAATTAATAATTTCGAACAGGTCTGTTATGTTGCTGTATCGCTGAAACAATTCATCGAACTCTTTGGGTAGTGCATGGTTTTCATACATTATCATTTTTGTTAGAATCGTGTGCTTTATCATCAAATTTCTCATTTTAAGGCATATAATGACATAAAATGCAGCAACGCAAGACGAAAGATAGACAAAAGTAAAACCAGATAAAGCTAAAAAAACACATTGTAAAATTCTTGCAATATGTATAGACATTTTCGTGCTATCCAACAAGCCAAATGTTATGCTGTTTAATAATTGTTTTGTATCATTTTCACCATACGAATAAAAAGTCAACGCATAAGTCAAAATATATATAATCATTGGCAGGAAACTGCCCGCTGTAACAATGTGCTTTTGTAAAGAAATCTGAAGACCCTTTTCCATGTATTGCAATTTTTTAACAACATCACACAATTCTTGTTTAAATAGAGCTAAGTATAACCATACAATAAAATAAATCAAAAATATTATCAATAAAGAAGTGAAAGTTTTAATCTCTTTTTGAGACCAGGCGTTAGATTCCAAAGTTCTTACTACATATGACGCTTGTATGAACCATGATAATAATACACAAATTTTACCAAGGATTACAACAAATTTCTTTTTCTTGTTTTGCGAACTGCAAAAGTTTATACCAAAATTACTCAGAATTCTTAAAATATCTTCTGCTTTCTTATTGTATTTGCTGTTGGTTCCCGATTTTGTGATTGTTCGTTTTACTGACTCAGCCGCAGAATGAGAGAAGAAAATATCCATGACTGAAGTCACTTTATTCGAACTGAAAATGTATGCAAACTGCAGGTAAGAAAACGCTAGATAAAGCGAAAAAAATCTATATACCTTTGATGAAAATTAAATCAATCATAGCTTGAAAATGGCATACCATTCTTACATAATGACGCTTCATATTTTGTTAGCCTCCAACGCTTAACAGATTTCAAATATAGAAGTGCAATTATGAAAATGGTTTTAGCAATCCATTAGAATTAAAATATTGGCATAAATTTTCAATTACATTCTTTGGTAATACGTTTTATAATTGATGGAAGTGTAAACCAAAGATATATAATCAGAACAAATTTTCAAAAGTACAGCTTTTTGCCATTAAATCATTAAAAAGTCCTTTAAAAAGAAAAAAAAAGAAAAAAAGTGTTCTTATCACAATGAAATATCGAATATCGGTCTATTCTTTGTAATTTGTTTTCTGTGGAAAGTGATTAATATTTTGTATAGCGTATTTGTGCAGTTGATGGTTTTTAATATTTGGATTTAACGAAAACGTGAAAGCATAGACTTCACAATGTAACTATAGCTAATTGCCATTATCACTTTAAAATATAAATGAGCACTTAAGTTTACTTTGTCTCATCTAGCTTGTGAAAGGAGTAAGTCACTTTGTGAAATTGTCGTGTATATAATGTATTATACTCTGCGTAAAATAATATCACAGTAATGGGAATTTTTTTTAAGAGTTCAAACCTGTGTACTATAGTCGATAGAATAAAAAACCCAATTATAAAGAGAAGCATGTTCCTTTAAATCACAAAGTACCTTTCATAAATATTTGCATTTACTGTGTAATCCACACCACGGACGTTCAGCCGCTTGTGCAACCGCTTAAGTCTAAATTGCGAAATGACTTTTGCTGGTGGTTCATGCAGAATTAAATTTTCTTTCTTAAAAAACAATACAACTCCATTTTCGGAAATCATTATGAGATATGTTTATTAATAATGGAATAAAAGTATCAATAATTCTAAACAATAGATTTGTACTTGTTACGTTACAGTGTCTCAAACTTTCTCAGTATTTGCAGCCAAATTTTCAAAAATAATTTTAATGGATTAGAAGTCACGTTTTCGTAGATAAACTACTCACTTTCTCTCAGTCGCAGTTAGTGTAGTGGGACAAAATAAATGATAATGTATTAATATACAGTAAAAATGATCTTAATTCTTTTTCCTATAACAATTACAAAGAAAATAAAAACAGAAAAAAATACTATCATGTGTTTTTACTTCTGTTTATTTTACCCTTTTTATTATATTAAAAATTTTGTAATCTAATTTAACAACAATGAAGTAAAAGAAAACAAAAACAAAAAAACAATTTTTCTTCCCATATGTATGTTTAGACTTTTTTTAAATTGTGAGAAAATATTTAGAATTTTCCAATCGCTTCATGTTAAATCTACATTTCAAACGAGAAGCTTTTGAATATAGACAACTCCTAGTGCATCAGTAACTTTATTTTTGGCACTTAAAAAAACTTTTAGATAAAAAAGGAGAACTTTATTTCAATGCATTCTCCTAAAAGATCCCCCCCCCTAGGTTTTGCAGGAAAACATTCGATATTTATTAGTATCTGGAAGAGAAGATTACTAGAAGATTCCTTTCAGAAAAAACTTAAATATTTTATCTGTCTGTCAGACACACAAATATAAATTTAATAGGCTTTAAAAAATATTTCTCCTGAAATATCCACCACTGATAAAGTTCCGAATATTTAAATTTCATATCCATGACAGTTTTACGGAAGAAACATTCTACTGGAAAGAAGAAAGTATCTACGTGAAGTGCCTATGAAAGAACGTACTGAAATATAATGCCTAATGCTTCACGATGCACAAAGTATGTACATTGTCTGAAACGAAATTTACAAAAAATGTTAAAAGATTTATGACCTGTTGAAAGAAAATATGACGAGACGATTCTATATCGTGTCTGTTATAGGAATTTAAACTTTTGTTGCATTTCTTATTTCTGCATTTCTATAAAATTGTCAACACCTCCATAATAAATTGATCATAAATATCAAAGTTTTAAAATATAACATAACCTGCCATCTATTACATTAGCAACAGTATAATAATTATATGCAGTGTATCTTAAGAATATACAGCCAATATTTTACGGGAGGTTGGGCACATCAAAAACGTTAATATCCGGTTAATAATCACTTCACACAAGGTGCTGAAGTGTTAGTGAAAAGTTTACCATGTTTTGTCAAAATTTATTCATTTATTTGTAGGGATGCCAGCAAGGAGCACGTTACGGTCTTGGTTAATATTTTATTTTACAAAATAATATGACTAAATACGGTACTTTTAAAAACATTATCGGGAGACAGAGAGCACGTCTGCTCTCACACACGTCTTGGAACCGTCTGCGTCTATGCTACGAGGGCAATTGCCGTGTGCAAGAGCAAGAAGCGCCGTGCTGTCAGCAGAGGGATTTCATTCCCACAGTCGGCCATTCGACCACGTCATCTGGCCTCAGATGATGGCAAAAATTAAAACATATATTTAAAGAAGAAAAATTACATAAAAATATACAAACTTCAGTTGAATATGCAAAAATACAGTAGTGAGTCTCTTGTCTAATGCCTGAAAAATACAAAAATACAAGATTAAATACAAGTTAGATAAAAGAGACAAAAATAAAAATAAAATGCAGGAGGGTCTGTCTTATAAGAGAGAGAGTTCGAGTCTATGAAGGATTGTCCGTGTTAGGTTATGCTGTTTATGGAGTCAGTCCATGATTTCATAAATTCGGCACAAGTAGAAGTTTTTATAGGCCTACCACAAAAGGAAAATATTTCTACATTATAAGTGTTGTGAGGCTTCACTTTGGTCACTTTATAGGGTCCAATATATTTTGGTTTGAGCTTGAATCCTGGGCCAAAACGCGTGCGTTTGATGGCAACTAAGTCATTGAGGTGATATTCTGTAGGTTTCTTGCGACGGAGATTATAAGTCCTTTTATTTTCATTCTGCACTTTCAAAATTTGCTATTAGGCTTCTGCAATAATCCTGATCGGGTTTACTTTTTAATATTTCTTTGATAGCACAAATTTCCTCATCTTGCTCCTGGGCAGATTTCAATTTTTTAAGAAGGCTATCTTGAGTAATTACCGTGACTGGGAATCGCCTTAGGGCGTCAGCATGAGCTAAACGAACGCCAGACCGGTGTTCTATCTCGTAGTCAAAATCCTCTAACAATAGAGCCCAACAAGCAATTCGGGTGCTTAATTCACGTTTATTCATTGTCATTCTAAAAGCATCGCAGTCTGTGAAAATTTTAAAGTGTTTTCATAAGAGGTATACACGAAATATTTTTAAGGCATGAATGATGGCTAAAACTTCTAACTCACAGCTGCAGTATTTCTTTTCTGCATCAGACGTCTTTTTGCTCATGTAATAAAACGGGTGAAAAGAGTTGTCAGTGATTGATTTTTGCAGGAGAACGCAACCGTATTCGTGGATGCTGGCATCTGTTTGAATTTCTGTTTCGCTATCCTGGTTATAAATCTGCAGGACCGGTTGCGAACAAAGCGCCATTTTAAGATCATTAAAAGCTCTTTTTTTGTGGCTCATCAAAGTGAAAGTCTGTGTTCTGTTTCATTAAATCAGAAAGGGGTTGGGCGATTGTCGAAAAGTTGAGAATACATTTACGAAAATATCCTGCGAGGCCAAGGAAAGATTGTAAGTCTTTGTGATTAGTTGGTTCTGGGAAATTAATAACAGCAGCCGTCTTGGAGGGTCAAGGGTATAATTTGCCATTTTCGATGATGTGGCTTAGGAATTCCATACTTTTATTTAAAAAAGAACATTTCTTAAAATTAATTTCCAAGCCATAGTCGGAAGCAGTATTGAATACTTGTTTCAATCGGTGAAGAGCTTCATCATCATTTTTTGCAGGTATTATGAAATAATCAAGGTACAGAAAAACATAATTTTGCAAAATTAGATCTTTAAAGACAGTATTAACATATTTTTGAAACACTGCAGGAGGTAAACAAAGACCGAAAGGAGCAACGCGGAACTGAAATTGGCCATTGTGTGTAACAAACGAGGTGCGGAGAGAGTCTTGGTGAACATTTACGTGAAAAAAGCTATTCTTTAAATCTATGGTACTGAAAACTTTGGCATCTTGCAGTCTGTCTAGTAAATCTTCTATCACAGGGAGGGGATATCTATTTTTTACTATTTCCTTATTCAGTTAAAGATAATCAATACAAACTCTGGGACTGCCGTCTTTCTTTCTTGTGACTACCACTGGGCTGGAATATTCAGATATAGATGGTTCAACAATACCGTCAGCTAACCATGTTTGAATCTGTTGGTCCACAATGTCACGTTCGGTAAATGGTAAACGTTTAGGTCGGTGAAAGATCTATCATCTTTAAATTGGATGGTCAGTTCAATATTAGCATTTTTGTCTTAACTGGTGTATAATTTGAACAAGATTTTGAACTTCTTGCATGTGTTCCTTCTAAACATGAGAGCCGATGTTTAGTTCACAACTCTCATTAACGGAAATGTTGTTAATGTGAAGATCAACGTCCTTATTTTCCACATTCTCAAATTTATGAATAGAGATACCATTCTTACTAATACGAACTTCGCCTTGCGTGAGAATGTCTGTGCCTAAGATTACATCTACTGACATAGGCACATTATCTACAACAACTGCTTGCGTATTAAAATGTTGATTATCAATAACAGTTAAAACCTCAAAATGACCTAAGTGTATTACCTTGGTAATAGCGAATGACGTCAGTGTCGCTGTGGAATTTCGAAGAACAGGGGAGCCAAGTTTTTTAATTTTTTAATTTGTTTTCAGTCTTGAACTGCGTTTGAGTGAGTTAATATTTTTGAAATTATTTGCGAACGCCGAATGATGAGCAGAAGTATTATATTTTATTATATTTGTGTTTTGAGTGAAAAATTTTCTAGTAAATTTTTAATTTATCTTTGAAATCAGGAAGATTTTTACGTGTATATAAAATAATTTTATTATTTTCAGAGTCCGTAATGTCTTGAATGCAGTATTCGATTAATGAAGAATCATCTTTTGTTGAGTGTGATTTACAGGCGATCTCAAGCATAGCGAAAAAATATTCGAACAAGCTTTCAATGGAGCGGAGTTTTCTATTTTGCAACTGTCGATGAATATCTAAAGAGGAGAATGTCTTGCAAAACTCATCCACTAACACTCGTTTTATGTCATTAAAAGTAAATAATCCGCATTGAGACTGGATGCACATTTTAGCAGGGCCATGTAATAGTTTTTTATTTCCAATCAGTTTGTGTGACTCAGTTAAATTTGGCAAAATATTAAAACCATCTTCAACATCACGAAAAAAAGAAGTTAAACTATAATTATCTGCACCACTGAAGAATCGTGGATTTTGAAGCCTATCGTTGAATAAAAGAAATGAGGTGTCAAAACTGCATGATTCAGGCAAAAGTAGGTCACGCTCAAGGGAGTCCTGCTTTGGGGAGTTATTACCAGCCGGAGAAGAGATAACAGAAATCAGCGATTCGCCATCTGGTAGAATTGAAGACGTATTTTGGTTATTAAGTTTACGAAGATCGGACAGGGCTTTAAAAATACGAGTTCACAGTTCATCAGCTTTACCGGAAGTGTCTAGATTCAGGGACGTACAAATAGTGATAAGTTGGAGGAGTTTTAAATTCTTCGTTGCATAGTCTTTTTGTCTTGTAAATTGAGATTGTGAGGTAAAACCTGAAAAATTTCGCAGCCGCTCTCGAGTATTTCTATCGAACCAGCATTTTTGAAAACAACACTATTCAACAATTTAACAGCGGCCGTGCTGCCTGTCTTTAAAAAAATTGCTATATGTGGGATATCGTTCAGTAGCACCATTTTTTAATAATTTTATTTCAACATATAGAAAAAATTATGTAGGTAGTAAAGCCTACCTGTATAATGATGTAGTGCAGCGTCGTTAATGGCTTCAACAGCAGGATGCATCAAGTAGTCCAGCGTCATTTACTGTGTCAACCACCAAGAGATATAACTGCGTAATCCAAATGTTTCATAGCATAATAGCATAAGTCCCGTCGCGTCGAAAAAAAATCATTTGGAATTCAAATCTCGGGCAAGCCCCCAAATTTTGTGGATATGCCAGCAAAGAGAAAGTTACGGTCTTGGTTAATATTTTATTTTACAAAATAACATGACTAAATACAGTACTTTTAAAAACATTATCGGGAGACAGAGAGCACGTCTGCTCTCACACATGTCTTGGAACTAGGGAAGAGCTCAAACTATGACAGCTGCTAATCGATCACTGATATCCACTTGCCCCAACTGCTATTGGTGATTCGTGTCTCGCCTTAACTGCTATTGTGACTTTTGTGAATTCAGTGATTACTGCTACTTCAGAGACTGGGAGTATTTCGGTGAAAGCTGCTACTTTAGTGAAATCGAGTATATTCGGTATATTGGTGAAAACTGCTATTTGAGTGAATTCGAGTATTTAGGTGAAAACTGCTACTTGAGCAATTGGAAGTATTTTTGTGAAAACTGCTATTTGAGTGAATTGAAGAATTTCAGTTAATTCCTTAGCCTTATGATATCTGCTACTGGTACTCGTTTAGATTGAATATCACATCTGTTGCTTTGGGACCTCAGTGCTTTGGAATTTCTTCGATGGGAAACTCATCATAGCATGAGGCATTACGTAAGGGTTCCGTTGACCTTGAAACTGCGCTGCTATTTTATGTTCAAAACAAAGGGGAAAAGGGAGTTGGAATGTGTAATGCATTACTTTGGCAGGTTCGATTGCAGCATTGGCAGGTCCCAGGTATTAGATAGGGGAGAAGGAAGAGGTTTACGCGATGGATGTGTAAACAATCAGTTGTATTAAAGTGTGAGTAAGAATGGAGTGTCGGATAGAATTGTATTACATTTCGCGCAATGAATAATGAATAAGGGAGCGATAGAAAAGTGCGCGTGGAGGTGTATCATTAAAGATACAAGTATCCACAGGCGTAACTTACGACGCCCCCCCCCCCTAAAAAAAAGAAATCCGGAAAATTCAGATTATCACTTTTTTGAAAATATTTTCTTTAATGGGAAATATTTTGCTACCTGATGTTGTTACATATAAATTTACTGCAATGCCAGTGACGTAGAGAGAAATGGGAGCAGAAATGGCGGTCTGCTGATTTTCTATATATGTTACTTTTAATAAAAATACTGTTACTTTTAATAAAAGTTTACTATTTTTTTAAGCCGAATAATGGCCGATTTTTTACGACACTCAACATTAGTAGATGGCTGAAGTGCGAAGGTCCAGGGTTCTGGCCTATCGCGCGGCTGCCGATCTAACGATCAGGTACTAGGCGGTTTTCTTCACATATAACCTGAGTACAGTAGCGGATCCAGGGGTGGGGCTAGGGGGCTTCAGCCCCCTCCCACCCAAAAGATTGCTAAAGGGTAACATTCTGATTTATTATACACGTTAAATAGGTAGAATGATCATATTTTATTACTTAGTCCCTCCCAAAAGCATGCACATTGGTTTAGACTAAAATTTTGATTTATAGTACATTTTAATTGGGTGAAATAAGTTAAGGGGGGAAACGTCCCCCCCCTTAACCTGACTTATAACCCTGTTCTTCACATATAACCTGAGTACAATAGCGGATCCAGGGTTGGGGCTAGGGGGCTTCAGCCCCCTCCCCACCTAAAAGATTGCTAAAGGGTAACATTCTGCTTTATTATACACTTTAAATAGCTAGAATGATCATATTTTATTACTTAGTCCCTCCCAAAAGCATGCACATTGGTTTAGACTAAAATTTTGATTTATAGTACATTTTAATTGGGTGAAATAAGTTAAGGGGGGGGGGAAACGCTGATTTGAGAAGACATTGAAAACGTGAAACAATAACAATGGGCACTTCAACTGTCATTTGAAGACTACCGTGTACTTGCCGGGTACGAGCAAGTTAAATGCGTGGTTCCGAAAGGTCGCTAGCAGTAGTTGAGGTGTGCCAAATTTAAGTTTTCCCTTTGATGAGGATCCAAACTTTGACGAAAAAATTAGGAGAAGTGATGGGAAATTATGGATATTTTACTCTTCTAACACGACAAAGCACCTCCCCACTTAGCCCTGAATTTTCGGGATTGTCATGCGCCGATATTGCGCCATGCTTTACCTGTCATTGACTGTTGTACTAGACTGTCCTAATATGGTGTATAGTTTATGTATAATATAAATTATGCAATAAAACAGGATTTTCACAAGAACGAGCAGTTACTTTATAATCCTCTTGTACACAAGTCGTCCCAAAAAGGTGGTAACTCGCTTTAATTCTTTAGAAATAATTGGGCTAGGTAATTTGAAAAAATGGTTCAAAATAAGTTAGGAAAAAAGACTACGCTATCAAAAAATTCGTCTCGTTATTTTTAAAAAAGTTACACTTTTTAAATTTGCATGCGACCCCGTATAAAAAAATCCCGATTAGTAAAATGTACCCCATGCACTAATGAGGGGATGTACAAATATACCCTTAAAGTGTCGGAAATATGAAGATAAATACATGCTAACTTAAACCACTTTTCAATGGCTATCGAAGGGGAAAAAATCCTGCCAACTGATCGCAGTTTAAGGGATAGTACGAAAGCTACGAAAGAAAATAATACCTTTCACTCTAGCAATAAACTTTTAAATTCAAATCCATCTATAGCCCCCGATCATCTTTGTTTAAAGATATATATGAGACGTTATACGATAAAAGGCTAAAACTTTGTGGAACATCTCTTTAGTGTATGGAGCACATTTCAATAATTAGGAATTTTTTGTACGGGGATCGTATACAAATTTAAAAATTGTAACTTCTTTTGAAGATTAACGAGAGATTTTTTTATTAATGTAGTCTTTTATCCTAAATTATTTCGAACATTTTCCCAATTTACATTGCTAACTTATCTTTAAAGAATTAAAGCGTGTTCCCAACTTTTTGCGACACTCTGTAGAGTAGAATATGTATTTATTTGATTTACTTGTATGGTATAAATTTCAACATCATTAGACTTCAATATTTAAACAAATATTTAAATATGCAAATAAAAACAAATTCAGTTACCTTAAAGATCTCTGAAAAGGTCGTAAAAAATACTAACGTAATAATACTAACACATATTTAATTTTGTATAAATATAGTGAACACTAACAAGCTGCTGTTAGGTTGTAATAAGAGGCTAAAGAAAGGAGAACACAATGTATAAACTGATTTTATCTGGTATACTTCCTTCAATAAAATTTAAGATGCGTTGGAGAAGGTTTGAGTTTATAGAACATAAAATATATTATTGATGTTATTCAAATTTTAAAAATTTCCAAGAGCTCCAAAATATTTAAACTTTCGATTTGACTACCTCAGTCTTGTCAAACATTCACCTAACAATATTGTTTTTTATTTTTACTTCGCGTTCAGACGACAACAGCAACAAATATTGTTCCGACGAGATACTTCTGAAATATATATCAAGTAAAAAAATTTTGTATGTATTTAAATATCCATTATAGTATATATTGCAAAATACTTTTCTGCTTGAGAAATCTATTTGAAAGCAAGTTCCTAACAAGAAAATGTTTTGCAAAAGTGTGCGCGCGTCTCTACGTTTTTCAATCACTTTCCTGCACTGAATATTAGCTATATTGTTCAGAAAACACGCTAGAATGCAGCATAAATATTTATTTTTCATTTCAGTTTACAAGTTGAAATATTTGCACATATCAATGCAAGATGAACGTCTAAAAACTATAATATTCCAAAGAAAAGTTTTTTTTTTTAATATGTTGTATGAGAGAGACGGAATCTGTGATCTAAGATCCTTTTGAGAACGTGTAAAGTTACGGGAACTCGCTGGCAAGTTATTTAAAAAATATGATAGTTACAAATTTAAGGTACAGTGAATTTTTATCATTCAGTTTATTATTTGTGAAGTTTTTAAGAAGGCGTTTATTCTACCCATTTTATTCTAACATACTGTATACCCCCTGAAAAAAAAATTTACCCCCATGGAAAAATTTATCCAACTCCCAAATTTGCAAAACAGACAGAAAAATGATTTGAGAAAATAAAAAGTAATTTAAAAAAATGAAATAAAATATCAATTTGAATTTTTTTTTTAATATTGACTATTTAAACTCCTGCTTTACCACCACTGAAGAATATACATTTGATATACGACTGGGTTTAATATTAAGTGTGCATTTTAATATTAAACCAAGTTTTAAAAAACCAGTGATTATCGATGTAACAAGACCGAAAAGGAGATATCTTACTTGCATTTAGCCGAGATATTGTTGAAAATCGCAACCTGGAGGATTTTTTTTTGTCCAGTTTGTCAATATACGCAAGCGAATTGTTATAGATTGTTGATACAGTACATCATATTTATATTATATCCAGAGCTGCCAAGTCACCGGCTTTTTCCGGGAGATTCCCCACCACAATTTTCAAACAGTTTTACTTTGGATTAAATATTTGGACTTATTTTTAAGTATAAATATGTAAGTAAAAATTAGCGGTGGAAAATCTCTCGGGAAAAAAGCCGGAGACTTGGCAGCTCTGTTATATTTGTTGTTGAAGAAATATAGAATTACTGTAGATTAATTATTGAGTGTTTTATACATTTTTACTTGTGAAATATCAAATTTAGGTTTTAGAAAAGGGGAAGTATACACAGGAAAATACTTCAAAAAAACATAACAACGTCAGCAAAAAATTAAGAATGAGGAAAAATAATATGCGACATTACTACTTTTATCGCAGCGTTAACAAAAAGGTAGTTTTATTTTGTTAATAAAATTAAATAGTTACAAAACTAAATATTAATTAAATAAATGAAAAATGAAATTCCATTTAAACCATATATTTACTGACTGACCGATGGAAATGTTCAAGTGGAGCACCTAGCGGACTATCCGCTTATTTTCAGTGTGTATGCCGTGAGTATGTATCTTCAACCATGTGGTTCTATGATTTGTTTGGTGGCCGTGTGTTAAATATGTTCAAAAAGTGTTGAATGAGGCTTTGAGTTCAGTTTGCAGCAGGACAACATATCGAGGATACCGCTCTTGAAAGTTTACGATTGGAAGGCTGTATCGTCGTGGCAACTCAGGTATAATTTTGTTTATTAGGTTGCATATATTTTGGTAGAATTTCCTTGATGGCGAATATGAGTCTTGAGGGACTTCCAAATCCTTTCGGATTGCTGTATTGGCTAACGAATATCCATTTCTGATTTTTCTCAGTATAGAGTTCTTTTTCGCTTCGTGGAAATTTAGGTGCGTCTTCGCTGTGGACGCCCATACAGGGACTGTATGAGTAGCAATATGCCGTATGAGAGCTTTGCACATCAGAAGTTTCTCCTGTTTTGATGTCTTGTTCAAACAGGTTATGAAAATGAGACTTTGTAGTCTTTTGGAGGTAGCTGTCACTTTGCATCTGGTGCAAAAGGACCCAGGTCAAGTTCCGGGGACATTGTTTAACCACTCCAGCACTGTGCCATATTATTTTCAGTCTTGAAGGTGGGATTTTGTTCTGATAAAGATTCCCTTGCATTTGCTGGCGTCGAATTCTGTCTTCCAGTCTTTCATCCATTGCTCAGTGCGATCGACGTGACCTTGTATTGAGCAGCAAAGCTGGGTCTTGCTTCTAGATCTTCCAATGATCCCAATAACGCCTGCATATAGAGATGGCCAATGATTCGATGAGTCGAATCAGTGATTCGAATCATGGTACTGAGTGGCTCAGTCTTTACACTCACTCTCTACTGATTCGAATCTCAAGCCCTCAAGGGAAATACATTCCAAGTGCGAAGGGAAGAAAAACTTATTTTCCCTTTGCCGTTCCCAGAGATTTTCCCTTACTCTTTCAACTCTTTTCGACTCTTTACGACTCTTTTCGGCTCTTTTCGACTCTTTACGACTCTGAGTCGATAGATGATTTGAAACAGTAATTGAGTGGGTGTGGGTGAGTTGGTCACTGAGTTGGTGCAGCAACGAATCTTTACTGATTCAGTGTTTCGCTCTGTTTCGGTGATTGTATACTATCGTTGAGATTCGTTAGTTTTTCGAATCTTCTATCGACTCAGAGTCGAAAGGAGCCAAAAAGAGTTGAAAGGATGTTTCATTTAATTAGAGGGGTTTTTTCGAATCTTCTATCGACTCAGAGTCGAAAGGAGTCGAAAAGAGTTGAAAGGATGTTTCATTTAATTGAAGTTTTTTTTTCGAATCTTTGGTGTTTCATTTCTTGGTTGGTGGTCGGATTTTAAAGTTTTATCTGTCTGTGGGTGTGGAGTGGGTCGAACATCGTTTGCTTTTGGCGGGGGGCATAGGCGTTACTTCCTAAGAACAAGAGGGGTCAATCTCCCCCCCGAAAAAAAAATTAAGAAAATCCCTCCTTCCAACTTGTCTGACTGATTTAATATTTGTTTAAAATTTAAAGAAACATCCCTTTTCTACTTTTAACTTCAATATATGTCCCCCTGCCCCCACCATCAAAAACGGAACGTTAAGTTTACATGGTGGCGGATTTTCATGTGAAGGGAAATAGAATGAAATAAAGTTAGGATTGTGCTTGTCACTTTTAATGAAGGATACAGGGGCGGTATTAAGCGCTCTCACAAAAGGACTTTGTAGTAAGCAAAATAACATTTCGCTTTATTGCAGCAGATTTCGTTTTTTTTTTTTTTTTTTTTTAACCTTGTTTTTCGTTTAAGGGGAATGATTTTATTTTCTTTCGTAATTCAGAGAAATACAAAATAGGGTCTAAAGCAGTGGCGTAGTTAGTGTTATTGACAGTGGCGTAGCCAGGATTTTATTTCGGGGTGGGCTGGGTATCAAATTTAAAGATAAAGTTCAATTGTAAGCTAAGTAAAGGGTCCCATTTTTTTTTGGGGGGGGGGCAGCAGCCCCTCAGTAGGACTGGGCCAAAAATCGACATATCGGTTTTATTTCAACATCAAATATCCGATATTCCCATTTTCATTTCAGTGAAATCTCGAATTCGATAAAGGGCAAAAATATAGGCCGGCCAGGGGCGTAGCCAGAAATTTTTTATGGGGGGGGGGTTATGACTACTACAACTCATATATATGTATACGTGTGTATGATAATGTAGTGAAGAATATACATTTTGTATGGCAAAAAATTCCTCATGGGGGGTTATGACCCCCCTAACCCCCCCCTTGGCTACGCCTCTGAGGCCGGCGATAAGAAAATCCTGAGATCAATACCAGCTTGTGATGCTTTTGCTACTGCTTTCTCTCGGAAAGCTTCTTCTTCTCTCATCGCAGAAAAAACAGCTCCATGGTTTATTAGTCTAATTACCATAATTAATTAACGTATATCTCGGAACCTATCAACCGGAGCGCGTTTTTATTGATTCTCGACCCCCCCTAGACTCGTCACCCCACCGATACTTAAAATTTCGAATGCTTTGACACCAAACTTAACCTTTTAATCTTACAGGCCCAGGGGGTCATACGAAGCTCCCCTATATTTTCAATTTGGGCATTTTAAACACTAGCCTCCTCCGATGGCATCTCTAATGTCTGGAAACCATCCCAGAGCCAATTTCTACATGTTTGCAGTCCTTTTAAGCCTCAATCATGGTTAATTAGTCTAATTACCATAATTAATTAACGTATATCTCGGAAACTATCCATCGGAGCGCGTTTTTATTGATTCTCGACCACCCCCCAGTCGTACACCCCCATCGATACATAAAATTGCGAATACTTTGACACCAAACTTAACCTTTTAATCTTACAGGCCCAGGGGGTCATACGAAGCTCCCCTATATTTTCAATTTGGGCATTTTAAACACTAGCCTCCTCCGGCGGCAACTCCAAAGTCTGGAAACCATCCCAGAGCCAATTTCTACATGTTTGCAGTCCTTTTAAGCCTCAATCATGGTTAATTAGTGTAATTACCATAATTAATTAACGTATATCTCGGAAACTATCCATCGGAGCGCGTTTTTATTGATTCTCGACCCCCCTTAGGAACGCCCATCGATACATAAAATTTCGAATACTTTGACACCAAACTTAACCTTTTAATCTTACAGGCCCAGGGGGTCACACGAAGCTCCCCTGTATTTTCATTTCGGGCAGTTTAAACACTAGTTTTACTGGAGCAAGGAGAGAGAGATGCTAACTGCCCGAGAACTCAGCGGAGAAGAAACCCGATGAATGGGTGAAGGGTGTTTAAGTAGTACGGCTTTCGGCGCAGAGAGAGGGAAAATTTCTTTAGTTGTTTTATTGATTCAAGATTCGAATCACTGATTCGAATCATCGATGTAGTGAGTGAGTCGAGATTCGAATCAGTAAAATGAGTCGAACCGCCCATCTCTACCTGCATAGAGTGCAATGCTGTTAGTCTGGTGCCTAGGCAACCCCTCCTAGATATACAAAGCCCGAGAAATGAAACTTTTACGTTATCACTAGGTCCACTAAAATGACGTCATCGCACATTTACTTTCAGAAAGTAAAACTATTCAAATTTTGTGGTGACTTTATTCCCGCATAACACATTTTGATGATTTAAGATAGAAAATTTAATTTTACGAAAATTGGGAAATTTTAAATCACTAATTATATAATATGATATAGAAATAGATCATAATAAATTACATTTTATCAGAAAGGTACTTTAATAGTCCGGGAGCCAGCTGCCATTTTAGGGTCATCATCGCAAAAAATCTGAGATTTTTTATTTTGATTCATTTTATATTGTAAATAAAGGAAATAAGCGGCAGCTGATAGAGTAGCGGTGGGTGCGGCCGCCCCGGACGCCCAAAGATTTAAAATAATTGAGAAGTAATAATTATAATATAAAAGTTGATACTTTGTACATGTGTTGATCAAGTTGTATATAAACGAAAAAAAATAGTCAGCTGACATTATAGCGGTGGATTACACGTCAGCTTCCTACGTAAACACGTAAAAAATACCCGTTAAGTAAAATAATAATAAAAAAATCTGAGATTTGGTGAAGTGATAGTTACTTCACCAAATCTCAGATTTTTTTATTATTATTTTACTTAACGGGTATTTTTAACTTTATCAGTTTTATAAAAAAAAACGTCCGCTGAGTTTTCCGTGGTGGAAAAGTGCTCAGCTGGCCATTGAAAGTTACAGCATATTGCTATACACGCATTGGCGCCTGATATATTTCACTGCATCAGCTGATCACTTTTCCACAGCTTAAAATTCAGCGGACGATTTTTTTCAGGTAACTTTTATGAAGAGCAATTAATTTACAAAGCTTCAGCTTTCTTGGTATCCGATATCCATCAATGTTTATTGTCACGTAATGCCTCTCATAGTGCGTCTATGAATCGGCTGAAGATACCTAAATCTACTTTTGCATTCTTATATATTTAAAATACATAACAATTCGAAAAATACCTATGTAAACATAAAAGAAATGACGCTTTAATTCGCATCTATTTCATAAGAGTGAAAATTTCGTACCTCAAGTTATGTGTAAGCATACGGGCTCTGAGTGCAAGCATACGAACGGGAAATTTTGAGCTATTTACTTATTATTTACAAAAAAATCAAATCTATTTTTTGCTTTTAACCAACAGAACTATTCCCGTTATCTAGTGAAATACCATAATACTCTGATAAAAATCGATGAAACACATTCAGGATTAAGAGAACAACTTGAACTGGGGTCATTCGGCGTAAAAAGAACAAATAAAGCATTTTCAAAGCAACCGATTGATCTAACTCTTGAACAGACAGTTAATGCTGATGCTGCCAATAAACTTACAGGTGTGAGTTACACAAAATATTCTATTTCCGCAAGGCAACGGTGATGCAAATGTCACACGTTAAGATTGACAATTATTAAACATATAATGAGTGAAGCTGGGCTGAGAAAAGGTCAAGATATAACGGCCAATCTGCAAAAAAGCAGAATCGCAAGCAATTTCCAGCAGCTTCAAGATTTTCTTTCGAATGTAAAAGAAAATTTTAATCCGTTTGCTAAGGAATTGGATAAAAATTATTTATTCAATATTGCAACAGGCCAAACAGCTAAAGAATGTATAGAGAGTTTTTTATTGAACACTGAAACAATGGGTAACGAACAAAGAGTTCAATTTATCGCATAATGTGTAGAAGATGAAAATGGTTTGAAAAGCTTATAAAAATACAAAATTCTAAACTTACTGGCAATATTCAAAAAAAGAAAATGTCAATCTCCGGGAAAAATCGTCGAACTTCGTATCCAGCGGGATTTGTTTGGGCAATTTTTATGCATATCTCTAAAACAATTTCTAGATATTGATAAAGTATTAGCGTATCCTCTGACGCCAGTGCCACTGTCATTGTGTCACATGGATGGTTCTATCTGCAAAACGAATAAAGCAGCTTATTAAAAGTACTGGAGCAGAAGATTGAGATACAGTCTCCTGAGCACACCGATGTTAAAATTTTCGATGTTTTTTTTATGATTCATTTGATGAAACAAGTTCCATCAAACTCTTTAAATATAGCAGTGAAAATTCTGAAAATGTGTTGTTCTAGCGATGCCAAAGTTGTAATAATAGCCTTTGATCAATATATTTTCCTGTCAATAAAAGACAATGAGCACTCTTTGTGATTGTGTGTGATTATGGCAACGCTACACTAGTACGATCTGCCAAGGGAGAGTGCCTTGGTAGAAGGACTTTCTAAGGGGTTATAAAGCGTATTCACGTTGAATCTGGAGAAAACCTACCAAAACTCCAGACCGTTAGATCAACAGCCACGCGATGGGATCCGAACCCGGACCTTCACACTTCGGCCATCTACCATTTTCAGTGGCATAACCACTGTGCCATGGTAAGGCCTTGAGCACTCTTTGAGAAGAATGGAAGTCGCACAGTCTCACATCGAGGAGCCCGATCAGATACGTAATACTGATTTCAGCAATGATTTAAAAAAACGTTCATTTCAAACAACCTCTGGTTCCTTTTCTCCGAGATTATTGGATCACATAGCTCCTTTAATTGGAAACAAAACTATTTATGCCAATTATGATCAGTGCTACAAATATGTTGTGCGTGATGGTCTCGTTGCGAAAACGCACGAACACTTTTTAAGTTGCCCGGCGCACGAAGAAGCCTGATGTGGCCATCACTATGCTCGTAAATATGAGCGGTATAAGAAACAGTAATACTGAAATATCAAACCGTCCGTACAAGTTATTACACATCTCCGCAGAATACATCGATGGTTTTATTAAGCTAAGTAAGGTACCCTAGCAGCAATCTTTGCTCGGGCTTTACCAGGCCTATGATCGGTGCATCGGCTATTCATCGCCTGATCATTACTGATCATCCTTAATTTTTCGTATGTTCATATTTTCCCGATGATCGAATCTTTACACTCAGATCTGATAGGCGTTTTCAAGATTGCGAAGGGTAAAGCGAGCAAACAGTTTTATATCGGTCTTTCTACCAAGTAGCTGAACGGCTGGATATCTCCGTTCCTTCATTAACCCTTTAAGGCGCAGTGATCCCGCTCTGGGAACACCAAACTCTGACGTTTTGACAGTTGCCAGTCGAGAATAGATTTAATTTCTATAAAAATAGTTGCGGGTGACATAGCACCACGAGAATGTTTTAATTTTTAGCACGTCATTTCCCGTGAAAAAACGGTCACGATTATTTTTAACAGCACTGACATCTGCTGAAAAATGGAAGAATGCGAAGAACAGCTGGACAGACTGTCCAATGCTGAAAAAGGGGCAGCCGTTGCCATCGCTCGACTTAACTACCAGCAAGATGGCGGACGATCGAAACGTTCATCGCGTGCCACAGATCTAGACCCTCTTTTGCACTGACATCGGCTGAAAAATGGAAGAATGCGAGAACAGCTAGATAGATTGCCCAATGCTGATTAAAAAAAAGGTCGTCAAAAAAGGTTCTCTAGATCTGTGGCACGCGATGAACGTTTCGATCGTCCGCCATCTTGCTGGTAGTTAAGTCGAGCGATAGCAACGGCTGCCCTTTTTTCAGCATTGGGAAAGGTTTGCTCCTCAAAGGGTTAATGTGCAAAGAGCATCATATGCACACCATATGTTTGTTTTAAGGTTGCTGATTGGCTAAGCTATTACGCAGGAAGACAAGACAGGCGACAGGCGAACAGTTTTCGCAAGATCTCAAAATCTAATCCAAATTTTAAACTTTAGGGGCATAGTTTAAATTGTACGACCACCTATCGTGTCACTAAATTTTGCTTTATTCACTTAAGTCGTATGTCATGCGCCGACAAAAATTTATGCAGTTTAAAACGATTTTCAGAAAAAATCTCAAAATCTAATTTTTTTTTTTTTAATCCTACGATTATAGCTTAAGGTGAGTGATTGCCTATCATGTCAGTAAATTTCATTCCTTTCGCTTTAGTCACTTTTACTTGACGTGCGAACAAAAATTTACGCAGTTTGAAACAATCTTCGAAAAATCTCAAAATCTATAGAGAGATTTTTAAACTATTCATTATAATGAATATTTTTAAAACAGACAAACTTTTTTTTTTTTTTTTACGGCCGTACACAGCTCCCAAATGCTTAAAACGGATAGAAATCGCAAAATCTTTTTAATTTTGAGTAGTGTACAGGAAAAGTCTAGTTTTATTTAATTAGAAACTTAAATATTCCAATTCGGAACTTGAAACAACAATCACTTCAAATTTTAGTCTCGCCACTAACGAGTCAGACCTCCGTCTAGTGGTTAGAATGCCGGGCTACCAAGCGTGAGTTCCCCAGTTCGCAACCAAGTCTCGGAAGCTTGAAAAATGAAGTTCAGATGGCAGCATTAAAATTCAAAGAGAAGAGGAAGAAGTTCGAATTTGCTTTTTTTTTTTTACTCTTAAAAATTTTTATCTAGCTGGGATATACCCTAATATTTATCGATTGTTCAGTTTAAAATTTTATCAAAGGTCATAGGCTTTCACATCCTAAGTTGCAAGGTGTTTGCTCTTCCGAGATGAATATAACCCCAATCGCATCGGCTTTACAACGGCTCTACGCCCAATTTCCCCCCCTTGCCGATGATCCAACCCTACTATTTGGGAGAGGACATGCCCGAGCAAAGTTTGAGATAAGAGCCTCCGACGCGATGAAGAACCTTGCATGGCCCGCGCTGCGCTTCCTCCCTGTCCGATCATCGGCATTTCAGGAACCGATGACCGTTTGCTACTAGGGTACCCAATGAAGACTTGGAGAGTACTTTCAAAACAATCGAGGAATAGGTTTCTTTCGAGGAATAGCTTTAAAAAAATTAACAAAGTCAATGAAGGAAGACTTGCAAGTTTTTTAAAAACGTATAACATCTTACTAAACGACGACATATTCCATCTCCCATCAAAAAATATTTACGGATCAGCTCTGCCGTCCTGCAAAATTGAAATGCACCATCATTTATTACGGACAACCTATATTGCAAACATTTGGGCCCATGCACATCTTACTATTCCAACTGCATTGCACCCTCCTGATTACTGGTGGGAAGAAAAGGACAACAATTTTTTGTTCAAATGGTCGACAACGAACAGCTGCCCTCTTTCATTGGGGATATTGCCATCGAGGAAGAGCAACAAAATAATACATGTATGAATTATACTGCTGTCAATGAAAAAAATTGAAAAAATATTTCTATCATACCTCTTTGTTAATATTCTTATGCATTATCCATTACAGACGATGAGGAACAGAGGATAATCGACATAGATTGCAGCGATCGAGAATTTGAGTGCGATAAGGAGGAAGAAGATATCCAACAGTGATACCTCATACGTACATATAGTTTTTGTAAATAAATGCCTCTTCAATTTATTGATATTTTTGCATAAAAAAGCTAAGATAAAATAAAACAGAATACTCATTTTATATAATGCAACTAATTTACGTTAAAAATTGATAGATATGGAAACCAAGAAAGCTGAAGCTTTGTAAAGTAGTTGCTCTTTATAAAAGTTAAATGAAAAAAATCTTCCGCTGTGGAAAAGTGATCAGTTGATGCAGTGAAATATATCAGGCGCCAATGCGTGTAGCAATATGCTGTAACTTTCAATGGCCAGCTGAGCACTTTTCCACCACGGAAAACTCAGCGGACGATTTTTTTCATAAAACTGATAAAGTTAACTATCAATCTCAGATTTTTTATTATTATTTTACTTAACGGGTATTTTTTACGTGTTTACGTAGGAAGCTGACGTATAATCCACCGCTATAAAGTCAGCTGACTATTTTTTTTCGTTTATATACAACTTGATCAACACATGTACAAAGCATCAACTTTTATATTATAATTATTATTTTTCAATTATTTTACATGTTTGGGCGGCCGCACTCACCGCAAATGCGCCAGCTGACGTTCACTTCTGTTATATGTATAATAACTAAGTGAACCAGGGGCGTAGCCAGGGGGGGGGGGTATCGGGATATATCCCCCCCGAACTGTTTGGATTAGTGATGAAATTCCGTCTATTTATACACATATAAGTTCATATACCCCCCCGAAAAATTTTCCTGGCTACGCGCCTGAAGTGAACTAACTATAGGAAAAAATTTCAGATTTTTTGTTATTGGTCATCAAAAATGCCAGCTGGCTCCCGGACTATAATTTTTATCTTCAACCAAAGATATCTTCTGAAATTTGTGTACTTTACCAGAAATTTTAAATAGCTTTATTTTGTCAAAGTAAAACTGTCATGATGATATCCTAGAGGCCCTAGTGATGACGTAAAATCTTCTGTTGTCAGGCCTTCTATACCTAAGAGGTGTTGGGCTAGGTCAACACCTCCTAGATAAAGAAAGCCTAACAAATACTACGTCACCAAGCTTTGACGTCAGCATTAAGCCTACATTTAAAAGTTTTATTTTCAGAAAATAAAACTGTAAAAAGGCTCTGGTGAATTTACTCATGATAACAATATTTTAATAATTTGAGATAAAAACTATAATTTTATGACGAATAGCTGTTTTTAACCACGACTAATTAGATAATATGATAAGGAAACAGATCGGGATGAATAATTTTGTATGAGAAAGGTATTTTAATTTTAATTTTTAAGATATTTTCTAAAATTTGTAGCATTTACCGAAAATTTTACATGGTTTTACTTTGTGAAAGTAAAACTGTGATGACGTCATTACTTGAAGGCCTAGTGATGACTTCAAATTTTCAGTTGTTAGGCTTTCTATATGTAGGAGGTGCTGGCTAGGTATGTCGTTTACTTACAAGTTATACAGCGTGAGATCGAGAATAGATCCCTGAGGTGCTCTATTTTTGATGGGAAGTGTGTATGAGAAAAAAGCTTCGACTCGAACAGCGAAGTTTCTGTCAGCTAACTAATCGCTTAGCAGATGAATAAATGAGTCTGGTAGTTCAATACGTACCAGTTTGTAAATGAATCCCGAATGACAAACTTTGTCAGAGGCTTTGTAGATATCGAGGAAGAGGACAGCGACATTCTCCTTTTCTAGCAATCCTTCAGAGAGTTGTTCCACCACGCAGAGCATGGCAAAAAGTCCTGAACACACTCAATTTTTGGCCTAATTCTTTTGCTGACTAATTTTTCGTTTTGAAATTATCGTAATATCCAGTTTTAGTGATTAAATGTTTTTTTAACAATCGTAAACGATTGGTATCTGTAACTTTACTGTACGACGAACGACGCCCGAAAAAAGTACAAGAGGCGGTTTTTTTTTCTGCAGCTGTACATGTATGTACAGTTTTTTAAAACAACTCTGGTGTTTTAGCACCTAGATGGACCATCTCCCCTCTAAAAAAAATATTATTGAAGCTGGTTTGCAGTTATAAAAAGCTGATTTTATATTTTAATAACTAAGAATGCACAAAAACTTTGTTAATGTTATGCATCCACCTACCTACCTATATATATATATATATATATATATATATATATATATATATATATATATATATATATATATATATATATATATATATATATATATATATATATATATATATATATATATATATATATATATATATATATATATATATATATATATATATATATATATATATATATGTATATATACAGTGGCGGCTTGTGACCCGTTTCAGTGGTAGGGCCCGAAAAAAAAAATATTGCCAATTAAAATCGCGAAAATATATATACATATAGAACAACCTATCCCCACGTTCACACAGC
The DNA here is from genome assembly GCA_038373885.1 of Cheiracanthium punctorium. Lineage (NCBI taxonomy): Eukaryota > Metazoa > Arthropoda > Arachnida > Araneae > Cheiracanthiidae > Cheiracanthium > Cheiracanthium punctorium. The sequence continues at coordinate 1,299,344 of JAWZYV010014041.1, forward strand.
GTAAGTATTTAAAATTTCTCAAATGACAAATAATTATCGAATTTACTATACAACTTTTGCTACTTTTTACGTAGTTATGTTAAATTGAAAAGTTTACTCTATTACTAAACAAAAAGCCACATTTAAATATTTAATATTTATGTTCTTTATAGTTGCCTGTTCATAATTTTTAGATGATTTAATTATTTTAAAATAAATAACATATATAAAAAATACATTCATACATCGCTTTTCGTAAATCAAGAAAACAAAACAGAAAAATATCTGACTGCACTGCAAAAATACGATCACGCACATAAAAAATGATTTCCTCCTAAGCGGAAAATTTCGCCAATAGCTACCGATTGCCGAAATTTCCCCGTACGGTCGTGTAGATCACCGTGCGAGGGCCCGAACATCTGGGCTCAGAAAGCAGCTCCAAATAAGCCGTTTGGAAGCCAAGTTAATTCCGCGTCAGTATGGCTTTGTGCTCAATGCCAAATATGTCAACCCGGTGAACGGAGAAGAGACGCCCCATTCAGGGCAGGCCAGACCATGGCCCAAGCATGGTTTAGATAGGGGGGAAATCGTATAACTATCGCTTTTTTAAGTGCGTTTTTTAATGGATAGTATTAAAATAGAGTAAAACGCGTGTATTTTTTAATGAAGGTAAATTATTGCAAGAACTGCCTTACATAATAGGAAGATACTTTGATTTAGACGGTGCTTAGTCGGTGGGGCCAGGCCCCTCTGGCCCTTAATGACGAGCCGCCACTGTATCTATATATATATGAAAAAGTTGGACTAGGACAGCTTTTTCTCATTTGTAAACTAATTACATGAATAAAGAGCTTCAATTTCTATTGAATGTATCACAATGTATTTGAATGAATTAGAACGTTAGTTTCAGAAATGACTTTTTTTTAATGTATAGGAAGTACATCCTAGGGTAAATAAATTATTTTTTGGAAGTATATAGGTACCCGGTTTTGTCCAATAATGTCGCTTATTAGAAAATAAGGGATAATATCTTTCAAATGTGATACAAACCCTGATTCCATAATTTTAAATAATACTTAAAATCCTTCTTTGGGATATAGGGGAAAAAGAACAATACCTTTCTCTAATAGGTGGGGGGAAAAAAGAATTTTCTGCCTGAAAATAACGGAAAGAATCCGTGACTGAAAATAACGGAGAGATACCGTTTTGTAAGATAACATGTGAACGGAAATTAACAGTTTTCTCCAACACCGGAAATGGGAAAACGCTTATTTTCTGGCAGCATGCTGCCAGGCAATGACCGTTTATTTCAGTAAATTTTTATAGCAGTGTATATAAGCATAATAGTTATGTTTAATTGCCCTACTTCTGGTCGTTTATCTACAAAACAGCCTAGTCAATTTTTTCTCTTACTCTAGTTTAATTTTACATTCTCTCTCCATATTAAAAAAGTGCAGCATTTTTTAAGTATATATGAGTAAAACACCAAAACGTTTTTGTATAGTATGCTATTTAACCCTCTCGTCACTGAATTATGAAAAATCAGAGAAATAAAATCTGTCTAGCATTTAATGCATCTGAAATAATATTATAAATCATGCAAAAATATTTTTTCTAATGTCGATTCATATTAGATTTTTCTAATATTAATTTCTGCATTTTCGAAGCATTTTGTTATGCTAAAATTAATTTAAAAGGATGCACATATTAGGTAAATGTTGAGGAATAAGAAAAAAAACTGTACTTACCTTAAAAAGAAAAAAAGCAGCGTAAATATTTTCTTAATTTTTCTCCCGAAAAAATGAAGCGGAAACTGTAAAAAATGATCTAAATTGACTAGTACTGCAATCTAGGCACGATTTATGCATCTAGTTAAGAGCCTCATATACTTTCTACATGAATTAATGATATTGATATCACTGAAAGAAAAAAATACTAAATTCAACTGTTTTCTCTCTAAATATTGCTATTTGAAGTAGGAGCCTCATATGAGATTCAAAGTGACGAGAGGGTTAAAACATTGTTCACTAAAAACCTTTCCCTCCTTAGAAAGTTACGTCACAATATAGCGCTAGGCCTGAGATATACGAGGGTGATCTCTAAATGTATTTTTAAACTCGTGGCATAAAAGTGACGCAAATCTCACTGATGATACCTAACATTTTTCAATATTGTTACACCATCGGTTATTAGAGAGATAAAAGTTTAAAAATGGCTTAAAAATCAGGGAATGTGTGGATTTTAAAGTACCGCAAATTGTTTTCCATGAAACTATGAAAATATCTTAAAGCAGAAGAAAACATATCTTACTATTTGAAATGCATTATTTGAATCCAAATCTCAAATTCTCAATTTTTTGATATTCTCATATTTGAAATTAAATACCTTGAAATATTTACCTTAAATATTTATACGTTTCTGAAAAACTTCTATAGTAACACATAAATAATATTATTCTACGCACATGAAATATTATGAACTGCAAATCGATATGTTGGAAGCATCTCTTTCAGTTAAAAATTAGAATAAATCACCAATTTTAGCAATGATTACTTACTTTAAAAATATAAGCTTGTTTATTTCAGATACAAGCATTTAAATATGGCTTCAAAATATCAAAATTTTACTACTTACTGCAACCTTTCTATCTGTTTCTGTCAGTTAACGGTGTCTTAATTAATTTCTGTTTCAAACTACTGCGAAGCCTTACAAGAATATATTTAGGAAACTAATTCAGAATTACCACCTAACTCATTATTAGTTTGATGAAGTTGCCACTTCTGATAGGCTCCTTATTCATTATACATGATTCATAGAGGAATGAATATCTGAATGCAATTAATTTTTGAGTTTTCATTAACATTATTTAAGATGTTAAAGTAAAAAAAGTATTTCTTGTCGTGATTTACTTATTATAAGTATTTTATTTTACCCTATTTCCTGATCATATACAGAGTGTCCCAAAAATATAGCGACAAAATTTTAGGGGAGATAGAGCACCGTAATATTGAATTAGAATCACATAGCCATGTGGGGGTCAAAACCTTATTTTCGTAAATCGGCTAATAATTACCGAGTGGATAAGACACTGAACTCCTTAAAACTGTTAACCGCCAGAGGCATCCCTTTCCAACACCCCCTAGATGTAGAAGGCCTAACAACTAAAGCTTTGACTGCATCACAGCTGTCTCTTCAAAAAGTAAAACCATTTAAAAATTTTTGTAGATGCTACAAATATTAGAAAATATCTTAAATTAAAGATAAACATTTAAAAAAAACCTTTCTCATCTATATAAATAAAACAAGATGTAAACTGTCCGTTTGTCTGTCTGTCTGTGTCTCGCGTAGCTCCGAAACGGGTGATCGTAGACCTACCAAATTTTTGTACGTTAATTCTCCATGACGGGTCTCGACACACCTCGAAGCGATTTTTTCGAAATTCGAATTATTTTAGGAGATATCGATAAAAAACGTGTCTCAAAATGATCATTTTTGTTCTCGCCATTTCGCAATTGTAACCCCTCAGTTTTGTGTACATAGTTATTCTTATGTCCAAGCAGACGATTTCTTTGCTTGGCTCGATTTCCTCTTATCAATACTGGATTTATTTGTGAGAAGAAAAATTAAACTGCGTAATCTAAAAAAACAATTTTAAAGCCTTTATAAATAGCGCAGTCTTATCTCTTTTCTTTTTGTAAAGGGTTGCATGACGTAATTTTAAAATTTAAAAAAATGTCCATTTCATGTAGTGTCTGAGGTATTTAACGCTAAAACGTGAACCTAAAAGACAGCATGATGCAGAAATAAGACATTTTGAAAGTGAGAAGTTCAATGTAAACGGTCTAACTTTTCACTTTTTTGATACCGAATGACGCTGACATAGTTTTTTTTGTGTCATTATATTGCAATGATCTCAAGTTAGTACGTATATGATGCAAACTTTAAGTCAAGAGTGAAATAATTTTGCTTTTTCTAGATTCCACTTCACTGGAATTAATTCGAATTACACATTTGAGGAAAACTTACGTTTCCACCGTAAGAACGGGCACGCAGCTAGTAATAAATAATTCATTGTGATCTACTTCTGTTTCATATTATACAGTTGGTGATGGTCAAAAATTGTCATTTGTCTTTAAATTATTTTTTTAATCTTAAATCATTAAAAGTTTTATGTTAGAAAATTCACCCCAAATTTAAAATAGATATACTTTGTGAAAGTAACTGTAATGACGTCAAAGATTCAGTTATAAGGCTTTCTGTATGCACAAAGTGTGGCCCTTTTCCGCTAAGTATTTTTCGAGTATCTTTGCCTTAAGCAGAAAGAAGCCAACAAGGACAGAAGTGTTAATAATCACTTAGCTGCTGAGTTTTACGCTATTTTCAGAACATTGATTACCGCAACCTTCAAAACGCTGCACATTATAGCGAATTTATATTAATTTTAATATCAAGTTATTAAACAGAAGATAGTGGTGGGAAATCTTCCGAAAAAAAGCTTTAAAATTTAAAATTGGCAGGTATGTAATCACTCCAAAAAAGATGATGAAATGATAGTGAAATTTCCATCCACGCGCTGACAAAATTTATTTATTCTATTTTATTTTTCAGAATAAAATACTGAACTAAAATTTATCCTTATAAATAATATATCATTCTGCATGCTGTAATTGCAGGAGAATAAACCATTTGTTATGTAGCTTCTTAAGATAAGTTAACTAATGCTCCAATACCTTTCGTGGAGTAATTATTAACCGGTCTTTAAGAATGCTATGTTTGATTCCACAGTCACAGTGCTATGTGATTCTGAATGATTATTGATGGCAAAATATATTTATAGATAACAATGCACAGCTCCATCTTACAGGCAAATTTTATTTATCTCTTTTGCAATACGACGATGATCGTCCTGTATGCAAGTACATACCAATGATTAAAGGAGAATTCTTAAATTGTCGAAATATAAATTATATACAAAAAAGAAAGAAATATTTTTACGTTCCACGACTTACGGGAAAATTATGAGCACTACACTGCGCTTACAAATTGACTTGAATAATGTATGTTTGGATTTTTAAATATGAGCCTGCAGTTCTTAGATTTTTTTTTTTTTTTTTTTTTTTTGTTGTTGTTTTGTTTCGGTTTTGCAGCTTCAGAAAGAAAAAGGTTGGTTTATAAAGTTTTGCAGCATAACTTTTCTAGGAATAAAATAAAGTGAGTATCTGCTGTGAATTGCGTTTTGTAGGATTTCATTACAACAAGAATCTTTGATTCTCTTCTCATAGTTTTGTATTTGTTTGATCATGAGTTATAATGACAGAAAGGAATTTGGTAAGTAAATGAACAATAACTTAAACAAAATGAGTAAATATTCATGAAGTTAGAAATCAATATTAGCTTCAAGCAATCATTCTGCTGCCTGGTTTCCGAGGAAGCTGGAGTATGGAGTAAGTCATGGAGTATGAAACAGTGTCTCACTGTGTACTGGATTCACCCCGAACTGCTGCAGTGGCCATTTTTAGACTTTTAACAGGACACGATTGCCTCAGTGCCTAACCTGTTAAGTTTTAATTGGACGAATTCACGTGGCTTCATGTGATTCTAGACAGGCGATGACTGATGCTCACTTAGACGAGTGTTCTGCACTAAATAATTTTGACTGTACTGTTAAGAAATATTGGAGAGCTCGTTGCCTAGTGACCTGATAGTCAATGACCTGGCATTTGTTTAATAAGTTCATGGAATTCTTGCTAATTAAAAAATAATAAAACAGAAGCAAAAACACACATACCAAAAAGAAAAAGATTATATTCAGTTTCTGCACGATCCTTGAATTTGATATTTCAAATTGAGTTTTTTAACAACCAAGGAGCAGTAATTGAACAAAAAAAGTTCAATTTTAAATTTTCAGTATGATTTAAGAAATTATTTTTTTTTTCAAATGACTTTCGAAGGTCGGATTTCATTTTTCTCATTGGACATTTTGTTTAGAGGATCTAATTTAATTTCTTTTCTTTTTCTTTCTTTTTAATATACCGTCTTTTATACAATATTTTGTATCCAAAAGTAACAGCTTGCCATTAGAAAACTGACTTTAATCTATATAAAAAGTATATACTATGTCAATTTAACAGGGGTTCCTCATTTCAAATGAGGATGATATGATTTTTCAACACGATTGTCACTAGTCAGGTTTGAATATTTTGGTCTACATGTAGAACATAGTAAAATATTTCCACTAGCCCTCTCGAAACTTCTGAATATTCAAAAGAAAAACTCTCATACAAATTGACAAGAAAAGCGTAATGCATACCAAGATAAAGCAAATTCTCAGAATAGCATTAAATATCAAATGATCATAGTTCCTTCATTCCTCAAATATATACACCAGGGTACGTATGATAATATCATAATTTTTATTTTTTCAAGGAGACTAACTCACTTCTTAGAAACGAATCCAGAAAGAAAAACAAGAAAATAAGATATACATTTATGCAATACGTCTTTCTTTTTAAGAGAAAAGCATTTTTAATGCTGTTTGTTGTATATCAGTTTAATCTGAAAGCTATATTTTCCAAAATGATGTTTCCAAGTCTTTTTACTAAATCATCTAAACGAAACTTTTAGTTTCATGAGCCGAAGAAGAAGAAAAAAATCAACATCAGTACAGAAATATAAAAATTACCTACATTTACCTGATGTATATCATCAACTTAGAAATTTTCCTTTCAACATTTACTGCTCAAAACAATCTGTAAAGCGTGCTTGCTTCTGTTAGTTCATTTCTTGCCGTATATCGACACATATTTTACAAACCGCAGTAATGTCACTAATGAAATCCTCTTTTCCCATATAATCTGGCTAAGTTTACAGACTGTAGATCAGCAGAATGAGAAATTGTATCGCCCTTATTTAATACATCTTCTGCATCAGTACTATCATCACTATTAGATTTAACAACACAGTCAGTAATGATGTCATCTATCGGATACTGAAAGCCAGGCTTACATATGCATCGCTTTAAAAACAAAATTGTGAGAAATAGTTCTTCATTTAAAATAAATAAAACTTTGTGAAAAAAAAACACACACATAACAAGATATGATCTTTTCGACTGAAAATTTATCCAGTCTTCATCAGTCAAAGAAGCTCTTCGTCTCCCAAAACAGTGGATGAGACGAAGAGCTTTCACTGATGAAGACTGAATAAATTTACAGACAAAAAGATCGTATCTTATGTATCTTTTTATGTGTTTTTTTCACAAAGTTTATATTTATTTTAGCGTTTAACACTCGTATTTTGAGTGTTTTTTCCCGTATCTCTTCATTTATCACAATACTTTTCTTTACTTTCAAAGCTTCGGTTCTGTTTTGTTTTTTTTTTTCTAGGAGGAGAAAAAAATAAAAGAAGAGAAGGAAAATGAAGACGATTAGGGGTAAAAGAAGAAAACATTCCGTTAAAAAACTTTTGATTAAAACCACTCAGAAAAAGCTTGTTTTAAGAGTCAAATAAAAATTAATGGATTGTATAAAACTGTGTGCAGGGGCGTAGCCAAGGAGGGGGTTATGGGGGTCATAACCCCCCCCCCATGAGGAATTTTTGGCCATACAAAATGTATATTCTTCACTACATTTCGCACACACGTATACATATATATGAGTTGTTGCAGTCGTAACCCCCCCCCCATGAAAAATTTCTGGCTACGCCCCTGACTGTGTGTATTAACAAAATTATTTATTTTTATTTTACATTCACTATGGTTAAAGGCCTTATCACACTGGCATAATTTTCAGCAATTTGGTTGCCGCAACTATATTTCCCTGCGCTACCTAGGGAACGGTCAATACCGACTATTTCGTTCAGAGGCGAAAATGCTACTGGTTTCTGGAGCGCCAGTCAGTGCCATAGCCTATATATCTCCTCACCCACGTTATTCCAAGAAGCGAATTCTCTCTCTTAAAGAAACCTCAGACGGAGACACTAAAGAACTTTATGCGCAGTAATTCTTATCTCTCCAAGATTTCACATTTTTAAAGGTCGTTTTCAAAAAATTTCACATTTGTTGTAGAATGTATGTAAATCTTTTCAAAATAGTGAATGAAAACATTTTCAAAAGTTTTGGAATATTTATCGAGGGTTTAACTTTTGTGGTTGCATAAAAATTAATGATTTTTTATGCTTCGTTACGGTTGGCATATTTTGTTTATTTCAATGCGGCAAATACAACTGCAGTAATTATACTTATTAAAATCCTAGACAAAAACAGTGGCTGCACAAAGTTTTACTTGATATTTTGTGTCATCGACATTCACTATGGTAACTTGTGCCAAGCAAACACAATAGAACTACCAAAAAGTAAAAATCTGTTAGGAAAATTGAAAACCGTGTTTTAAACTATCATAAAGGAAAACTAACAATAGTCTCAAATTAAATTCGTGGTACTATATAGGAAAATCAAAATAAAAAGTTGGATATTCATAATACGTAAATCGATTCTTTTATCAATTGACTTTTGTAGCGCTAAGAAAAACTCAGTTATTGACCCATGACAGTTGTTTCACATTGGATATCAGACTCAGACTTACGGGAATTTAACACTCGCTGAAGTAATTCTTAACTGCAGTAATCTTAGAAAGTTCAACTTTAGGTATTACTCATGGAAGTTCAGAAAATTAACCGACTTAATAAATCGCCCGCACATTTTAACTTCAAATTTCGAAAAGATAAATCAGGTAGCTTTTTAATGCTGCGATGTTTTGGTTTGGACTTTCAGCATGAACGAGACACTTTCCGTAAAAAGGCAGTGAAGGTTCTCTTTAGACTGCTCATGCTGATCTCCTGGTATGCACAGCTCTCGTATTTAGTTTATGGAGTTTTTACTAAACGAAGTTTTGACAACTTCAAAGGTATCTTTATTCAAGCAGTACAATTGTTGAACCCTTTTTTAGTATGGTTGCACTTGGCCAGAAACAAAGATAAGCTATGCGATTTAATGGGAGAACTGTTAAAAGCTGAGTCTGACACTCACGCTTTTACATCAAGAAAATTAGTTTATTCTTGCGTGATAATAGTAACACTGATATATTGTTTTCAAATTATGCTATTCTTTTATCCGAGCGATGAAGAAATGTGGGATGAGAACTTTGACACTGTGATCTTCGGTTTGTTCGATAACCACGTGATATGCAGATGCATCAAAGTAGCTATAGCTGTTGCTTTTGAGGCTGTGTACTCTTACACGGAAACTTACTTTATAATTCCCTTTTCCCTTTTCTATGCTATTACTTGTCGCAAAATGGCAATGATACTTCGTAAATATATATCTATGAGTGAAGGATTACTGATCGAATCGACTGAAATGGCCGAAAAATGTGAAGAATTTTTCCCACGATATGATAGCATTATGATATGATAGCAATGGCGTGTGAGATGTTATTTAGTGGAGACAGCGTTTCTGGGGGTTCTTTGGAAGAATATACGACTTACTATGTTCTTTGCATAGTATTCAATTTTGTTGTATTTACAGTAACTATTTTTTCAGCTTCTGATGTCAATAATCTCGATCAACAGGCAAAGTATACGAATTACAAGCTTCTTCGTAAACTGGAGACTTGCGGCCTGAATCATATCAGCATAAGCACCGCAGCTTTTTCTCAAATGAACACTGGCCCGTCCTTCGCTCTTACGGGGTGGACGTTTTTTGATTTCTCGGATAGATTCTACCTACGTGCTGTAGGCTGCATTTTTGCCTATTCATTACTTAGAATAAAATTGTGGAATTCGACTGAGCCACTTCACGGCAAAATTTTTGGTGCTTGAAAATATGCATGAATATGTGCGCAAAAATTGTACTTTCTCTATCACGCAGTCCAGAAGCAATATTCCAGTGTACTTTGCTTTATAAATTCAGTATTTCTAGGGGGTGTTACTTAAATTTCCTTGAACTCCGTTCTTCTGTTGACAGCAACAGACCCACGCGTCCTGTTAACTATTAAAAATGTTTATCATTAATTAGTAATCACTTATACCAGATGTGTGAAAATACTAAAATAAAAAGATTTTTTTCTTTTGATGTGTATAGATATAATTGTAGACTCTCTGTTCCAACCACTCAACTTGTGCAGATCTTCCGCAGTGGTCTGGGTGTTAAACTCCGTTCCCATAAGAACACGGCAAGTGAAGCAGCATCCGGTTGCTTGACTGCTGTGGGACCGTGTGCGCGAATGGGAGCTAGTGCGCGTAAAATCCGTCGTGGCTGCAATGTCTCCATGTTGTTAAATGATACCTATGGGGGTGCTGATTTCAGGAGGTTGGTCCCTCCTCTGGAATTGGTTCAAAATTAGGGGACCCCGAACTAAAGCGGACTTCCTCCCACTGGGGCTCATTCAAATGGAAGTTGCAGCTTTCCGCCCATCGCCTTCCTATATGGAAGATCTGGCATCGCTCCGCGGTTTCCGGAGGGAATTAGCAACAACGACAATAACGTGTGCAGATGGCTGAAATTCTGGCAACTGAAGGAGGGACCATTTTGTTCCACCTGAAAATATTGTTTTGTGATAAGTATCTATTATATTTGTGTTATTTAACGATGTTTTTAATTATTTTTATTTTTAACACTAATTTCTTTTAGTTTTATTATAACGTTAGTCGTATCGTTTAAAGGCAGCGCACCCTTTATAGTTATTTATGTTATCCTTTAAGACGACAGATACTGTAAAAATATGTCAGAGCGTCTACCTTATTACTTGAAATCTGTGTAAGAATTTAAATCTGCAAAGCAGATGTTTTTTGTGGGTTGTTTGAAAACACAAATACAGCCGTGAGGAGTATTTTCCTTTTAATGTTATCAAATTCCAGCAGGAAAGAATTTTTATAGGAAAACAATACATCGAAAACACAGTTTTAATATAAAATACAAAACACATTGATTCAAACGCTTTAAAATGCAAAATACTTTCAAAATTGAAAAAAATACAAAGTTTAAAAAATGTAAAATTTTAAAAGTATTTTAAAAGAGACCAAGATAAATTTTCCGCCGAAAATTCTAATTTCTTTTCTTTAAATATAATTCATTCTGGAAGAAAAACAATTTTGAATGGTTGTGTTAAAGAAAACCCAGAATTTGTATTTATAAAACGGTACCTTTTTCAAAACTTTACCAGTTAAGTAAGAAGATACGAATAAAAAACTTTTCTGACGAATTGCATTAATACTCAAAATGCAATTGAAGCAATATTATTTCAACATGTGAAAAATGTATGTTAGTTTGTTTAAAAAAAGTTTATAAAAGCTTTGATTTTCAAAAGTCACAGTGATTTAAAAAAAAATAAATAAACCATTTATTTACTACTGAATGATTTCAGTGTTAAACGTTTGAACGCAGATTCTCGACTAAATCATTTTTTTTTAATTTAAATTTTAAGTGAGTTTTAAAATTCGCCGCAGCTTTAGATATTCTGTATATTACCGAAGTTTTCAGCTTTCATAATTGGCACTGCGCCTTAACTTTTTCATTTCTATCTGCAGACAAAATTTGAACTATTTTTCACAAAGAATTGTCCAACAGGTTTCATAATTATCCGTCGCTCTAATGGTCAGGAGTTTGATGTGGTTTACTTCAGATTTAACGTGAATATTCGTTAAAACACCTTAAAAAGTGCTCCATCGAAGCATCACTTCCCTTAAGCAGATAGTCCTTGTGTTCTATGTCTTAATCACAATAAGCGATAACCCATCTCTAGTAGCGCAGTTAGTTCAAACGACGAGCCTGTGTTCTAATACCGCAGGCTGAACTTCTGAACATATCTTGGAGTAGTTGTGCTACTGGGATCCTATTACTGCAGAAATAATTACAGTCTTGATTTTCTTTTACTTAGCAACACAGTTAAAACTGTTTATAAATTCCCTTAAATATCCCAACAAATACTGCTCAAACATGTTTTTACTACTCTTGACTTCATTTAAATTTTTAAATCAAGAAGGATCCTTTGATCAAGCATCATTATACTGTTTTAAACAAGAGCACATAATACTTTTTTTTTCTGGTTAACTACAAACAAAGTAGCATAATCAGTTCAAAAGACGTTCTTTGAACGTCTTTCAACGCTTTGAGAACATCTTTTGATCCAGTTGTGCTACAAGGAAGGGTATTCTAATGCTTCTTCTGCGCAGCTGATAAATTATATCAAGAGGAGGGGAGGCGGAAGTAAATATCGATAATTTTATCATTTTCATTCGAACATCCTACCTCAGCAGCCATGCATGGCAACCATGAGGCTTTTGAGTTTTTAATTAATATTTTCTAAAATAATTCGAATTCCACATTTTAAATTAACTCACTGACATCCTTGAAATTCACGTGCTTGCACGTAGTCTGGTTCCTGATAAAATAAAACACTTCCGGTTTCTGAGTCTGTGAAAGCAAGTTTTAAAGTAATCCTTTAACTTGCGACGACGTTGATTTTTTTTTTTTTTTTTTTTTTTTTTAATTACAAAATACCAATGGAGGAATGTTATTCTACTTTAGAATATAACTCAGGAGGGAAGACATTTTCTTTGTATCGGACAGTTGCAAAAGTGTGAGAAATAGCTCTTCATTTAATAGAATACTTTACTTTCAAAACTTCTGTTCTCTATTTTTCTCGGAGGAAAAAAAAGTAAAAGAAGAGGAGGAAGAAGAAGTGTAGGGGTAAAAGAAAAGACATTCCGTTAAAAAACTTTTGATTAAAACCAATCACAAAAAGCTTATTTTAAAAATGAAATAAAAATTAATGGATTCATGAAACTGCGTTTTAACAAAATTATTTATTTTCATTTTACTCGCTCTATGGTTAAAGAACTTACTACACGTGCATAACTTTCAGCAATTTGGTTGCCGCTACCAAATTTACCTATGTTACCTAGGCAACGGGCAATTCCGACTTTTTCGTTCAGAGGAGAAAATGCTTCTGGTTTCTGGAATGCCATCCAATCGCAGTGTTTCCTATTTCTACGTCACAAGTAATTCCGTGAATCTCTGGCGTTTGTGAGCATACACAGAAACAGTAAGTACAGCACCGAGTTTGTTTACTATGACCGGCATGCTCATCCGGCCTCATTGACTTGCCGGAACGAGTTGCCTCAAATGGTTGCAGTAAACAAATTGCTGGACATTATGCCCGTGTAATAAGGCCTTTACACTTATCGGAAAAAAAACGTTATCTTTTACTTCATCATTGCTGACGAGATATACTGTCTTAGGTGCGGACATTTTCGTTACACCCCTTTGTATTTGAAAATCATGTGACCACGGAGTGTAACAATCTTATTTCGGCTGTATCTCAAACAAAGATGGCCAAATACATATGGTCACATCATTCTTTGGATGTAAAGGGTTGTGTCCAAAATGTCAGCGCCGTATACTGTATATCTCTTCACCCACGTTATCCCCAGTGAATTTAGTTGTTTCCGAGGATTTAATTTTTTATGCTCCGTAATGGTGGACATATTTTGTTTATTTAAATTCGCCAAATACAACTACAGTACATTATACTTATTAAAATTCAAGCAGAAATATTGACTACATAAAGTTTTACTTGATGTTTTGTGTCATGGAAATTCACTATGGTAACCGTGTCTCCAGCAAACTCAATGAATCTAACGAAAAGTAAAAAACTGTTAAGAAAATTGAAAACCCTTGTTTAAAATATCGTGAAAAGAAATTAACAGAATTACCTCAAATTGAATTCCGGGTAATACATTGGAAACTCTTTAAAAGTTTGATATTTAATATACATAAATTGATTATTTTATTAATAGACTATTGTAGCGCCAAGAAATACTCAATTATTGATCCATGACAGTTAATTCACATTGGAGATCAGCTTCAGACATACGGCCATTTAATACTCGCTGAAATAATTCTAAATTGCAGTAAGCTAAGGAAGTTACACTTTATGTATTACTCATGGAAGTTCCGAAAATTAACCGGCTGAATAAATCGCTTGTACATGATTTTAACTTCAGATTTCGAAAACGTATATCAGGTAGTTTTTTACTGCTGCGATGTTTTGGTTTGGACTTTAAGAATGAACGAGAAACTTTCCTTAAAAAGGCAGTAAAATTATTCTTTAGACTGCTCATACTGATGTCCTGCTATGCACAGATGTCGTATTTAGTGTATGGAGTTTTTATTAAACAAGGATTTGACGACTTCAAAGGTATCCTTATTCAGGTGGTACACTTGTTGAACCCCTTTTTAATATGGTTGCACTTGGCCAGAAACAAAGGCAAGCTACGCAATTTAATGGGAGAACTGTTAAAAACTGAATCGGAACTTCACGCTATTACATCAAGAAAAATTACTTATTCTTGCGTGATAATTGTAACACTCATTCATTGTTTTGAAATTACGCTATACTTTTATCCAAACGACGAAGAAATGTGGGACGAAGACTTTGACACTGCGACCTTCGGTTTGTTGGATAACCACATGATATACAGATGCATCAAAGTAACTATAGTTGTTGCTTTTGAGGCTGTGTACTCTTACACAAGAATATATTGTGAAATTCTCTTTTCCCTTTTCTATGCTATTACTTGTCGCAGAATGGCAACGATACTTCGCAAATATATATCTATGAGTGAAAGATTACTGCTCGAATCGAATGAAATGGCCAAAAAATGTGGACAATTTTTCCAACGATATGATAGCATTATTTGCTTTTTCAAGGAGATTAATTCTATGTTGTCATTCCCTGTGTTCATAGCAATTAGCTCAATGGCGTGTGAGATGTTATTTGGTGGAGTCAGTATTTTTGATGGTTATTCGGAAGAATATACATTTTACTATGTTCTTTGCCTCGTATTCAGTTTTATTGTATTTACAGTAACTACGTTTTCAGCTTCTGGCGTCAATAGTCTGGATCAACAGGCAAAGTACACAAATTACAAGCTTCTTCGTAAACTGGAGACTTGTGGCCTGAATCAAATCAGAAAAAGCAACGCAACTTTTTGTCAAATGAACACTGGTCCGTCCTTCGCTCTTACGGGATGGACATTTTTTGATTTTTCGGACAGATTCTACCTAGGTGCTGTAGGGTGCATTTTGACCTATTCATTACTTATAATATATTTGTGAAATTTGACTGAGCAAATTCACGGCAAAATTTTTAGTGCTTGAAAATATGCTTGAATATGTGTGGAAAAATGGATTTTGTATATTCCAGTCTACATTGCTTTTTTAATTCAGTGTTGTACGTGGTTGATACTTAAATTTCCTAGAACTCAATTTTACTGTTCATAGCAACACACCTACGCGACATGTTAGCAATTAAAAATATTTATCATTAATTCAAAATCACTCATTTCGGATGTGTGAAAATACTAGAATAAAGAGATTTTTTTTTCTCTGTATAGATATGATCGTAGACTGTTTGTTCCAGCCACTGTACTCGTGTAGATGGCTAAAATTCTTGTAACTGATGGAGAAACCTTTTTGTTCCATCTGAAAAGATTGTTCTTTGATAAGTACTTTTCATATGTGTGTTATTTAACGATGTTTTTAATTATCTTCCGTTTTTAACAAAAATTTTTTTTGTGTTCTTATTAGAACTTTAGTCGTATCGTGCAATCGCAGTGAACTCTTTACAGCTATTGATGTTATCCTTTATTATGGTGAAAGCTATAAAATTATGTCAGATCGTCTGCCTTATTACTTGAAATCTGTGTTAGAATTTAAGTCTGATTTCAAAGTACTTCGATATGCATGTATTTAATTTTCTTTTTTTTTTGAATAGCTGTCGTTAATATTCGTATGTTTTTAAATAGCCTTTATAGTAAGACATAAATAAGTTTGTAGGGCAAATCAGATTATGAGCTGGAACTCTTCAACAGGTTTGTTAGTTGTGGACAAGGTATGTATGAACATGGGAGTTTTAGTTTATGTTAATGAAAGAATTTTATAGATAATATTCTTTTTTCTTTTATGAAATATGACCATCCTCTCCATTATTCACGTCTACATCTGAACAACACGATATTCTTTTTTCTTTTATGAAATATGACCATCCTCTCCATTATTCACGTCTACATCTGAACAACATGTGATGAATGGAGAGATTCAAATTAATCGCTTGAGTAGTGTCTGTGTTAATTAGAAGGGCACACAAAACGGCGATTCCATTTGCCATTCGCTGCCGTCCTCTATAAGTACAGTAAATAAAATGGATTGAACCTTATAAACCCCACACTCTGTCAATCGAAATATATCCAGTTAACAATAAACCAGAATCCGTATCGCATGAAATCTAAATCACAGATTTGCATAGCTGCCAATATGTACGGAGTATAATTAACCAATTTTTGTAAAGAATAATTTTTAAATCAGGAAATAGCAAAATGTTCAATTTAACTCGAAAGCCTGTTATTATTCCAAAAAGTATGTTTAAATACATGTAGATGTACGTAATTGCATTGCACGGTGGGTGGCAGCTGCGAAGAGAAGAGAGGTGTGATTAATAAGTAAATAATTAAAACGTTGTAAAGTCATACTTAAAAAATATACTTATCGGCAATAAGATAGTTTTGGGCAGTACAAAAGTTAATTATTTTTACCATTTAACACTAGTTTTTTGAGGGTTCTCGCTAAAGTAACAAATAATTGGAAAGATTATGTCTGAATCATTTTTTATTTATATCATGAATTATATTTTTAATTGCGTAGTTCAAAAACTTTTTCATTAAAAACAATCTCAATGCAATTATTATGAATTGTGGTACACTGTTTTCTGTTTAAAATGCTTAATTTTAATTTTAAAGAACATTAACTACTTTATGTAAAATTCTATACCTTTTCAAGTGAATTCTGTAAGATCACTGCAAGGATTTAGACGGACTCGTTCAGGTTCTGTACCAATTAATATTTTGCCACAAGAAGAAGCGTTTAAGTTTTGTGCTTTGGCTAGCCTACACGCGAGGGGGGATCTTCCTACGACGGGGTTGCCTTGGTTGGAGGACTATTAACGTAACGTGTATTCACGTTACTCCGGACCGTTAAATCAATCGCTCCACGATAGGCCCGAACGAGGAACTTTTACATTTCAGCCTCAAGAAGAAGAAATGCGGGTTTTGTGACCTTAACTATTTGCTTTTTGCCTACAGCAAAACTACACGAGGGATATCTGCCTAAGGAGAGGATGCCTTGGACTGAGGGCTTTTTATAAGGGTTCTTAACAGGCATTCTTGTTATATCTTGAGAAAACCGTCCAAAACTACGGACTGTTATGGCCTTATCACACTAAAGGGAAAATCCGAGGAACTTTGCGCTGGACCAACTTTTCCGACGGACTTGAAGGCGTGGTTATCTTTAAGGGTTGCAAAAGTAAACAAACTCTCTCCGACGCCAAATAGTCATCGCATCGCTGATTTGGCGTGCAGGTTCTTATTTTACTTATCGTGCGTTGGTATATTTACATCGGATCGGCAGCAATTTCGGCAGCATCGGATGGGCAGCAATCTCTAATTCCAAAGTCCACTTGAACGCGGCCATAATTTTATTTACACGTGATTCTGACATCGAGCCAAGCTGCCAAGCTTCGAACGTAGTCGCCATTGCTCGAAATTGCTTATGACGTAGCAGGAAGAAGTACTCTGATGGGCCGAAATTTCGTCCGACTCGGATCTTTTCCTTCGGAAAGGAAGAAGTTGGAGTTCGCTGTCGTCAAGGTAACGGCGGAGGAAATCGGCCGGAAACTTGATTTGCAAGGAAAGTTGTTCGGATTTTTCTCAGTGTGATAGCCCTATTCGATGTGCAATCGCGCGAGAGGCCAGAACCCTGGGCCTGCGCACTTCAGACATCTGCCAATGATCGGCGTCTTATCGATTCAGCCAGCGATCGGCTGTTCGTTATCTTAAAGCAGAGACGGCCAAACTTTTGTACACCATGAGAAAAGTTTTTTCACACTCGAGTTAAGATGCGCCATACTAATCAAGCACCTGTTTTAACTTTCTGAAACGGAATCATCCGAAGTGATTTTTTCCCTTCTAGAGCCATTGAACAGCGGTTTATGTCAGCCAATATTTTTCGACATATCTTTGACACTTTTTAGGATATAATTCTGAAATTTCTATAGTAAATACGCAATTAATTAGTAGTAGACATATTAGCCTTTGAAATGATGTCAGTACTTTAAAAATAATGCTTGAACTTATAGTACTTCTGAACTGAAGAAAGAAAAATCATAAATTAATGTTAAACATTATTAATCCAAAAATTATTGATTGATAAATTAATAAGTTCCTAAATTAAGAAAACGTAAAATTAAAAATATATGCTCTATTATATTCAGAAATATAATTAAATATAAATTATACAGTGCTAAACTTAAATGTCGTTATGCTTCACTTACTGTTTACTGAATATTGATAAGGATTTATTTACTATTTAACTAGCTGACCCGTGCAAACATTTTGCCCAATATCGTATTTAATACTACAACTGTAAATATTATAGTGTGAAAATGAATAAATGTGTCTATAAGTACATGATATTCTGTTAAATATTTTCACGGGTCAGTTAGATGTTTGATTGGAAATTATTCAAAAAGTAGACATTTATTTTAACAGAAATAAATTTATTTTAACTGTTTTATTTTATAAAACCTCTTTAAAAACAATATTAGCAGTTATTATGTGATCCTCATTGATTTTTTGACGATATGTTTCTTTAATACAAACATTAATATTACTGAATTTGCGAACTCGTGAAAAGCCACATATAATTCCGTGTGAAAATACAGGTTCTGGTAAATACAATCCTGCTCTTTGAAGCGTCTCGCCTTGAGTTTTATTAATGTTCATTGCGAAGGCTACTTTTATTGGGAATTGTTTTCTCATCATTTGGAAGGGTACCGTTAGATCCGAAGGTGTGATATTAATACGGATTATAAGTACAGTTTTATCGGAGCCGTCCACTTGCGGCGCCTAAAAATTTCGCCAAACCTTCGAGAAAATGGCATAGAACAAAGTATTCTGCCGGCGACTGATGAATGCAACTCACTGAATTATCAAAATGAGACGGCTCGATTGAAAAGACAAAGAAGTTCTTTTAACCTCATTTAAATATTTATTTTACAAACTATTTACAAAAAACCTGTATTTCTAGTTACCTTCAATCATCCATCCAATCTATACAAAAAACATAATAACAACTCCGAGCTGCTCTATTTTTCTTACATTTTTTATCTGTCGTTGCCACTCATTTTTAGAGAAAGTATATTCAATTCATCTGACTCCATGGCAACCTTGAACCATAGAGTCTGTTACATTTTTTTTTCTTGGTCACATATTTAATGAGATCTAGCTGCGCCAGAAAAAAATACCTTTGAGAAATAATCGTATGTGATTTGTTTTTTATTTATTTTTTATTAACAAAAAGATTTTTTGCGAATTTGTGCATATTTTTTGTCAAAAGTAGAAATAATAAGCTTTAACTGGGTATTTTTTAAAATTTTTTTGGTCAAGTATTTAATGAGATCTAGCCGCGCCAGAAAAAAACACCTTTGAGAAATAATATATATGATGATTCCACTTTCAACCTTTCCATGTACAGTTATGTGCTAAATTTTAAGACCACACATATAAAAATCAGATTTAATGGAATTCGGCAACAAAAACGTCTGTTACAAATCAGTACAATAGACTTGCAAGGTTGTTGAAGTATAGTCAAAAATTTTAGGACCTCCTTTATTATTTATCACTTCTGCAATCCTTTTAGGCATGCTATGAACAAGAGACTGGCAGTAAGCCTAAGGAATCTCTGTACACCACGTATGCTTTATTGCTTCAACAAGTTCCGTAGCATTAGATGGTATCCTCTCTACGACTTTATTTTAAGCAATACACCACAGATTCTTTATGGGATTCAAATCTGGACTGTTACCTGGCCAATCAAGCTCTTGGATTTGAGTAGCCGTCAGATATTCCTTAACAATCCTTGCCCTGTGACACGGAACCCAATCATGCCTTAAAATTGAACATCTGTGAACATCCATGTGAAGCTGCAACTTGTCACGTAAAGAATTAAGGAACCGACTGCCGTTTACCGGGGTTTTAGGTGCCAGGAAATATAGCCACCTAACAAGCAGTACCAGACGCAGACATGGCACCCAATATCATGTGGCTTGAAGGGTGTTTTACACTGTTGGGATCGTATATCTGTCATCATATCTTTTTCCAAATGGGCGGCAAATACATTTAGCACGTGCAGAAAATTGCTGCACACTTGACACATCGGAAAATAACACTGTACTCCAGTGTTGTTCGGTCCAATTCTGATATTGCCTGGGGAAAGTCAGTTGTTTCTTTTTCATAGTTTGAGTAAGCCGAGGTTTCCTTGCAGGTTTACAGGATAATAAACCAAAATCTTTAATCAAACGTCTTGAAGTAGTACTGGAACTGATGTTGGTACCCTTTGCAGCCAGATCAGCTCTAATTTTAATGCAGGAGATTGTTGGAAATCGAGTGACTATCCTTCTTATTACGTGATCATCACGTCCACTAGTTTTTATTGGGCCGCTTCTCTTAAGATCCGTATAATTTCCCGAAATGTCACTTACTGACACATTGATGCACCCCTGTCTTGCTGACATTTTACTTCAAACTTATTTCACCTTCAGAATAGCCAACAACATGCTGGGCCACTATTTTTCTCCGTTTTTCAAGAGTAAGTGAAGGTTTTTACCCATTACAAGAATTATCCAACAGCACTGTGTACGCAAAATCAAATAACGAACTACTGATAAATGAGACAGGCACGTTTATTTATAGCAGTAGGCCGACCGAGTTGTATGGTGAATAAAGCACAGTACTCCGGTTTCTGGTTCAACTCCCGGTGGCCGGGGCTCTATCCCCGACTGGGCGTGGTTGCCACTGTGTCCTTCCCGTCATAGGGGGTAACGCTGGCCGCCCACTGGGTACCCCCATATTAAAATGGTCACACCTTCGGGCCGTTCTAAGGAACAATGTCTAATCGGCAATTTCCCGCCCGTTATAAATTTAAAAAAACAATAAAAAAAAACTTATAGCAGTGGAAAGCGTCTGATGCAATCAAAGCATGACATTACGCAGTCACGAGCGAAAATGATGCAAAACTGTTAAAATCTAGAAAATGGCTACTGGTCCCTTTTGCACGTGCCTATAATAGTATACAGTTTAACTGAGATATTTTATTCTAATATTATCGCACGAAAACTTTTTTCGCATTTAAATAAATATCTTTCAACATACTCCTTGTAGCATTTTAAATTTATTGATAGATTTTTCATTGTAGTATTAAATATTGGTGTCTGGTAAATCAACTGAATTCTTTGACGAACTTCTTTTAACAGAGAAATACGCATATCAAAACACCGGCTGTAGACTCAGTAAGTTAAATTTCACCCATGAATTAAAATTAATTTGTTCACAAGATTCTTTCAATAGTGATTATATTATCCTGGCTAAATAATCCACATGGGAATGATAAGACTGCATCTTTGAAAATTCAAAGGGCCCAACGTCATCAAATGCAATCTGTGAATGTAATCAATTTACTGAAGTTACACCATTTCACCGTTATTACTGCGTCGTTACATTACTTCATCGGCACTCTAAATCAGGTGCTGTACTAAACCACATTCGATTACATGTAAATCAACAATGTCATCTACAGTCAAAGGTTATAATGCATGTCAGCTCAAACAAAAACTCAGCTTTAATTATTCATTTTAAATTTAATGTACTAGATAATATTTGAATCCTTTACCATCCAATTTAATGTTCTAAGAGAGATTTTTGCCATAAAGTAATTAAACATCTGAGGGTTGTTTGAAAACATAAATATAGACGTGGTCAAGTATTTTCCTTTTAATGTTATGCAATTCCAAGAGGAAAGAATTTTTATACGAAAACACAATACATCGAAAATATATTTTTAATATAAAATACAAAATACATTGATTCACACGCATTAAAATGCTAATTACTTTCTGAATTAAAAAAATACAAAGTACATTCCCTCCTCCCCCAAAATACTAAAAACATGTAAAATTTTAAAAGTATTTTAAAAGATAAGATCAATTTTTCACCGAAAATCCCAATTTCTTTTCTTCTAATATATATTATATTGAGGAAGAAAGAGTATTTTGAATAGTTGTGTCAAAGATAACCTACAATTTGTATTTATGAAAAGGTTCCTTTCAAAACTTTACCAACATAGTAATAAGATACGAATAAAAAAAATTTTCTGAGAAATTGCATTAATACTCAAAATGCAGTTGAAGCAATATTATTTCAACATGTGAACAATGTATGTTAGTTTGTTAAAAGCACACGGAGAAATCCAGGGACACGCCTACACTTCAGTGTATGCGAATCGACTATTGTGGCAGAGGAGGTTTAAACCCTTTGAGGCGCAAATGGTAAACTGACTTATTTCAAGTATGCAATCACGCTGCGAGACCTGTATATCTGTAAGAGGTGGACTATATCCCCTATTAACCCTTTTTTTAAATTTTTTTCTGCAACTGCTGTTTCATACCTTCCGACTCTAACGTGTGTTACGCACGATCATGCGTGTGCATTACAACTATTGAATGGTTATTTGTTTTGTATCAATGCATGCACAAATCAAATTTCATTAAAATCAATAAAAACATCACCAAGCATCAATTTACTGTTTTAAACCGGAGCACAAAATACTTTTTTCCTTTCCTGGTTAGCTACAACCCCAGTAGGACAATCAGCTCAAAAAACGTTCTTTAAACGTTCTGTGAACATCTTTTGATCTAGTTGTCCTACAAGAGAAGATATTCTAATGCTTCTTTGGTTATCATACCAACTTTAATACTGGTGTAGCTGATAAATTACTTCAAGGGGAGAGGAGGCGGAAGTAAATATCAACAATTTCATGATTTTCGTTCGAACATTATATCTGAGCAGCCATGCATCGCAGCCACGATGCTTTTGCGTTTTTAGTTAATATTTTCTAAAATAATTCGAATTTCACATTTTAAATCAAGTGACTGACGTCCTTGCAGTCGACGTGCTTGTACGCAGTCTGGTTCCTGATAAAATAAACACTTACGGTTTCTGAGTATGAAAGCAAGTTTTGAAGAAACCCTTTCACTTGCGACGACGTTGATTTTTTTTTTCAAAATACCAATGGAGGAATGTTGTTCTACTTTAAAATATAGCTCAAGAGCGAAGACATTTCTTTGTATCGGACATTTGCAAAATTGTGAGAAATATCTCTTTATTCAATAGAATACTTTACTTTCAAAACTTCGGTTCTGTTTTTTTCTAGGAGCGAAAAAAGTAAAAGAAGAGGAGGAAGAAGAAGAGTAGAAGTAAAAAAAAGAAAACATCCCGTTAAAAAATTTGATGAAAACCACTGATAAAAGCTTTTTGTTTATTTAAATTGCCAAACACAACTACTGTATACTTATTCAAATTCTAGCAAAAATATAGGCTACACAAAGTTTTACTTGATGTTTTGTGTCACGGAAATTCACTATGGTAACTTGTATCCAGCAAACATAATGAAACAAACAAAAAGTAAAATACTGTTAAGGAAATTGAAAACCATCGTTTATAGTATCGTGAAAGGAAATCAGCGAAAGCAGTATCTCAAATTAAATTCGCCGTACTTTATTGGGAACTCAAAATAAAAAGTTTGATATTTAATATACATAAATTGACTAATTTATTCATTGGCTTTTGTAGGGCAGGGGAAAACTCAATTATCGACCCATGACAGTTGTTTCACATTGAAGATCAGACTCAGACATACAGGCATTTAACACTCGCTGAACTAATTCTAAACTTCAGTAAACTTAGGAAGTTCAACAGTAGGCAATACTCATGGAAGTTCCGAAAATTAACCGGCTGAATAAATCACTTGTACATGATTTTAACTTCAGATTTCGAAAACGTATATCAGGTAGTTTTTTACTGCTGCGATGTTTTGGTTTGGACTTTAAGCATGAACGAGAAACTTTCCTTAAAAAGGCAGTAAAATTATTCTTTAGACTGCTCATACTGATGTCCTGCTATGCACAGATTTCGTACTTAGTGTATGGAATTTTAATTACACAAGGTTTTGACAACTTCAAAGCTATCTTTATTCAGGTGGAACAGTTCTTGTGCTCTTTTTTAATATGGTTGCACTTGGCCAGAAACAAAGACAAGCTCTGCGATTTCATGGCAGAACTGTTAAAAAGTGAATCGAAAATTCACACTTTTACAACAAGAAAAATTGCTTATTCTTGCGTGGTAATAGTAACACTCATTTTTTGTTTTGAAATTACGCTATACTTTTATCCAAACGATGAAGATGCGTGGGACAACGATTTTGACGTTGCGACCTTCGGTTTGTTGGATTACCACATATACAAATGCATCAAAGTAACTATAGCTGTTGCTTTTGAGGCTTTGTGCTCTTACACAAGAATATACTTTGTAATTCACTTTTCCCTTTTCTATGCTATTACTTGTCGCAAAATGGCAAAGATACTTCGCAAATATATATCTATGAGTGAAAGATTACTGAACGAACCGAATGAAATGGCCGAAAAATGTGGAGAATTTTTCCAACGATATGACAGTATTATTTCCTTTTTCGAGGAGATTAATTCTACGTTGTCGTTCCCCGTGTTCTTAGCAGTTAGTTCAATGGCGTGCGAGATGTTATTTGGTGGAAATAGTATTTCAGGAAATAATGCGGAAGGATATGCGTTCTATTATGTTCTTTGCACACTATTCAGTTTTATTGTATTTACAGTAACAACGTTTTCAGCTTCTGCCGTCAATAGTCTCGATCAACAGGCAAAGTATACAAATTACAAGCTTCTTCGTAAACTGGAGACCTACAGCCAGAATCACGTGAGAATAAGCGACGCAACTTTTTCTCAAATGAGCACTGGACCGTCCTTCGCTCTTACGGGATGGACATTTTTTGAATTTTCGGACAACTTCTACCTAGGTGCCGTAGGGTGCATTTTGACCTATTCATTACTTATAATAAACCTTGAATTTTGACTAAGCCACTTCACGGCAAAATTGTTAGTGCTTGAAAATATGCTTAAATATGTGCGAAAAAATTGTACTTTCTCTATCACGCAGTCCAGAAGCAATATTCCAGTCTACTTTGCTTTTCAAATTCAGTATTGTTAGTGGCTGATACTTAAATTTCCCTGAACGCAATTTTACTGTTCACAGCAACACACCTACGCGTAATGTCATATATTAAAATATTTATTATTATTTCGGAATCACTTGTCCCGGATGTGTGAAAATACTAGAATATTTTTTTTCTATGTATAGATAATATAATCGTAGACTATTTTTTCTAACCACTGTAGTCGTTCGGATGGCTAAATTCTTGCAACGGATGGAGGGACCTTTTTGTTCCACTTGAAAATATTGTTTTGTAATAACGACTTTTTATATGTGTGTTATTTAACTATGTTTTTAATTATCTTTACTTTTTAACGCCATTTTTTAGTGTTCTTATTATAATTTTAGTCGTATCGTGCAATCGTAGTGAACTCTTTACAGCTATTGATGTTATCCTTGAAGACGGCGAAAATTATAAAAATATGTCAGATCGTCTACCTTATTACTTGAAATCTGTGTTAGAATTTAAGTCTGATTTCAAAGTACTTTGATACGCATGTATTTAAATATTTTTGAATTGTCGTCTTTAATATTCGTATGTTTTTGAATAGCCTTTATATTGTAAGACATAAATAAGTTTGCACTGCAAATCAGATTATGAACTTCAAATCTGTCGAAGAACTCTTGAAAGAGCTAGGGAACTAAAATACATTTTTTAACATAAAATGCAAAAAAATAAGTTTTAAACAAGTTTTTAGTTACGAACGAGGTATTTATAATCATGGGAGTTTTAGTTAATGTTAATGCAAGAATTTTATGGATAATATTTTTGTTCAATCATAGTTTTTTTCACAGAAGGGCCACGTGATGAATTCTCACAAAAGTTTATATTAATCCGCTTGAGTAGTGTCTGTGTTAATAAAAAGGGCACACAAAATACGATCGCATTTGGAAAACCAATTATTCGTTGCTGCCCTCTAATAAGTACAGTAAATAAAATGGATAGAATTTTATGGACCCCACACTCTCTCAATCGAAAGATACCCAGTTAACAATAAACAAGAATTCGTACTGCACGAGATATAAATCACAGATTTGTATAGCTGCCAACATATAATTAACCAATATTTGTAAAGAATATTTTTAAATCAGAAAATAACAAATGTTCAGCTCGTACATGTAGATGTACGTAACTGCTTTGCACGGTGGGTGATAGCTGCGAAAAGAGTGGCGTTATTAATAAGAAAATATTTAAAACGTTGTGAAGTAATGCTTATAAAAGGTACTTATCGCCCATAAGATAGTTTTGGGCAGTGCAAAAGTTAGTCATCTTTACCATTTATCATTATTTTTTTTAGAATCTTGCTAAAGTAACAACTATTGGAAAGATACTTTTAAAAATAATGTCTGAATCATTTTTTAATTTAAATCATGCATTAATTCATTTTGAAATTACACTGTACAAAAACCTTTTCCTTAAAAACAATCTAAATGCAATTATTGTAAATTGTGGGACACTGTATTTACTTTCAGAACATGTACCATGTATGTTTACTTTCCGACATTTATCATGTGCGGAAAGTATTGTAATCATGAAAAAATTCGACTTCGAGATATTGGTGCATTTACACATTTTGAGGTCTTCTGAATTCATTTATGCTATTTTTACGAAATGTGTGTGTGTGTGTGTGTGAGTGAACACGATAGCTCCTAAACGGGACATTCGATTGAGCTCAAATTGGGTATATATGTTACAAACCACCGTCGCAAGACAGGTATTGATTTTGGTGTATATAGGACTTATAGTTTTTCTACAGGGCTACGACAAAGATTTCTTTTACATTATGGCCTATGGGAGGAAATTGTTGAATATGCGCTAGCGTTTAAACGGTACATTCGATTGAGCTCCAATTGGGCATATATGTCATAAACGACCATCGTAAGACAGGTATTGATTTTGGTGTGTATAAGACTTATAGTTTTTCTACAGGGCTACGACAAAGATTTCTTTTACATTATGGCATATGGGGAGAAATCATTGAAAGTGCGCTATCGCTTAAACGGCGCATTCGATTGAGCTTCAGTTTGGTATATATGTTTGAATTATTCAACGATTAAAATTTATTTAAATGCTTGGTAATGATCTTAATCGTAAGTGTTCGGAAAGTGGAGTAGAGTCACTCCAGATTTTTTGACACTGTAAAATGTCGAATTTCAATATAAAAAAATCTGGAGTGACTCCACTCGACTTTCCGAACACTTACGATTAAGATCATTACCAAGCATTTAAATAAATTTTAATCGATGAATAATTCAAATGTATATACCAAATTTAAGCTCAATGGAATGTATCGTTTAAACGCTAGCGCACTTTCAAGAATTTCTTCCCATAGGCCATAATCTAAAAGAAATCTTTGTCGTAGCCCTGTAGAAAAACTATAAGTCCTATACACACCAAAATCAATACCGGTCTTGCGATGGTGGTTTATAACATGTAAACCGAATTTGAGCTCAATCGAATGTACCGTTTAAACGCTAGCGCACTTTCTAGAATTTCCCCCCATAGGCCATAATGTAAAAGAAATCTTTGTCGTAGCCCTGTAGAAAAACTATAAGTCCTATACACACCAAAATCAATACCGGTCTTGCGACGGTGGTTTATAACATATATACCCAATTTCAGCTCAATCGCATGCCCCGTTCAGGAGCTATCGTGTTCACTCACATACACACAAACACACATACACACATACATACATACATCTCGTAAAAATAGCATAAATGAATTCAGAAGACCCCAAAACGTGTCAATACACCTAAATCTCGAATTCGAATTTTTTCATGATTACAATTCTTTCCTTACATGGTACATGTTCGGAAAGTAAAAAGATTAACTACTGTATGTAAAATTCTATATCATTTAAGGCGGACTCTGCAAGTTGACTGCAGAGATTTAGACGAACTCATTCAGGTTCTGTGTTAATTGAAATTTTTCCTCAAGAAAAAGCGTTTTGTGTTATGGCTAGCCTATAAGCGAGGGACATCTGCCTACAACAGGGGTGCCTTTGTCGGGGGACTTTTTAAAAGGGTTTTAACCTGTATTCACACTGTCTGGAGAAAACCGACCAAAAACTCCAGACCTTTAGATCGACAGCCACTCGATAGGCTCGAATGAGGAGCTTCACATTTATACCGTCTACCATGTTCAGTGCCGTATCCACTCAGCCATGGTTGGGCCATGAATGGTTGTTACATATGAAATTTTGCCACAAGAAGAAGCGTTTGAGTTTTGTGCTATAGCTAGCCTCCACGCGCGGGGGATCTGCCTTGGTTGGAGGATTTTTAACGTAACGTGTATTCACGTTACGTCTGGAAAGACCGACGAAAACTCTGGACCGTTAAATCAATCGCTGCACGATAGGCCCGAACGCGAAACTTTCACATTTCAGCCTCAAGAAGAACAAATGCGGGTCTTGTGACCTTAACTATTTGCTTTTTGCGTACAGCAAAACTACAAGAGGGATATCTGCCTAAGAAGGGGGCTGTTTTGTTAAAATAATTGATACAGTTTGTTAAAATAATTGATACAGATTAATAATTGATACAGGTTTTGTTAAAATAATTGATACAGATTAAATTGTACGGTAAAAGGCCATTGTTAAAACAGAATAAATTGTAAGGAAAAACAGACCCAGTTTTCGTTTGCATCGACCCCTGCTTATTGTAATTATATCATAACACCAGTTTTGTTAATAATCCCTGAGTGTGTATACCAATATGCTGTATTTTTTTTTCTTCTTGCATAAAAACTGTCCAGTGTCATCTTATCCCAATTCAACAGACACTCTTTTCGTAATTTTTCCAAAAAGAACATGTTCCCAAACATTAACTTGAAATGACTT
This sequence comes from Cheiracanthium punctorium, assembly GCA_038373885.1. NCBI lineage: Eukaryota > Metazoa > Arthropoda > Arachnida > Araneae > Cheiracanthiidae > Cheiracanthium > Cheiracanthium punctorium. The sequence continues at coordinate 1,328,353 of JAWZYV010014041.1, forward strand.
TAGTGCAGTTGCGGGTACACTCTTCTCTTGACTACAAGTAAACCTAAAAATTTCTCGAGTTGCTAAAGAGTTTAACCAAAGGCGGCTCCAGAATGAATTTTCGGAGGGGGCCATTGGACTTTTTAGATAGGTCTGCAAATTGTTCAAAGCGCAAATTGAATGTATGAAATCGTTACGGAACGTGTGAAATCCAACATCGGAGGGGGCCATGGCCCCCATGGCCCACTCGCTGGAGCCGCTCTTGAGTTTAACCTGTTCACTCTCATCATTGAAAAGGCACAATGAAGAATACTTCTTAACCGATGTGGCTTCCAAACATGCGTCAAAGATAGAAGGTGAGTCTGTAGCATTTTTTCAATGATGGCAATGAAAAGGTTAAACATGGGTTCAAAATTACAAATGAATGGGGGGTAAAGGAATGACCCATCTCTGGTAAAAATCCTTCATCTTCTTCTATAAATTTTGTCATACGAAGCTCAGATGTAGTCTTCAGTGTTACGGTAAAACTTTTGATAAAGGAAAAAAATTAACTAGCCACACACTGAAATATATGTTTAATTTCATAAAATTTTATTTGTAATACCAATGATAAAAGTAATTTGAGTATTGAGTTGGAATCTTAGATATAAAATTTACCTATTTTTATGCCACCCACTCCAAATAACAAAACATTTCTTTCTTCATACCTGCTTCATGTATATGCAAATAATTGCAACAATGAATTTTTTAAAAAATATCTGTGTAAGTTTCATAAGCGTAAAGTTTTCAAAATTATTGGGGGGGCCGGGCCCCACAACCACATATATTCACGTCAGTGAAGTAGCCAAGGGGGGGTTATACCGTCAACCCCGATAGATAGAAAGACCTTCAACGGGAGAAATGACGTCACAATTGTTAGGCCAACCTTTCCCCCTACTCCGAGGAGGGAACGTCTTAACTCGAATTTTTTTCTACTTGTTAATTATAAATGAGATCACTTTGTATATGCACTCATTACACATAGTGATTATAGTATTTATTGAAATTAACTTCTTGACCAATTAAAAATTGATTAATGAAAAAGTAGTTTATTTAGTTTTTCCCCCTATGTAGAAGCATTATAACATTTAGAAAGACTAAAAAAAAGTTTAATATTAATTAAAACGTTTCCAAAACTCTTAATTATCATCTATAAAAAATAAAGAAAAACAAGCACATGGACAGTTTGATTTGAAACATATTTATTAAGTAAAATATAAAGGTTTTTACATTATTTAGATTTATAAACATATTCATATTCAATTAACAATGCTTGAATGTAACAAAATACTTAATACTAAAAGATCTGCACTATATCAATGGGCTGTTTTACTTAAACCAATTAAATTAATCTGTTCATATAAAAAAGTCTATTAAATCATGGCTTCTTTCAGGAACAATTAGCTTTAACTCGCAACAAATATTTTTTACTAAAGATTTTAGATTGTTTAATTTATCAAATGAAAAACCATTGTAATTTATAAATTCATGCAATAGAGACAGCAAATCATTTATATTTGTAGATTGCATTGGGAATTTAAAATTGTTATGCTCAGTTATAGGTACTTTATGATAAAAAACACTTACCATTAAATTTTCTTCTATTATTATTGATAACGATAACTCATGTACTGGCAATGAAGATATTTTTAAAAACATAACTGTATTTTCAGCTTTAACAATCGTAAACACATCAGGAATTTGAATATCCTTTAGTAATAATAATAATTATTCCAGAGTTTGAAAGGAAGTTTTTGATTGATATTCGTCAAATGATTATTCACATTTAATTCATGAGTCTTTTGCAGTTGCTCATTTTCTCTCCTTTCAGCTTTGTTTTCTGGAGCTTCTCTGGCCTTGATATGTTTTGATAAATATGCAGGACAGCCATGAAAAATTGTAGGCAAAGCATCATCCTTAAGTCTTGGTTGTGTTAAAGTTGCCACTATTTTCTCACACACCCGTTGCTGGATTGTAGCATTCTGAAGTTCTCCTAATATCTTCTTCTTTAAAATGTAATTCACAGACCTGCAATGAATAGTTTTCACTAATTAAATAAAAAAGCCTACATTTTTCTAACAGATAAATATCAAGTGATCGAGAATTGTGATTACTATTAACTGTACTATGAACTATGAGGTTTAAATAATGCTATTACTTATAATAGTAATAATTTTATCATTATTATATATTTGTAGAAGTATTAAATATCAATCTTTATTAATATTATTAATTCGTTATTTGTAATTTTGTAAAAAATAAATTTTCAAAACCGGTAATGATGACAATAATAAATAAGTCATCTTCAAGAATTGCAGTTTTCACTAAAAAAGCGAGATAGATCATTATTAGTTCATGCTTCCAACTGCAAATCAAATAACAAAATATGATTTTATTTTACATATTGTTTCAAAATTTCTGTTATCATTATTATTATTATTGTTTTGCAATTTTAAGTCCTGCTTTTTATGTTTTTAAAAGAGGAATTAAAAAGTATTAATAACACACGCACACACACACACATATATATATAGATATATATATTCACCTGATTGATTATAATAAAGAAATAGCAATTATTAATAAAGAATGTAAAATTATTTGTAAACTGAAACGAAATTCATGAAATCAGAAAAAAATTAATGCTTATATGAATATAGAAGATTTATAGATACATAAATCCAAATATACTAAACATATTCTTAAAAAAACAAACAAAAAAGCACTTACTTTAAAATTCTTTGATGGATTAATATTTGCACGTGGAATGGCATTTAGCAATTTCCTTTGTAGTTCTTCATTCTTTGGTAAACTGAAAACGGATACCTTGAGGCCGTCTGCATAATTACCTTTACAAAAAGGTACTGAACACTTGTATACCATGCTTTAAATACAATTAGCAAGCATAGTTTTATAAATAATGGACATTCTTCAAGAACTTCGAAGCAAACAAAATCCCATTGATGGCGGAAAAGTATAGTACACTATCGCCAATTCTCTTTCACCTGCGACGATTTACCTGCCGTTCGACCGGTTTGACGTACCTGCCCGTGTCGTCAACTCCGATATAAGAAAGACCCCTCACAGCAACCATAGAAGCTCGTGACGAAAGCAAAGTTAGGCCGTAGGTTTTTCGACTGGGTTACTAGCTGCGCTCGCTTATCATCGGAGTATTATCGCCAATTGATCTCGCAGGTACTATTATTATGAACACGGCAGGTGCGTCAAACCGCTCAAACGGCAGGTGAAAGAGAATTGGCGATAGTGTACTATTACTTTTCCGCCATCAATGGGATTTTGTTTGCTTCGAAGTTCTTGAAGAATGTCCATTATTTACAAAACTATGCTTGCTAATTGTATTTAAAACATGGCATACAAGTGTTCAGTACCTTTTTGTAGAGGTAATTATGCAGACGGCCTCAAGGTATCCGTTTTCAGTTTACCAAAGAATGAAGAACTACAAAGGAAATTGCTAAATGCCATTCCACGTGCAAATATTAATCCATCAAAGAATTTTAAAGTAAGTGCTTTTTTGTTTGTTTTTAAGAATATGTTTAGTATATTTGGATTTATGTATCTATAAATCTCTCTCTTCTATATTCATATAAGCATTAAATTTTTTTTGATTTCATGAATTTCATTTCAGTTTACAAATAATTTTACAATCTTTATTAATAATTGCTATTTCTTTATTGTAATCAATCAGGTGTGTATATATATCTATAAATATATATATATGTGTGTGTGTGCGTGTGTTATCAATATTTTTAATTCCTCTTTAAAAAACATAAAAAGCATGACTTAAAATTGTAAAATAATAGTAATAATAATGATAACAGGAATTTTGAAACAATATGTAAAATAAAATCATATTTTGTTATTTGATTTGCAGTTGGAAGTATGAACTAATAATGATCTATTTCGCTTTTGTAGTGAAAACTGCAATTCCTGAAGATGACTTATTTATTATTGTCATCATTACCGGTTTTGAAAATTTATTTTTTACAAAATTACAAATAACGAATTAATAATATTAATAAAGATTGATATTTAATACTTCTAAAATATGTAATAATGATAAAATTATTACTATTATAAGTAATAGCATTATTTAAACCTCATAGTTCATAGTATAGTTAATAGTAATCACAATTCTCGATCATTTAATATTTATCTGTTAGAAAAATGTAGGATTTTTTATTTAATTAGTGAAAACTATTCATTGCAGGTCTGTGAATTACATTTTAAAGAAGAAGATATTAGGAGAACTTCAGAATGCTACAATCCAGCAACGGGAGAGAAAATAGTGGCAACCTTAATACAACTAAGATTTAAGGATGATGCTTTGCCTACAATTTTTCATGGCTGTCCTGCATATTTATCAAAACATATCAAGGCCAGAGAAGCTCCAGAAAACAAAGCTGAAAGGAGAGAAAATGAGCAACTGCAAAAGACTCATGAATTAAGTGTGAAATCCCTTGAAGAATAGCAATCAAAAACTTCCTTTCAAACTCTGGAATAATTATTATTCTTACTAAAGGATATTCAAATTCCTGATGTGTTTACGATTGTTAAAGCTGAAAATATAGTTATGTTTTTAAAAATATCTTCATTACCAGTACCTGAGTTATAGTTATCAATAATAATAGATGAAAATTTAATGGTAAGTGTTTTTTATCATAAAGTACCTATAACTGAGCATAACAATTTTAAATTCCCAATGCAATCTACAAATATAAATGATTAGCTGTCTCTATTGCATGAATTTATAAATTACAATGATTTTTCATTTGATAAATTAAACAATCTAATATCTTTAGTAAAAAATATTTGTTGCGAATTAAAGCTAATTGTTCCTGAAAGAGCCATGATTTAATAGATTTTTTTATATGAACAGATTAATTTAATTGGTTTAAGTAAAACAGCCCATAGATATAGTGCAGATCTTTTAGTATTAAGTAGTTTGTTACATTCAATATCTCACCATGCATTGTTAATTGAATATGAATATGTTTATAAATGTAAATAATGTAAAAACCTTTATATTTTACTTAATAAATATTTTTCAATTCAAACTGTCCATGTGCTTGTTTTCTTTAATTTTCTTTATTTTATATAGGTCATAATTAAGAGTTTTGGAAACGTTTTAATTAATATTAAACTTTTTTTTAGTCTTTTTCTAAATGTTATAATGCTTCTACAAAGGGGGAAAAACTAAATAAACTACATTTTCATTAATCAATTTTTAATTGGTCAAGAAGTTAATTTCAATAAGTACTATAATCACTATGTGTAATGAGTGCATATACAAAGTGATCTCATTTATAATTTACAAGTAGAAAAAATTGCAAGTTAATACGTTTAAATACGTTCCCTCCTCGGAGTAGGGGGAAAGGTTGGCCTAACAATTGTGACCTCATTTCTCCCGTTGAAGGTCTTTCTATCTATCGGGGTTGACGCCCGTGTTCACAATAATAGTACCTGCGGGATCAATTGGCGATAATACTCCGATGATAAGCGAACGCAGCTAGTAACCCAGTCGAAAAACCTACGGCCTAACTTTGCTTTCGTCACGAGCTTCTATGGTTGCTGTGAGGGGTCTTTCTTATATCGGAGTTGACGGTTATACCCCCCATGAGGAATTTTTTGCCATACAAAATGTATATGCCTCACTCCCTTATCATACACCCGTACCGTATACATATATGTGAGTTGCAGAAGTCGTACCCCCCCTCATGAAAAATTTCTGGCTACGCCACTGATTCACGTACATATAACTTACTCTTAACTGCCAACTAGTACGGAATAGAATTAACCACTTTTCTACATGATTTTTCGGCTTAAAATATTGCAAAATTTTTGTGCTGCGAGCTCGAGCTGGTTACTATTTTGAAAAAAATAATTTTAAAATATACTGTTTACAAAAAGTGGTTAATTATATTCCGTAGTAGTTGGCAGCTATGACTTACTATGTGTAAGTGTAAATTATTGGAGGTGCTCGAGCTCTATGGCTCCATAGAATTCTACACCTATGTAAGGTAAGTATCCATGTTAGTATCTTTCTACCTTGTTATAAGTTAAAAATAGAAGCAAAGAAAACGTTTTTTAAACGTTTGTAAATGGCGTGAAATACTTTTTTTTATGTTAGTATAAATTAGTTTTCTGTATTTAGTGGTAAATTATTGGGTGGGCTCAGCCCCTATTCACAATTTATTGGGGGGGCTCGAGCCCCACGGGCCCATATAACCCTACGCTTATGGTAAGTTTACACCAAATTTGAAACAGAAAAACTGTGGATTATACAATATTAACTAAAAATGCAAAATGCACAAATAAAAATCAAGACTAAATTATTAGAAATCGAGCATTTCATAAAGTTATTAAAATTCATTTGATTTAAATAATTTCTTAAAACTAAGAAGCAAAAACTTTAAATATGTTTAATAATACTAATGTGAAATATTGTTTTTTTTTTAAATAAAAAATACCTTTAATAAAAAATTCAGAAATTTACATTAAAAAGCCTTAATTTACGTTTCATATGTAAATTAAGTTTATAATTTAACATTTTTATGCTTTTATTTTTCATCAGCTAAAGCAAAAGTGAAGATCTGGTAATGAAATTTACATTTCAATATGTGTCATCCTCTATATGTTCATTATCACTATAATAAACTAACTACATTTTCACCAAACAGATGGCGCCAGCACCGTCCTTAAAGCTTTGTGCGGTTTCCGGTCTCTCGATCTCGCTGAGCATGCGCAGACGTGGTATTCGCGCGGGCGGTTGGGATCGGCAAAAATGCTTGGTCTGATGGACAACCGCGGAATCGATAAATGTATCAAAAATAACAACACCTGTTGCTTCAAATGCTGCATTTGATTACGCAACAATTTATTTTCTGGCGTGCTTTTCATTCTTTTATGTTAACATGTTTATAAGAACATTTTTAAGAGTGAAAGATTACTGTTCGAATCGATTGAGATTGGTGCGAAATACTAGAAGTCTTTTCAACGATATGATGGAATAATTGCCCTATTCGATAAGATTAATTCCGTATTATTGTTCCCTATCTTTTTAACTGTGAGCTCTAAGACAACCGGAATTGTGCATCACTCACTCTATATTGCGACCACCGATTTTTCAAAATATCCATTATCATTGTATAATGTTTACTTTCTTGTATTCAATATTGTTTTGATTACAATAATTGCGTTTTCAGCTTCTGCTGTCAGTAGTCTAGATAAACAGGCAAAGCAAGCAAACTCAAATCTTCTTCGCAAGCTGGAGACTTACAGTCTGGATTATCCAAGTAGTCGCAGCTTTTTCTCAAATCAACTTTAGTCCATCCTTTGCATTTTTAGGGTGGAAGTTTTTCGATGAGTTTCTACGTATCTGCTGTGGGGGTAATTTTGACTTACACTTTTTTATAATCATCATCCAGTTTGTGCTGAATTCTCCTCAAGTCATCGCTTTCACTGCTTTAAGAAAAATTGAGAACAAAAGATGCTCGAACTTTTTGGCTTTCATGCAGTACAGCAAATTTATTGCAATTTATAATGCTTCAGAAACTTAATTGACTATAACGGAATCACATTAGGACAGTTTTGAAGATAATGCTATTTTCTGTGCTTCTCTGTAAATAAAAGCAAAGATTAAACTACAAGCATGCCTTGTAATATTCTTTTGCTGTATATCTACTTGTCATGGAAGAATATGTAAGACTACACAGGAATAAATATTGACTGGCTGATGGAATGTTCCTGTAGAAGTGCCTTGGGCAATAGGCCTTTGACTGCAGCATATGCAGATCTTAGTAGTGCATTTTCTACCTTATCGTCAGGTGCAAAAATTATTATGAATTATATGGGTATTTATTTCAAAGATCTTGCTGGTTTCTACATTTTTGTAAATGTTTAGGTTTTTTCGGGAGGAGAGTTAAAGGGATATTATACGAAGGTCGTCCGGAAAGAAGTTTTCCACGTACAATAAAAGGGAATAAAAGATTATTACCCGAAAAAATTTATTTCAAACCTTGGAGACAATTTTGGCGAATTTACAACAAATTTGGCAATTTTGGCGTCAAAAAGAAAGCTTTCAAATCTGGTGGAATTTTGGCTGCATATCAATCAAGAGAGAAGTTTCGGGAAAAGCCTAGAAAATTTGTGTTATATCCTATGTGACGTCACATACACTTGCAAATCTATAAATAAAAAAGTCGCTCTCATTTTGAGTTAGTGTGTGATAGTCTGCGAAGCAATACACGTTGACATTGAGCTTTGAATGGTGTTATTGCTGTGCTAATTAATGATTTGATATAGATTGTGTTACTAAATCATGTATTTTCTGAGAGATATTAATGCTTAGATTCGTCGAATAAAGTACTATATTTGTTTGGGTTTTTTTTTTTGGGGGGGGGGGAGGACTAGTTGTGCTATTTTATCGTTCACTTACTACCAGATTTCGTAACAATTGGTTTCTGCCATTCAGTCGCATTCATTTTACTATAAAGACCATCTTTAAATTTATGTATGTACAATTAAAGAAAGCGTAATAATAAAAAGAAACAGCTAGTTTTTCTCCCTGACCAAAAGATTTGCAGCGGGATGTGTAACCTGGGAGCTGCTGTTTTCTTTTTAATAAGACTGAGGCGTGCAGCTCTAAAAACCGCCTCAATACCTATTTTTCTAAAATACACTTTTGCCATATTTAGCAAGTTCATGAGGCACTGTATCACACTGCAAAGCCTAATGCATAGACGGCTAATCTTGCGGGTCAAGGGAGGCAACTGCCCCCTCACTTCCCGAAATAAAGGGGCTTTGATCACCTACTTTTCGAAGCTCAAAAGTATCGATCCATCGAAAAATTATGGAGGAAGACCCAATACACGAATCGAGATAAGAAAATGAGTACGCGCTAGAAAGTTTTCGTCTCTGGGTGTCATTTAATCAATAATTAGAGAAGATCATTTAATCAATAATGACCTGAAAATCGAATAATGTAGCCCAATTTTACACAAAATAATTTTACTTTAACCTTCACTCCCACCCACTTACTCTCAACTTTTTAGACCACCCACTTTCTTGGTGCACCAGTCGTTTTATTGCCTAATGGGTCAAATCCGATAGGAAATTGGTTCTTAATTGGAAGTTTTAAATTAAAACTCTCTTCACGGAAAGAAGGTTTCTGCTTTTTTTGAAAATTTCAGGGATTGAGCCGGTTTTGGAACTACGCGTTTAAATTATTAGTATATAAGCATGCATCAAATCATTAATTTTATTATTTCGAATAAAAAAAGTAGCTGGTTAATTCTTTCGCATTTTATTTTTATGGGAATAATTAAAAACGCACCAACTCTTCCTTAAAATCCGTGACCCCAATTTATGAGCCATTTCTTGTTATAAATGGTTTGTAAAGAGAGATACAAACATACTTCAAAAATAAGACTCAAAAAATAATCAGAATATTTCGCCAAAAGATGTTTATTTGCACTCTTGCAAACAACACCGAAAATTCTGAAATTTTCAGGAATAATTCTTGAATGTAAATTCTCCGTACGAGATTTTCTAGAATGAGACAATCGCAACGAATTACAACTTGGATGTTCCATAGTTTGCTTAGGTATACTGTTGTTCACAAGATTTCTCAGAAGACCCCTTGAAGTCACATTCTAAGTGTTTTCGTATCCTTGAAATTATTTGTGAATTTTTAATATAGCACAATTTTGAAAACAAATTTTAAACATGTCTTGAATTTTAAAAAAATGTCTCGATGAACGTTCTAAACATCTATATATTTTAATATATAAGCTCTCAAATTTAGGCTCAAAGAGCATGAGAGATATGTTTCTAAGCACGAGCTTTCCAAATCTTCTATTGCCTTCCATGGTTGGAATTATCATCGTTTTAAGTTTTCTAAGGCTAAGATATTGTGCACTCCTCAATCTTTGTACCATCTTGATTTTTTGGAAGGTTTTTGAATTACCCAGCACTTAGAACGTCTTGTGAACGATGATTCTGCCGTTCCTTTCGTTCATTCCGCTTGGAAGCTGTTGTTGTAATGTCCTACTCACTTTCCTCTTTTCTGCTACCGTTTTCCTCTCCCCCTTTATTTATTTACTTATTTATTTTTCCTCTTCTTATTCTTTTATTTTGTTTGTCCTTTTTTATTTTATTTTGGTTTTTTTGTGTGTGTTTCTGCCTTTCCTTTATGTTTTTTATTATTTTATTCTTTTTATTTATTTATTTTTTAAAAATGTCTTATGTGCTGTCCTGTATGTTGTTAAAAAATATTATGCTTTTATGTTATCTTTTTTTTTATTGTTCTTTTGTTTGTTCTGTTTTAGTTTGTTTTTCCTTTTTGTGTGTACGTGTATGTTTGTGTGTTCTTTTTTGCTTTTTGTTATTGTTATTATTATTTATTTATCTATTTTTGTTTGTCCTTATTTTCTTTTCTTTTAATCCCTTCCCCCCTTTTTTCCCCCTGTCCTTGGTTTGTTCACCTTTTCTTGTTTCCTTTGGGCAACATGCTTGTTTGTTTATCTTTTTCAGTTCCCTCTGCTCAGTAAGACGAAAGGGCTTGTCTGATGAAGACCGAAAAAAATTTTTGGACGAAACGATCGTTACGCCTTATAAGTAACCTTTTATGGGTGTTTTTTTCACAAAGTTTTTATTTATTTTATCTTAATATATATTTTTGTTTTAATTAAATGTTTAAAAAAAGCAATTTATCAGTGTGAATACATGGGCAACAACTGTTTTACAGCTTGACGCCAGTTTCAAAATAAAAAGACAAAAAATATTCTTTCTCTCTACTTGTAAAAAAACTCGATTGACTTCACTAAATATTTTAAGATTTCAAGTGATGTAGAAATGAAAACTATAAGAGTCAATTAAAGTATTAGTTTTGGCCCCACCATGGCACAGTAGTTATGTCACTGAAAATGGTAGAGTGAAGGTCACTTTTTTAAAACCAGATCGCGTCAGCCGAAGTAACCGTTGGGAGTTTCCCGTGGTTTTCTCCGAAACTTTATGTAAATACGGATTAGGGCCCCTTAAAAGACCCCCACCCCCCACGAATGGCATCCCCCTTTTTATGTTGTCTTTCTGACGTGGATTTATAAGAGGACTTCCAGCCAAGCACACAAATCCCAAATACATGTTACACAAACAAGCAATTAGTTTTAGCTCTACGTGACATCTTACAACTCTTTCCTAACAAGAAGGGACGTCACTTGACTACATTCTTATTACAGTGACCAGAAAATAATTGTTTTTCCGTATGTCATTGTTTCACCTAGAATAAACGACTGAAGCTAATAATATCAAGTTCGGAATGTATCTGAAAGTTTTAGCGTAGATGCTCGACAAAGAGGATTTCTATCACTGCTAATCTGCGGGCGCTTACATTTTATTACATCTTTATTCTTGCGTCTTTATCGCAAAGAAAAGAGCAACAACCACAAAATTCTTACTGGAAAATATAAAATATAACAGTACTTAATGTTATTGTCGTGTTCGTATTTTGTGATAATCAAGTGTATAAAGTATAACGATAACATCATATCCCTGCCTGCATCATGTTACTACTTGCCCTAAAGCAAATTAAGCAAACGATACTCTTTTCCTTGAAAGAATAATTAATCAAAATAGCAGTTATATATGAATTTCTTTATTTAGAACGAAACCTATCGAACGAAACGAGTTCGTTATTCATTCATGGCCCGTTTACTTTTAGAAAACTAATTAGAAACTAATTTGTTGGGACTGAATGTAAAAAACATTATTCTTCGGCGAAGCTAATATAAATATTACCGTTTTGCGGAATTTACATACCTTCAAAATTTTTAAGGTAAGTTCTTATTGTAGTCAGTAAATTTACTTTATTTTGTTTTTCCAAATCGTAAATTATTTCTCAAAAAAAAAACTTCGAAAACATTTTTTAAATTATTTTTAACTGTCATTTTTTTTTAAATCTTACTCTCTGTGTGCCTATAACGGTCAAGGAATTTTTTTAAATCTTTGATAGCTTTATGTATTAATTAACTTCTACACGCAAGCTAAAACGCATTATTATATCTGCTATTATGTTTCGCATTTTAACTTGGTAAATAGCTTGAAGTCAGCAGTTGTCTATGTTTACGTTATCATTTTTGAATATTGCAAGTTCTATATCTTGCACGAAAGTACAGAACAGTGCTTGAAATAGCAAAATTTCCATAGTAACCATAAGTAACATTTCATTAAAAAAAAAAAAAAAAACTGAGACTGAAAAAGCCTTACTCGAAAGTACAAAAAAAAAATTTCGAAACTTTATTATGAGAGCAAATTTACAAATCATCATGATCAATGTGATAACTATAATCAGCATACATAAACAGATCCATATTCATTATTTATAACATGTTTAATTTCTTTTGAAAATTTTTAAGCCTCACAAAAACATAATTTTCGTGATTCGTAAAAGTAACTTTTTATTTGAGATGTTATAAGAGAGGATTGGCAATTTACATGCGCTTCAACTATCGTAACCTGTTCTGGAAACTTAACGCTTAGTCTTAAATATACCCCATGAAAGTTTTAAAATTCATCCCCCCAATGAAACGACAGAGACGTGTTTTTAAAGCCTCATTTCAAACTGGTGGATTAGGTATTTTTTTGATCCTGCAAACATTTGGCTTTCATTTCCAGCATAAGCGAAGTAATTGCCAGAACAAGGCAGTAAAATTCGCTCTTAGATTGCTCATAATGATGTCGTTCTACACACAACTATCATCGTTGATTTATGGAACTTTCGCTTTCGGCTTAAAATTAAAAGTCGTTTTTTCAGAATCCGTTTACATAATGATCTGTTTTTTGGTATGGTATTACGTGGCTAGAAATGAGAAAAGCTTGGGTAACGCCATTAGAGGTTTGCTAAATACAGAATTCAAATACCGCATTGTATCATCAAGAAAAATTCCCTTCTCTTGCTTGATGTTTGCAACTTCGGTTTACATACTGGAAATCGCCTGCCAGTGTTACCCATACACTGAAGAAAATTGGAACAGTGTGCTGAATAATTTGACATTTAGTTTCGTGGATTGCCATGCATTAAATACATATATCAAAATAATTATAGTTGTTGTTTATTTGGCAATATACAATTATACAGACTTATATTTAGTGACTTGCTTTTCCCTCTTTTATGCTGTTTCTTGTAGAAAAATGGCATCGGTACTTAGAAAATACGTTCGGTTGAGTGAAAGATTGCTGCTCGAATCCAATGAAATGGCTGCAGAATGTTGTGAATCTTTCCTGAGATACGATAGTATAATTTGCGTTTTTGAGAAAACTAATTCCGTATTATCGTTCCCCGTGTTTCTGGCGATCAGTTTCACAGCATTTGGGGCATTATTTGGAGCACTTAAAGTTTTAAAAGAGGATATCTCAGAATATCCCTTGTTTCCTGCATTCTGCCTTATATTCAACACCGTTTTGTTTACAGCAATTGCGTTTTCAGCATCTGCTGTCAACAATCTTGACAAACACGCAAAGCGAGCAAACTACAGACTTCTTCGTAAGCTGGAGACTTGCGGTTTGAATTATACGAGAAGGAGCACCGCAGCTTTTTCTCAAATGAACTCTGCCCCAGCGTTTGCTCTTACTGGATGGAAGTTCTTCGATTTTTCGGAAGCTTTTTACCTCAGTGCTGTGGGGTATATTTTGACTTATTCATTACTTATTATAAACATGTAATTTTACTGACCCCACTCAACAACCATATCTCTACTGCTTAATCAACTTTGCGCAAACTATGGACAATCACGCTATGCAGAATTTTTTAAAATAGTTTACAATGGAATGCAGAGAAAACTTATACACATTGTGTGGCTCTGAAATTAATGTTTCTGTTTTTTCTTCATGCAATGTTATATGAATTTATATTACAAGCGTAATTAACCGCATTCTTTTTACATATATTTATCAAAACGATTATGCTTAACGCTTCAATAACGCTACTTAATGTTTCAACCAATGCGATGATTAGCGCTTCAATAGACTACTGAAGCATTGAGCAATAGAGTTTTTGAACGAATGCCTGCATGTTAATAACAGTATAAGCGAGATCTTCGAAGTTCATTCGGAAAAAGTATCACAAAATATCTTTACATTATTTTTACATGTTAGATTTTTCTGAGGTGTATGAGGTGTTACATATGAATATATTAAAAAAGAAGACTATGCATTATTATTGTATTAGGTATGTTGCTAATGTCTGTGTTAGAAAAACGAAGTTTTAATTTATGTATACGTATTTCATATGTGTCATTCAATCGATGTAGCGTACACTGCTGTTTAATCATAACAGTAGGGATATAAACAACGCAAAATTAGAGAAATCGAGTTATTTGCGAAGGCCTACTGAGCCTCATGGTTAATCCATCCCTGCATACAGGGAATATTCTATCTCTTCACTAATAATTTCTATAACGGTTTAAACATTGTTTCCAACTTTAACGCTTTTTTTTTAATTCCCACCACTATTTTCTATTTGGAATTTTATTTTAAATGAATCCAAATTTTTAAGTTAAATAGAATTGCTGAAAGCCCAAAAGATAAATGTTCTGAGTAAGCGTAAATGTTTCAATGCGTAAATTACACGCGTAGATTTAACACTTAATCCACTAAACTCCTCGTTACATTTCACAGAAAGTAATGAATACCGACGTAAGTAAATGGGTTTAACTTTAATGTTTCAACGTAAAACCGCAATATATCGAAGAGAAACCGCAGAATCGAACAATTTAAACTGAGCCGTTACTGGCAGCAACTAATTTAAATCTCCAAAAACACGTTTTTTTAATCGAATTCCCAGTGAAAGAAAATATAAAACTTTGTGCGGTTTACTTCAGCATCCTTAATCTGTGAAACACAGAAAAGCAATATAAATACGTCCCAAGAGAATAAAAAGGATTTCCAAAAGATACAACGGATTTAAAGCTAAAATTCAGGAAGTCTTACTCACAAAATAAATTTAAAACCAGAGAAAACCTTTCAAAATATTTTTTAATTGTCGAGAAATATTTCTTACTTAATTTCGTTTAAATTCATTTGTCCTCAGGTGACAGCAGAAAATCATTAATGAGTGGAATTTTAAATTATGTAACGCTATGCAAGGTAGAGGTGCTGAATCACCACCTCCTAGATAAACAAGGCCTGAGAATAGAAGCTTTTACGTCTTCACTGCGTCTTCTAAGATGACGTCATCACATTTTTTTTTTTCACAAAATAAAACTATTTAAAATTTCTGGCGAATGATACAGAGTTTAGAAAAAATCTTAGTTAAAGATAAAAATTAAAACACCTTTCTGATAAAAAATTATTTATTATTATCTATTTCTATATCATACTATTTAATTAGTGATAGTTAAAATGTCCTGTTTATGGTAAAATTAAATTTTCTATCTTAAATCATTAAAATGTTTGATGCGGGAGTAAATTCACCACAAACTTTGAATAGTTTTACTTAGTGAAAATAATCTGTGATGGCGTCCCTTTTAAATGGGCCTAGTAATAACGTAAACGTTTCTGTTCTCAGGCCTTCTATATCTAGGAGGTGATGGGTGAATTCGTTTACAAAACACCAGCTTTCTTTATAATACACTTACATTTCGCATAAACTGCAGCAATCACATTGGAAACATTTTTTTTTCAATGGGCGGGCACTTGCTCAGCAAGCATTTTTGCCACTAATAAGTCGCGAATTACTGATCATTTTATTATAGGTGCAACCAGTGGACAGCCAACGCTTGCCCTATGAAGGGACGGACATGTCAACGTCCAAACCCACGCCGAGAATCGAACCCAGACCCGAAGTGCGGTAGAATGGTTCTTTAGCCACTATACCACATGTGCGATACAATAGGAAACCCATTATTTCTTTACTTTTACGTAATTTGCTTCCCAAGGAGCATGATATATAATGTCATCAACACAGCAAGTCGACATTGAGATAGTTCTGAGTGAAGTTTTATATCTTTGCCGCATATCGTCTACGTCTTTCCTTTCTAAAAGACAAGTGCAGAGTTGAATTTTTTCATACTTTCGAGTTTACGCATTCGTATTATTAATTAAATAGATTTTAATAACAGAAATGGAAGCGAGTGATTGGATTAGATGAGCAAGCGGAATGAATCAACAACGGCTGGAAATGCTTTAAACTCTCTTAATAATCAAGAGTGAAAAACCACTGCTGAGGAATGATATATCACTCTACCTTCGTCGCAAAAATCCGCCAACCTCCATAGAGTGAGAAAGCACTATTCCGAGGAGTAACATTTCTGACTCTGGACTAGGAGTGAGAATTCAAAAGCGCACTCCGGGAAAGAGAGCCTCACTGTGATGGAAATATCACATGTATTCCTGTTTTGCATTTTCTTCCATAAGTATTAATTTTACCATGTGTGTACTCCTGGTTCTTCCCCCCTTTTCCTTTTTAAAATGTTTTCCCCGGCTAGCCAGTTTTTTTGTGTGCTTCCAATATGGCGGCACGTTTGCACCACGTGTTCCTTCTTTAACAGTCAGTGCGATTTTCGAGCATCTCGCCAACTCTTCATAATGAGGATCATAAGCGCCACGGGCAATCCGGCTGCAAGCTCCCCTTTTTCTGTAGTATTTGACCATGTCACATGGCCTGTGCGCCATTTTGCCTTTTCGAAATATACGATGTATAATCTACCTCCTTCTTAACTAAAACCCCTTAAATGTTCTTTCGCACTAATGTTAATGTACGATGCATTCTGCCAATGAATAAAGTTTCCTGTTAGTAAGTCCCTAGTTAAAGTGTTCGTCTTACACGTGTGTGTTCCTTTTTCTCTCACGGAAAATCTTCAAGCCCTGAACTACTGCTGGGGTAAGTCTTTGGTTTCCTTCTTTTCATATCTTTTGTGGTCACCGAATGTTATATTTTTCGTATTACTTTTTCACAACGCCATGTGCTGCGGCTAGCCTGATCATAGGTCAATTATAGCGTCTCCTTGGTCGCTCTTGCAACGCCCGAGTTTACGCTATACTCACTCTAAGGAAAGGTTGACAGCACGCCATCCCTTAAAGAGTGGACCACTCTAATCAAGAGTGAGCTGTGACCATTTTTAAGAGTGACCGGCACTTTTTATAGGGTGATTATTCGAGGCCATATCCAGAGGGTCCGGACCCCCCCCCCCTCCTCCAAAAAAATCGATTTTTGTTAATAAAATAATGATAATGACGACTTTTCGTGAAAAAGTCTGCCTTTTCCAAGGTTTGGACCCGCCCTGAAAAATTTTTTCAGGGTACGGCCCCGGATTTATATTTATTCCTTGAATATGCCTTGCTTCTGGCTATCACTGTTTTAGGGAAATTAAAATAATTCCTTATATATATATATATATATATATATATATATATATATATATATATATATATATATATATATATATATATATATATATATATATATATATATATATATATATATATATATATATATATATACATTAAAATATATTTTCTATACAGCATCAACATATACCCAAACTTGTGAATTCATTGAAAATAAAATCCAATATTAGAAATTTAATATTTTGCCCATTTGAAGTCAAATTTTACAAATTTTAATAATATTGAATCTTAAAATATTTGAAATGTATCAATAATATTGGTTGTATATTATAAATATTTCCTATACTAGGGGCCAAGGCCCCGAGACTCGCTACGCACGCTTTTCGTATGAGGCATTCGGCCCCTAATAAGGCTTATTCGTAAAAAAGACATAATTTCAACAGACAAAACACATCTCGTCGCGCTAGCAAATATCCAAAGTGTACTGTAACTGCAATAATGGCATAGTTAACGCCGCCAAATATTTCTACTGGTAGCAAATAATCCAGTTGGACCGAACCGGCTTTAAATTATCTGCATTTTAATTATTTTTCATTTTCAAGATATTAGTTATTCTGTTTTGGAAAAACGAATAATCGCAAATTCTAAACTCCTGTTGTCTAAGCGAACTTACTATTTGAAAATTGTCAACTTTGTGTAACAAATTTTGAGTTACTTATTTCATATTGATTTTATCTTGGCATAAAATGGGCGTAATTCTAACTCATGTTTATAAATTTCACGCGATTCTAGATATTTGGAAACGCTTTGTTGCAAAGGAATGAATGATTTTATGCCAAATCTGGCAACCATTATGTTTATTTTTAATAAATCGATTTGATCTAAAATAATTCGATTTTCGAAATTTAAGTCAGCTTAGCAGGTTCCTCGGAATTTTTCAAATCTGTGGGAACCTTAGTCGAAACTCAAATCCCCACGGTTTAGGAGGAGATAGGCCAACAAGCTTTGATAGCGCCAGCGGCCTTTACTTTTTTTTAGAATAGAGAGATCATTAAGTAATTACTTTTAAATATTAAAATTTACATATATGTGAATACTTTGAGAGTAAAAACCATTTCCAATATTCGTAAAAATTAGAGTTTAGCCCTGATATATGCTCAAAATGTTATTATTATTATTTGTAAAATTTCAATTAACATGTATTGAAATATTAATTATATATTGGGAATATTCTAAAGTATTCTCACTACCAATAAACTTTTAAATAATAACTCAATATTGTGAAAACATTGATATCAAAACCCAATAATGGTACAAAGTAATAAGTTAACACATTGAGAATAAACACAATTTCCAATACTGGTAAATAAAATTCCAATATTGGTAAAAATTAGCATTTAGATCTGATAAATTCTCAAAATAATGTTTATCTTTTTTTCTACTGAATTTAACATACAAAAAAATATATTCTTAATATAGGGGGAGTATTGGAAATATTTTTGAAGTAGTCCTTCAACAGATAATTTTTTAAATGTTAACTCACTATTGTTAAAAACATTGAAAACAAAGATCAATATTCGTACAAGGTACCAAAGATAATATTTGGCACAGATATATTTAAAATGCATTTATGGTATTCAATATACATAAATATATTCAATATTGATAAGTAATTTTACTTATCAATATAATTAGATATTGATAAGTAATAACATACATTTTATACATAATTTTATACCATTTTTTATTTTATTTTTTTGGTTAATATTTACTGAATATTACACTAGGAATAAAACTAGTATTGGTAAAAAGTAGAAAGTTGATGTTTAACTATTATATTGTAAAAATTATAAAATTTTGTTGCTATTGAATTTAAATTAAATATATTTAAAATGTATCTGCAATATCGAGCGCCTTGAAAATATTCTTCATATCGTACAAGTAAATATTTTTTCCTCCTTTACCCACAAAAAGTCGGTCCATAAGAAATCTTTAATTCATCAGAGCTGGATATTGTGTATATCTATTAGAAGTCCAACGTAAAATAGATTTCTCTATTAGAGATTTGAGGTGTGATCTCTGTAATGAGTAAATAACATCTATAATATACATTTCTATAAGAGACTAGCTGAAGTACCCGTTCTTCGCACGGGAATGAATGGACTTTTTGATATTAATATTTGTTGTGATTACTATTTATTGTAATAAAGAGATATAGCAAAATGGATATCGCGTTATATTGTGTTCAATAATCATGCATACTGAATTTCAAGGCAATCGTTTTTACGGTGCAGAAGGCCATGCGGCGTAGCGCAATCTAGTGGCGAGTTTTAGCAAAACGGATACGGCGAAAATACTCTTCGCATTCAGATATCGATGTATACGAATTTTCATGTCGATCGGCTGAATAGTCCTGAAGTTCATGTGTTGACGCGACATCTAGTGTCAAGTTATAGGAAATGGATCGTGCCAAACTCTTACCCGAGTTCAAATATCTATGTATACCTATTTTCATAGCGATCATTCGCACAGTCAAGAAGTGATACACTGCAGGGCCATCTAGTGGTTAATTAAAGTAATGATTTGCTACAGCGCCGTCATGTGGCGAATTATAACAAATGGATAACGCCAAAATATTCTCATTGTTCAAATAGCTATGTATACTGATTTTCATAGCCACCGTTTGCATGGTCAAAATTTTGGTCCGCTGAAGCGTCATCTAGTGGAGAGTTAAAATAATAATGCATTGCAGTGCCATCCAGTGGTGAGTAACATCAAAAGTAACACAGTTAGAATATATTTTTCGTGCTCAAATGTGTAAGTATAAAAATTTTTATGCCGATCGGTCGAACGGTATAGAAGTTGATGCGTTGCAGCGCTATTTAGCGGTAAGTTACATCAAATGGACAGTGAAAAATATTCTCCGTGTTCTAATATCCACGTGTACCAAATTTCATCGAAATTGGGTGGGCGATATTCGCATAGCGAACGGCTAAACGGAATAGAATTCGACGTTCTGCTGCGCCACCTAGTGGCAAGTTAGAGGAAAACGGATAGCATAAAAACCTTCTCCATGATAAAAGACTTGGGTGAACCAAATTTCATGGTGATCGGTGAAACGGTGCTAGAGTTTTTCAACCTCCTACACACATACCAACATTCATTTTTATCTATAACCAGTCTTATTATACGTATATAGCAGTCTCAAGTAAAATCCAGTTTCAAATCTAAGTCTCGCCAAAGTGCTAGCATACGCCATTTTGCAAGAGATTTTCAGGGAATCATTCGAAGCATTGACTTAGCAGCAATCAAAATGGGAAATGGTTCGACCGCCAGGCATTTATTTGAAAAGTGGAATCCCTAATACAGCCGCATTTTTTAAATTATCAACTATAACATGTTTTATTCATCGTTACCTCGATGTACTAAATGCGAAGATTTCAATTTTCTGAAATTTGGCGGATTTCCCCCAAGTTAAATCAATGTACTCAATTGGCGAGAATTCTGAAGCTACATCGCTTGAAATGCCCTAATAACTGCATTATTTCTGCACGGATAGTTAAAATTTAATGCTGTATTCTAAGAAAACCTATACACTTGTTTTCAAAAATGCTATTCCCTTAAGCTCTCAGTAAATTGCGCCAAAAAGCCTAAACTGTGCAAACCGCTAGAACCCACTTTCTAAAAATCGGCCTATCAGCCATTTTATTTTTTGCCAAACTAAAAAAAATTACATATTAGTCTCGGATATCTTCGATCCTCATTGTTTTGCGTATAAAACATTTCATTCCTGCTCCCATTTCTTATGCGCACACGATATTATAATTAAAAAAATAACCTTACAAATATAAACTAAAAAAATCATTATTATTCTTTTATTTTTACTTTAAGAATTTAAAACATTTTATTCGGCAAAATCGCCGTACATGGCAACCAAGATGCTTATTTCACACCCTTTTTTCACTACAGGGGTTACAATTACGTAAAGCTTTCTGCGTGGAGAACATAAAAAAATCTCTTAAATTCCAGGAACGGGTGAACTTTCAAAGTTTTAAAGTGGACTATCATTCATTCTATATTATTTTACATATATCTGTGTGAAATTTCAGGCTGACAGGTCCATTTTTGTGGAATTGTATACTACCCAAATCAACAAATTGACAAACAGAATTTCATTTTTATTTATAAGATAACCTACGCTTGTTTTCAAAAATACCCTCTCATTAACTTGCGCCAAGCGCTAGAATCATAGAAAATCTGACACACTTTCAGATTTTAAATACGCACTAAAGTGCTATATATAAAAAGAGTTATAATCCATTGGTCTTCTCTATTTTCGTTCCTTCTTTCATGAAGTTGGAAAGTGTATCATTATTCATGAGTGTGATTAAACAAAATTAAAATTGATATTTCTAACATCCTTTTTTCTGGATGTAATACATTAGAAATAGATGCAGAAAAATGCACAATTCCAACTGAATGAAAATTTCAAAAACTTATACGCAGATGTATTCATAACCCAAATAGCAGACGATTAAATTACGATAAATAGCGCCAAGCGTTAGAATCCTCCACAAAATCGCACATTAAACCCCTTTTATTTTTCGACCAATTAAAAAGTTGCACATTTATTTTCGGAAAATTTTCAAATTCTATTTTTCTTTTGAGTATAAATCATTTCATTCCCGCTCTGATATCACATGCACACGATATTTTAATTTAAAAACAACTTTACAAATAATCTAGACAAACAAACAAAAAAAAAAGTTATTCTTTTATTTTTACTTCAAGAGCCTGAATCATTTAATGAACTGCCGAATGTGGCAACCTAGATAAGCTTAATCGTCGCTTAATGCACTGTGGGGTTACAATTACGAAATGGCGGAAAGCAAAAATTAGCCTTTTGCGATACGTTTTTATCGATATTTCCTAAAAGAGTTCGAATTTTGAAAAAATCGCTTCGAGGTGTGTCGGGGCCTGTCATGGAGAATTTCCGTTCAAAATTTGGTAGGTTTACGATCACCCGTTTGCGAGCTACGCGAGACACAGACAAGCAAACCAACAGTTTACACACATTGTTTTATTATAGCTACCAGTCTCAAATAAAATCCAGTTTCAAATCTAAGCCTCGCCAAAGTGCCAACATATGCCATTTTGCAAGAGTTTTTTCAGGGAATCATTCGAAGCATTGACTTTGCAGCAATCAATTTTCGAAATGGTTCGACCTTTAAAAAGTAAAGCACCGCTTTTATTTGAAAAGTGGAATCCCTTAATACAGCCGCATTTTTAAAAGTATCAACTATATAACGTGTTTTATCCATCGTTACTCCGATGTATTATATGCGAAGATTTCAATTATCTGAAATTTGGCGGAATTCCCCCAACTTAAATCAATGCACTCAATTCGCGAGAATGCTGAAGATAGATCGTTTGAAATCCCTTAATAACTGCATTATTTCCGCACGGATCCTTAAAATTTAACGCTGTATTCTAATAAAACCGTTGCACCTGTTTTCAAAAATCCATTTCCTTAAGCTCTCAGTAAATTGCTCCAAGCCGGAAACTGTGCAAACTGCTAGAACTCACTTTCTCGGCATTTTGAGCCATTTTATTTTTCGCCAAACTAAAAAGTTTTAACATATTAGCCTCAGAAATCTTCAATTCTTATTATTTTGCGTATAAAACATTTCATTCCTGCTCTGTTTTCCCATGCACACGATATTATAATTTAAAAAAAATAACCTTACGAATATAAACTAACAAAAAAAAATCATTATTATTCTTTTATTTTTACTTTGAGAATTTAAAACATTTTATTCGGCAAAATCGCCACACATGGCAACCACGATCCTTATTTCACACTTTTTTCACTACAGGGGTTACAATTACGAAAAGCTTTTTGCGTGGAGAGTATAAAAGATCTCTTAAATTCCGGGAACGGGTGGACTTAAAAAGTTTTAAAGTGGACTATGATTTATTCTATATTATTTTACATATCTGTGCTAAATTTCAGGCCGATAGGTCCCTTTTTGTGGATTTGTATACGAATCAAATCCACAAACAAACAAACAAACAGAATTTCATTTTTATTTATAAGGATCTGCATATATGTAGCATAGTTATAATAATTAAACTTCCAGAAGATAACAAATATCTCAAAAATGGATATCTGTTTCATATCCAAAATATCCAGTGATCAGAAATTGATACTCATTTCATATCCAGAACTTCTTAGATATCTATTTCTGGGCTATTTTGGATTATTGTCATGTTCAGAATGATCCATAACAGCTGAAAAATAAATTTTACATAGCTCAATGGTATAAGTAATATCTAACCCAATACATTTTTAAATTCTTGTTTTCATTCCTGTGAAGTGTGGACAGTTCACGCAAAACATGAAGTATTTAAACTAACAGCTTATTCTGAAACTAAACAGACTAAGAAGGAGCACAGAGTTTCATTTTAATTATCAGATGATGGCATCACTAAAAGGTACCCCCAAGAGTTTCACATGGTTACTAAAACAAACCTCCATAACCTCTAGATCTATTTAGTTCCATAATTCGTTGACAATTTATGTTTTGTTTGTTCTGTCAAAACTTAACAGGAATAGAAGAGAAAGTTTGAAAATGCTTGGTCGTGATCTGTTGGTGGTGATCATAGCCATTGGGCCATGTAAAATCCATCAGCAGGAGATGTATAAGAATTTTCTTTGGCTCTAGTACTATAATTTCATTTGAGGTAATCTGGGATCAAACAAGAATAGATATAAGAGTTTCAAACATCCACATTACTCAACAGTGTGCACAAATATTTGATATGTTCAATGTTACCTTTTCTACTGCTAAAACAAAAAATCCCTGAAAGCTTATTTTTTACCTATAGTACATTTCAGAATACTTTTCATTTACAACAGTATTAATAAAACAATAAAAATCGTTTATGATAAGATATTTATTTAAAATCAAAAGAATACTAATAATTTTGATTTTTAAATTGATTTTATTTTAAGCATAATTTATTGAAACTTCTTTTCAACTTTATTACAATTAACAAGTCCTTTTTTTCTTTTAAATAAATAAGAAATGGACATGATTGAATTGTTGAACATTGAACTCTTTATTTTCTTAATCTCAAATTTGATAACTGGATCTGAAGAGCTTATTTTAAAGCAAGATAAATTATAAGATTTTCAAAAATTTTAAAATTCTATGACATTAAAAATTTTTTAAGTATTAAATAATTTCAAACCTTGTGGTTTATAGAATAAAGGCAATATTTAGCTTGATATAAAAATATAGGTTTCTATTATATATTTTTTTTTCAATTGTGTGATGTATTTTATGTTATCAAATGAGTTATATTTATATTTTAAATTTTCAAAACAGGAATAAATTCTCAATCCCAGTATTGTGTTTTGAAGTTGTAAAAATGTCATTTCAAAACAAGCTTTCTGTTTACTCTGAATCGAAAAAAGCATGTGAAAATGCACAATTTTGGTTTCGAAAGGCTCTCAATCCCCGAAGTCAAAACACACGCAAGTGCGATAAATGTTTACATAAGTGGTATTCAATCTATGAAATGCTATGCCAAATGAGATCATAAAAAATGACCTTAGGGTGATAAGACATTAAAAAATTTGAAATAAATTTAATTTAATTTAAATACATAATTGGCAAATATTTTTTTCGGGAAAATTATTGGTTTTTAATATTACTAATTTTATTAAGTATCAAATTTATTACACAACGCAATTTAAAAACACATATACAGTCACAGTTGTTTTCATTAAGTTTATCCCTCCGGTTCTTATTTAATGCCCTGCACAAACATCTGGGTGTTCACGTAACCGCGATACTCCAAGCAGGATTGCTCTGTTAAAAATAAATTAAATATCACTGAAACAGATATCCATTTACAGGATGTCTACAGGACTAGAAACTGCAACGGGAAAAATTTGATTGGCTGCTGAGCGCTGCATTTTTAAACAAACTTTTTATATTAATAATATTGTTACTTAGTGATATCACAGCACCAACTTTTTGTAGTATTGTGTATTTGTTAATTACAGTCGTATATTACTTATTACATAAGTAATTACTATCGTTAATCCATATTGGGTACGTAGATGGCGAGATATACAGGCTACGGTGCTGACATTTTGGTCACACCCCTTTGCACTCGAAGAGTCATGTGACCTAGGGGGTGCAACCACCTTATTACTGCTATGTCGGACAAAGATGGTCAAACCAGCACCTCCTAGATAAAGAAAGCCTAACAACTGCTACGTCACCAAGCTTTGACGTCATCGTTGAACCTACATTTAAAAGTTTAATTTTGATAAGATAAAACTATAAAAAGTTTCTGGTGAATTTATTCATGAATAACAATATTTCAATAATTTGAGATAAAAATATAATTTTATGACAAATGGCAGTTCTTAACCATGACTAATTAGATAATATGATAAGGAAAGAGATCGGAATGAATAATTTTGTATGAGAAACGTCTTTTACTAATTTTAATTTTTTATTTAAGATATTTTCTAATATTTGTAGCATCCACCAGAAATTTTAAATAGTTTTATTTTATCAAAATAAAACTGTGATGACGTCCTCACTTGAAGGCCTAGTGATGATGTCAAAGTTTCAGTTGTTAGGCTTTCTATATGTAGGAGGTGGTCAAACCCACTTAATTACATGACTTTTTGGGGCAAAGGGATGAGACTGGATTGTCATCACAGTAGCCTGTATATCTTATCAGCTCCGTAGTGTGTATCCGTGACGTTTTATTACGTCATGTCTCGCTAGCCAAATGGGATCTTTGTACCGTTGCTGTTTCTAGTCGCTTCACCGTCTTGGAGGTTCCCGGTAAATTGCTGTTTGACAAAGAACCAGGTAGATGCCCATCGTTCTACAGCGGATTCTGAGTGGGTGAAGTGCCAAATACGGACCTCCGCCGTCCTTTAGCTTTTATTAGCCTTCGCAGTTCTTGTAGCATCTGTGCTGCTTCTGTGCACCTACTTCTGTGCTGCTTCTTAAGCCGTCTGCCGTCATTTGCCGTGAGTAGACAGTTGATGTGTCGAAGAGTACAGACAGCTCGGCCGCCTAGCTGGCAATAGTGCTATTCTTAAAGATGCCAATGCAGAATTTGCAATGGAGCTTTTCCTTGTTTAGTTATTTTATTTATTTTCACAAATAAAGATTTTGTGATAACCTAGACTTCCATTATTCAAGAAAAGAACACGCTTACGAGATGCGTCTCATTTAAGTTGAAGCAAGCCCTTCAAACACTTTCAGACCTGGTTAAATAACTTCTCTTTGGATTAAATAATTTTTCTTTCGAAGATTTATAATAAAGATAAATTAATAAATATAATAAAAAAATTCTGACTATTGAATTTTCGAGGAAAATTGTGTTTTTTGCACATATTAGGGCATTTATATTGATACAAAAGCATAGGTAATTCTTGTGTCCTCAGTTGAGTATGCAGGGTCTGATAGGGTTCAACAACATTCATTTGATACTTGACAGGCCTGTGTTCCGTGTATCGAGTTACCAACAGCTACTAAGCTCTTGTATTTTTTTTTTTTTTTTTTTTTTTTTTTTTTGGATACACTCATCCCTCAAAAAGTAACATTGCAAGGCGAACGTCTTAGCGTGAATAAAACAAACGAACGACAATTCCAAAGCAAAGGAAATGAAAAGTTTGTAAAACAAATGCTTTCTAACATTGACCTGAAGGAGAATTCGCATTTGACCAGCTATTACATTGTAAAACGCAAGTCTTACTCCGCCGGATTCCCTAAAAAATGTATTGGGTAATTCTGGGATAGATTGACCACCGGGTGAGATGGATCAGCCAAATATTTAGTTAATGTGCCTCTCCATATATGGCGCAACTATATCAGTAAAACACTTAAAGAGGTTTCGCAAGGCGTGCTACTATTTGCTACTCAAAAAACATAGTAATTTTTCAGCTAATTATCGTTGTTGTTAGTGAGTCAAATATTTTTTTCATGGGGCTATAATTCTACAATTAAAAATTTTATTTTATATTTGATCTATCTAGTTTTGATGATGTAAACTCTGAGAACATGTAGGCTTCCAAATAACCTAAAATGGAGACGTGAAATCCATAATGTAGTCAGGGTGGATTGTACTTGTCATCCAGACGAGAGGGAGAGATGGACCACACCTAGGCGAGAGAGATGAACCAGGTTTTATGTCAATTTTAAGTCATAGCACATAAAAACAATTCCGTAAAAAAAAAAACAATTTCATACATATTAGATGTCAAATAATAATTCATATAAACTTAATAAATTAATTAAAATTAATTTAATTTCGAATAAGTTAATTTTAATTTTCATGTAATGAAAATAAACATTAATAAATTTAATGCATTTACAACTTTTTCATTATTTTATGGTGGTCCATCTTTCCCATTCATATATATTTACATCCATAGTAAATATTTTTTAAGAATTATTAAAAAAAATTCCTTTGCATATATGATCTTCTGCATTAGAATTTTTGTAAAAAATATCATACACTATATGTATATACTGTGAAAAGTAAAATATACAGCTTTTAGAGAACGAAGAATAAACGGGGCCCATCTCTTGCGGAATTACCCTATTCAAAAAACACAGCAAAATCCTGCAAAGACAACTTAACTACTATATCTAAAGATTAAAAAAATAGTAAACTATTCAAAACACCTGGAAAACGTTTAGGGAAAAACCATGAAAAAATGTTGTTGCCCACTTCAGATTAGTGACAGTCCACAACTGCATTGCAGAGCACCTAAATAGAATAGGTAGTCTCGACATGAAAACCTGTCCAATATGTAAAACAGGAACAATGAATTCTGTACATCCTCTGGGCAGTTCTGGACTAAACAAAGTCGGCAGAGAGCAGACAGATACTATCTTCAAACTGTATTGGAGAGCAAGAAGCCTAATGGACTGACGAGAGACGTCTGTCGCCTCTTCACCTCTTGATTCTTAGGACTGTCTTTCTTTCTTTTCGATTTTATCGTTCTTTCCTTGCTAATTATTATTGTTGTACTTTGTAACTATTTTACCATTTTCTCACTCAACGTGAGGAGACCGCTATAAATGGATTAAATTCCAATGTTAGTCCTTTTTAAATATTGTTTTCTTTGTTTAGTACCTCTGCGTGGCTTGAGATTTCGAGTATCAGTAACTATAACATTGCAAAACGCCACCTAGTAGTGATTTTTCTAATTATTTTTTTTTCCCAGCGAAGCTATCCAGTGTGACCAGTAGTTTTGCTGTACACTGCTCTGAATTGGGAAACTTAAATTTTGAACACCTTATTTACAACACCTTATTCACATCACCTTATTCACACACCTTATTCACATTCCTTTTGAACACCTTATTCACATCAATGCTTTTTTTAAAAATATATCTTAAGAGACTGCGTATTCTACTGTTCATGAGGCTTCAACTGAGTTCTTTGCTGTAATTACTTCTCGAGTCCACCGCCTTAATTTTCGGGGAACTGGTGCTCGACACACTACTGCTGAGATGATATCCCTTGAAAAAGAAATAAATGCGCAAACTCAGAAACTCGGAACAGTTATACTGATCACTGAGAGTGACTGACTCTGCCACAATTCCGGCTGTACTACTCCAAAATAAACCTTTCATAGCCATTACTCTGAAGAAGATTTAAAAAGTTAAACTTGAAAAACGTAATCAACACCGTTTGTACCCTCGGCTTGAAATTTTTCATAATAATGTAAAAAAATATAGAAAGCAGTCTGCGGTGATTTAAAAATCTTAAAATCCACCCATTCACTTATATGTAAGAGAGTTATCGAAAGTTTTATCTCCTTCATATATTTGAGAGTAAAAAAATGTTGATCTATTGAGTAACAAAATTAGCAATCATAAGTGATATTAACGTCATTGTAAATCAGGCTATGAAAGGAAAATTTTGACTCTCTTTTAAAATAGTCTTTCGAGTGCCAGGGTTTTTTTTTGTGCGTGTAATTTTTCCCAAATAAAATTATTTCCTTATCATGGAGCGTAGTCTCCACAATGGGTTTTATTTTCTAGTCTATAATATTATGATTGAATTATAAATCATGCTTCAAGGTAACCATGGCAGATCCCCGCGTTTAATAAAGCATAACCTCCAGCATTTTAACAAAGCTGCATAAAGTTGATTAGAATTTTATTAATTCCAAGTGCATCATTTGTTATTTTCGATAAGAAAAATAACTTTCAAAAAGAGACATTGATGCATATTGTTATATTGGATGAATAAAGTGATTTTATACGAGTATGTTAAAAATATTTAATATTTATGATGTAGAAGGTAAAAGAACATTCATTTCATATGATCTATCTCAAGAAAGGGCACCAGTAGCATTAATGCATAACAATGATAATAATATTAATAAAGGTGTATGTAAAATACTGAACTTCAAAAATAATAATTCAAATCTCTGATATTGCTTTTGAATGAGTTAAAAATTAATTCAGCATGAAAAGAAAGCAAAATTTATGAAAATGTCTGCTGTCATGGACACAAATGTATAACATCATGCAAATGCTGATGTCAAAACAACATATCAATTTCAGTGTTCAGCCATAGGTTGAAAATTTTTACTATAACGGGAAGTGCAAATCTTTGTTTAACATGAATTCTGCGCCGAGTTTCAAGCGACAGTAAAAATAAACTTTTTATGAAATTTTATTATGTATTATCTACACATTACTGGTATTAAACTATTAAAGTAATAAATGAGTTTTGTGACAGACTGACTATTCCTCAGGATTTACTAATAATTAACAGCTGCATAACTTCGTATAAATTAATCAGCTTGAACAAATAACACGATATTTTCTTTAAAATCATTTCACAGTCTGAATAAAAAAGATTGAACTGGTTGCATTTGTCATCATGCCATAAACAATATTTTAACAGTAAAAATATATTCAACCTTTTTCAAGTTCTTAATATTTCCTACAATTTAATTCTGCGTAGGGAAAACGAACTCCATTAACAACATTTAACTATGTTGACAAAAAAAAAAAAAATTGTTCAATGCAACTAATTTGGTTTTAATTCCATGGAGTAGATCTTCCAAACAATGTAAGTACGTTTGGTTTTAGATTGACTAACCAAGTAATTATTATTTACGAATGCTATTGTTAATAGAAGACTTTTAAAGTATTGTCTACCGTGGTACCTTCTTGTATTATGTTTTCGAAGTTCGAATAAAATGAGAACTGTTAATTGAAAAATACAAAACCATTGATGAAATGGCTTCATTGAAAATCAAAACTTTACAGGAAAAAGTTGTAATCTGCAAAAATTTGAAAATACTTTTTTTTTACATGAGTTTATTTATAACTAGAAAAATTACGGGAGTCTTTTGAAACATTAGATATAAGTTTTGTTAACTGAAATAAAAATTTCAAGCTATTAAAAGTAAAAAAATTGAATTGTGGCTTTTCTACATTATATCTTATTCATTATGTTTCACTGTAAAGTACTTTTATTGCAAAATACTACGGAATTCCATGTACCAATAATACGATTATAGATTTTTAGAATAGAATAGGACGTTTGATGTTAGGTAAAAGATTTAAATAAGAAAAGGAATTTTTTTGGATAAGGATTTTAATATTTCAAGAATAAAAAAGATATAGACCATGAATATTTTCGTCTCTTCCTCCCGAGTAAAAAATATCAATCAATCTGCAACAGTATTAGAACCATGCAGTAAGTACGCAAATGAAGTAGCTGATAGTTTTCGAATTCTAAACAATTTTGGTATAGATTTTTGTGCTTCGAGAAACAACAAAACGAAGATATTATTAATTTTAAGAAGAATTATAGTATTAATGTCGTGGCTCACACAATTGTCATACCTGATAGAAAACTTCAAATATGGCGTGTGGTCTACAAAGGAGATTAAATATTTTTCGATAAAGTTCACAGCCATTGTTATTTCTTTAACTGTATGGTTATATTTAGCTCTGCGCAAAGAAAGGATGCAAAAAGTTATTAAAGAATTACAAAATATAGAAGATGCTCTTAACATTTCTCCACCGAAAATCATTAATACTGTCGGCATTTTATTGGCAACAGCTATGTATCTTTTGCTCATGGTATTGATTATTTTTGGGCATGATGAAAATTCAGTGGAGAGAGAATTTCGTTCCTTGACATTTGGCTTCTTGAATGAGACAGAGATACACCAATATGTGGCAGTAACTATACGATGTTTTTTAACTGCTGTGACCTACTATACGGTATCTTATTTTACTTTTAGCTTCTCTGTATACTACATAGTAACATGCCGGAGAATGGCAAAAGTGCTGCATAAGCATATTCTTCTTACTAGAATCATGATTGAAAAGGATCATATGCCCCAAGATTTTGACGAATTGTTTCGGGAATACAATAGCATTATAGATTTGTTGCAAAACCTTGATTCCACTTTGTCCTTTCCTATATTTCTGCTTATCACTTTTTACTTAGCGGCATTTTTAGGTAATTTGATGGCTATCCTTAGAATGCCCGAGGATGTTGTGATAATCATTTTCTATATAAATATCAATTTTCTGGTATTTTCAATAACCACGTTGAGTGCAGCCGCTGTGAATAAAGTGGATAAAACAGCGAGACATTTCAATTGCAGATTGTTGCAGAAATTAGAGACGTGTGGTCTGAAGAAGGATATACGGTCTTTTGCAACTTCATTACAAACAAACTCTGGAAATGCATTTGCATTAACTGGATGGAACTTTTTTGACTTTACAAGCGGGTTCTATCTCAGTTCTCTTGGATGCATTCTAACCTACACTTTGTTATTTATGAGTATGTAATCTAAATTGAATTTCTTCGCAACATATCAGAATGACAAGTGATACTTGAACAGTAGTCAGCGTTGATTTTATCAAGAGGAAGGTGATGAAGATAACAAGAGCTTACTGTCCTTAAACTTGCAAAGTGTTCAAATAACAAAGTGTGTAGTCCTATAAATCAGACAAGTACAAGGTATCCATAATTAAAGTTCTCTTATTAAGATCGGTGTACAGCAAAAACCAATTTTCAGAATGTTAAAAACAAATTGCAGGAAACTTTATTGAGACCATGGGATAGAGATGTGAATGGGAAAAACCTTAATTTAAAAAGTCACTACCAGGTGGCAACGTTTTAGGGTGCCCCCTAAAACACAACGTTTTAGGGTGACTAAAACAGAAGAACAACCATTACCAAATGAAAAAATGTATAAAGCGGTTCTGAATTACATGTTTTATACCTCTGCGCGATGGGAGAATTCGCATTTAAGTAAATGTATCATTTCAAAACTGTACCTGGTGGTGATTTTCTGAACTAATATTTTTGCACTCAAATCTCTTTCTCCTATTCTCAAGTTTCCTGCAAATTTAGTAGCAATTTGACCATTGGTTTCGGCTGTACACCGCTTTGAGTATTGTAACTTTATCTATGGACGGACACCCAGTACTTTTAAATGCTCTTTTGCAAGCAATTCTGTCAAAAGACTCAAAAAAGTAGATCTTTCCTCATCATCATGTATTATTAGCAAATTGTGCAGCAAGAATTCTTCACCTAAGAATCATTTTAGAAGACATTCACAAAAAAGCTAAAAAAAAAAAGCATTAGGCTTGCCATTGCTTGACGATTTTCGGCAGATGATAAAATTATTTAAGTTCTTGTATCTTAATAATGGACAGAAATTGCATTCCTAAAAATAATTAAATAATTTTGAATAATCATTTTTATTCAAATAAACCTCTGCATTTGGAAATAGAGCGGGAATGAATTGTTTCAGGTCAAAGAAAAAGTATTTATTATGGCAAAATATATTTACTTAATTTTACAATTTTGCGATAGAATGAAGTGACAAGTCCACCAAGTTTAATGGATTTGAGGAGGTTAATTGTAGAGGCTGCTGTATAGAAAAAAAATAAGCAACGATAAGTAATCCCACATCATTCAGCGATAGTTTTAAGGCTGTTCTTCGAAAAAAAAGAACTCTGTTTTTAGTCTTGGTACACAAATTGAAATAAATTAATAGCACCATGGTCTCCAAAAAATTCCAGATGGTTCTTCATAAGCTGTTTCACACACTACGATAAGCGAAAACGCTGTGGCTTTTGTGAAACTTTCAGAAAAAATTCTTAAACAAGAATTTGAGCTGCAAGATTTTTCGAAGAGTGACACGCTTTGCGAAAATTTCCGATTTTTAAGAATTTCTTCTAAAAGTATTGGAACTGATACCGATTGGCCTGTCTTCGCAGTATGTAATACAGCTTGTAAAGAGACAGTTTCAAAATTTTGAAGTGCCTGGCATAATTAGTTTATTTGTAATTATGTACCAAAATCACATGATTTTTTCGAATAACACCGTTAATAGAAGACATTACTTGAAGGTTTCACTCAGCGGAGGCATGTAGAAAAACATCTTTTAATAAATTAGATTTCATTGCTCTATGAATATTGATGTTTAAATCAGCTTCTCTATTTCTTTAGTATTTTTATTACAAATACTTTTTTAACTAAGCACTCTGCAATGTTCAGAAGGCGAACCGTTAACTGAATTAACACCTTAATTTGCAATTCCAAGTATTGCACTTTTTTCCAAGCTGGCTATATCAGAAAATTTGAGAGAGTGACACTAAAGCACATTTTTCAGTGATGATATGATATTATTAGGCGCAATTTATTGAACATTTATTGTTTATTCAAGTCATTTGCTTCAAAGCAGTTATGTTTTTTTTTCTTTCTACATGCTTTGTTCAAGTATTTTCACATAAAATTAAATTTGTTAAACTATTTAAAGCATATTGTTAACTCATTAAAAAGTAATGAATTTTTTAAATGCTCACACCAGTATTATCTACAATAATATATAGAAAAAAATATGGCAGGTTATTTAAGTGTTCTTGCGGCATTGCTCTGGCTCCAGACACAAGGGTGGTGTCGCTATTTATATTGAGAAAACTATACCTCACACCCTAGTGGAAGACCTTGTCTTGGAAACACTTGAAGCTGTATCTATCTCGATTGACTCGCGAACTTTGGTAAGCTTCTAATTTCCTCCAGTTATGTACGACATGAGCTTGGTTTCCCTACGGAAGACATACGAAATATTTTCAAATGCTGTCCAAATAATTTCATCATTGGCGATTTCAACGCTACCTATTATGTGTGGAATTGCCGGCGCAACTCACCATATGGAACACAACTTTTGAAGTTGCTCATCTCTGATTATCTTCACCTTGCTACCCACTTTGTTGGAGACGATCCCACACTGCATTCTATCATTGATTTTGCCTTGTATAGCCTTGACTGCTTGCCAGAAATCACCACAATTAACAAGTTCACCTCAGATCATCTTCCGATTTTCACGGAACTTCCTGTGGTGCATTCTATCATAACTATTAAACCTAAAATGAAGACCAATTGGCCTGAATTCGTTGGCCATCTTCTTGATGCTCCTCAAGTCCTACCCAAATGTAGTTGCACAGAGGATATTGATAGGGAAGCAATTTACCTTACTGAAGAGATCATGAATGCGCACCTTGCTGTATCCAAGCCAGATGACTCTCCACAAAATCTTACTCCTCCTTCGGAAATTAAAACTCTAAACACAATCAAGCGAGACGCAACTTTCAATCAACTAGGAGTCCTGAAGATATGTAGCTTACAAAACCTCGTCAGACAGAAGATCCGACGCTTTCAAACTGACCAGTTCACTGAATACTAGACTCGATCGGACCAGAAAACAACACATTATGGCGCGCCATCAAGCGCATTAAAAACAAAAACTGCACGTCCCTCCAATTAAACATAACGAAAAATTCCTGGTACACGAAGAGGACAAAGCAAATGCCATTGCCCAGGTATACGAACAACAGTTCAAAAATGATGAACAGTTGTTACTAAACATCTCCCACATACTGCAAGATTTCTTCTCGCTGGACCCTGTCGAGACAATCTCGCCTTCTCTACCATCTGAGATCATCGAAATTCTTGAAGGCTTGCCCAAAAGGAAATGTCCTGGAAGGGATGGAATCAGTAACCACATGCTACGTAACCTCCAACTATCACAATTTTCAAAATTACTGCATTAATCAATCACATCTTGACCTACTTCTACTTCCCCAAATGTTGGAAGAATGCAGTGGTATGCCCCATACCAAAACCGCATCAGGATCTCTCATTCCCAGTCTCCTACCGCCCCATCATTCAGCTGAGCAGCCTGGGCAAGGTGGCTGAAAGAATCATCTTCGACAGACTAAACGTCACACTTACAGAAAACAGCGTTATAATGCACGAGCAATTTGGATTTCGGCAGCAGCATAGCACTACGCAACAGCTGTACCGCGTTGCTGAACAACTCTCCGAAGGAATACAAAAGAAGGAGCATATTTCCATTGTGTTTCTTGATGTTAGCAAAGCTTTCGACAAGGTATGGCATGATGGGCTTCTATTTAAACTTATCAACCTTAACATCCCGGATTGTCTCACACACTTACTCAAGAGCTATCTTCAAGAACGCTCCTACTCTGTTCGCCTGGGTGGCGTTCACTCGGCAAGGCACAAAATACAGAGTGGGGTCACCCAAGGTTCCGTCCTGGGTCCCACACTACGCATAACCTTTTTGTTAATTACCTACCAAGAAATGGCCGTACTAGTATCGCTCTGCACTCAGACGATACTGCTATCATAACCAGGCATCCAAATAGTAGATTCATGAGAAGTGCCTCACAAGCTCATCTTGACGCAATGAAACTCTGGATGAGAAACTGCAAGATAAAACTAAATGCCCAGAAATGCAAAACCATTTAAATGGTAAGAAAACCCCTCCATCTAGACTCATAATTGACAACAAGGTCATTAACTGGGCGGACGCCGCCACCTATTTAGGAGTCACGCTTGATAAAAATCTAGCGTGGAAGCGGCACGTTACTTTCATTAGAGGTAAAAGGAAAGCTGCATTCAATGGGGTTAGCAGCCTTATTTATACCAGAAAACAGAAGACCCAAAACAAAATTATTATGTACGAGACCCTTGTTAGGCCAGTTGCACTTTATGCTGTTCCCGTATGGGCTTATGCAGCTAAGAAAAATATTACCAGCTTATCTAATGCTGAATCAAAATTCCTCATAATCATAAGGCATGGTCCTGCCTATATTTTGAACAAAATTATTATGAAAAACCTTCGTATCAATAGAATGACTAAACAACTACACAAGCTAACCAAACGTTTTCAAAATGATCTCGGCTCTCTCCCTAAAGACATTATAGCCGAGCTCCCTGATTATGACTATCACAACATCAGATACAGAAAACGGCCTAAGGCCGCCCTGTCTCATCTTACTCCTACGGCCTGATCGCAGTCTAGCAACCCAGACGAAGTT
Organism: Cheiracanthium punctorium; assembly: GCA_038373885.1. Lineage (NCBI taxonomy): Eukaryota > Metazoa > Arthropoda > Arachnida > Araneae > Cheiracanthiidae > Cheiracanthium > Cheiracanthium punctorium. The sequence continues at coordinate 1,365,177 of JAWZYV010014041.1, forward strand.
CGTCCCTTGTCGGCGAAGGGAAGCTGGTAGAATTTCGTGATCACATCCTTCTTCAATGCAACCTTTTTCATACCGACTTTTGGCTTGACTGAATTCTTTTTTTCTTCTTTTTTCATGAGCAACTTCGGTTCTCAATTTTTACTAAGTGGTTCTCACTTGTTTTTTTTTTTTCTTATTTTTCAAATTAGTATTGTCCAATGATACTTACGCCAAATTGGAGGTTAGTCATCTTTTCTAACAGGAACTCCACTAAACATACTTTTCAGTCAGTCAGAGTTCATGCGACAGAAAACTATCTGGATTTCCAACCTGGATCAATCTGTTATCATGACTTCTTTTCGATTTCCATTGTGGTACTTCTGGGCTGAAAAACTTGGCCTTATACCCCACGACTTTTGCCCCTACAGTCACAATTGCCTTGCATTCGGCTCATTTCTTGGCTGGATTTTTTTTCACCCCATCATCATTGGAATTTTCACATTTCGTGAATTTCTTACGGTACTTGACTGATCCTTAATTGAACCCGACAAATATGGGGACTCAGGACAGGATTTAAAAATACATGACGAAGATGTATATGCTCGCACATATGGGAGTTAAATGCCTTGTGCCCACGGGAGTTCTCCAAGATCATTCGATCCGTCAGTCTGTGAGATTTTTAATTTTCCTGTGATATCCTGATAAAAGTACCTTCTTACGTGACCATAATAAACCCTGAACTTCCTGAATTTACAAAAATAAATCCCGATTAAAAAAAATCTCACTTTACTTTTTTTACAATCTTATGAATATTAACGTAGTTATCGTCAAATTTTAATTTACAAATATTTACCTATTTTTAATTAGGATTCGGGATATTTCCAAGGTTGTAGCCCAAGTATTAGCACAAAAAATAACGTTTATATTTAAGTAAATTTCAAATTTCTACATTGTAACTTTCCTGTTAATTTTTATGCGCAAATTCTGCCCACCCTGCAACTACGGATATCAGTCAAATTTGAGTGGAAAAGTACGTATTGAATGAAGTTTTCTTCGAGTATTAATATTTCAAAATACTTCCATATTTTAGCAAAAATAGACTAACTACGATACTGGCTTTAACACTGGCCTACGGTTTGCTCTAAACCTAGTTTGAAATTTGTCTGGCGATTTCTATTCGAGGATCGACCATCATTATTAAAATAAATACGCATTGAAGTAATTTTTGGAAAGCACTAAATTTCAACGAAGCTTTTAAATAAATTACTTGTGCTTTATTATGAGCACGGCCCTACCTGAAGTAGGGGAGCCTCCCATCCCCCAGCATTTGAAAAATCTGTTAAACTTGGACAAATATAGTTGGAAAACTCCGTAAAAAGTTTCAACGAAAACTATAATCCATTGATAAAAAATAAGTTGGTAAAATTTATTATTTGACTCGGTAAGTCCATGTACATGTCTTGGCATATTGACATGTTATCCCCCTTCCCACCTAAAGAAATCTTAGTGTCCTGACTGTGACGCAAAGTTATCTAACAAGAATGATGTAATATGAAGCACTCTGCTGGAACTGTTGTAAAATACTGTACAGAATAAATGCGTAAGGAGCTCGTAAGGAGCTCGTAATTTTTTTTCGTACCTGTCTATGTCTTAAAATACAGTTACAAAAAATAACAAAACAAAAAATACAGTTTTTACCAGACAATTTACCAACACTGATTAGAATTATTGTCGCTATACTTCACTTACTGTTTACTGAATATTGATAAGGATTTATTTAAAGTTTAATTCCACTTTAAACCTTTCTATACAATAGTACACAAGAGTACACATGTTACAATAGTACACATGTTGAGATATTTTATTCTAATATTATCGCATGAAAACATTTTTTCGCATCTAACGAAATATCCTTCAACATTTTCCTTGCAGCATTTTAAATATGTTGTTGGATTATTCATTGTAGTATTAAACATTAGTGTGTGGTAAATCAACTTAATTCTTTGACGAACTTCCTTTAATAGAGGAATACATATATCAAAACGCTGGCTTTCGATTCAATAAGTTAAATTTCACTCATAAATTAAAATTAATTTGTTTACAAGGGTGTTTGAATAGTAATTATATTATCCTGGTTAAATATTCCACATGGGAATAATAAGGCTGGATCTTCGAAAATTCAAAGGTCCAACTTCATCAAAAGCAGTCTGTGAATACAATCAATTTACTGAAGTTGCACCATTTCAGCTGCATATTCCGTCTTTACATTGCGTCATCGGCATTCAAAACCAAATGTTGTACTAAACCACATTTGATAACATGCAAATCAACAATGTCATCTGCAGTCAGATGTTATAATGCATATCAGCTCAAACAAAAACTCAACTTCATGTTCAAATTTAATGTACTAGAGAATATTTGAATTCTTTACCCTCAAATTTAATGTTCTAGGAGAGATTTTTGCCATAAAGCAACAAAACATCTGTGGGTTGTTTGAAAACATAAATATAGACGCGACAAGTATATTCCTTTTAATGTTAGGCAATTCCAGCAGGAAAGAATTTTTATAGAAAAACAATACATCGAAAATATTTTTTTTAATATAATATACAAAATACATTGATTCAAACTTTAAAATACAAAATACTTTCTGAATTGAAAAAATACGAAGTTAAAAATATAAAATACGAAGTTAACGATTAATGTATTATCGATCGTATTATCGATAATGTATTCGATCGTAATACGAATTAAAAAATACGAAGTTAAAAAGAAAAGTAAGAAAATCTGAAACACTTTCAGATTTTAAATACGCACTAAAGTGTTGTATATTAAAAGCGCATCATAATTTATGCATCGTCCCTATTTTTCTTCCTTATTCCATTCAGTTGGAAAGTGTATCCTTATTCATGAGTATGCCTTATTTTTCTTCTTGTTCCATAAAACCCATCTTTGGAATCGAAATCTATCTTAAAATCGCATACAAAAACTATTGTACAATTTGCGCCAAATGTATTCGAACTATATTTCACCGTTTTAAATATTGTTTCGAATGTCCATCACAATCCATGAGTATTCCGTGTTTGTCTTTCTTGGGTTGATTCCAACTTTAACGCCCCGACTCTCACCAAGGTGGCAATAATTAAATATATGCAGTCACCGTGACTTTTTTTTGTGTTTATTTGTCAACCGTAATTTAGAATTAGAATGGCGATTTGGAATAACATGTAAGTACAGCCTTCCATTATTTATTTTTTTTGTTGGCAATTAAGATAGTTTTAATAATTAAGTGTCTTCAAATCCCTTAACTGGCGCGTTTATCGCTAGTTTGTACACTTGAGTTTTCATCTAGTTCTTTCCGGAGCATTGAAACTTGTGCATAACTCCTAGAGACCCATGACCGCAAAGCTCACCAAAGTGTAGCAATTTTTTAGGTTGGCGAGAGTGGGAGCATTAAAATAGGAATCAACCCTTTCTTGTATCATAAAACACATCTTTGGAATCGAATTCTATATTAAAATCGCCTACTAAAACTGTTTTACAATCTTCGCCAACCATATTCCTACTAGCCTCTACCATTTTAAATACTGTTTGGTAAGTGTATCATCTATAAGTATACCTTGTTTTCAGTCTTTGTTGCATAAAACACTTCTTCGGAATTGAAATCTATATTATCAGGTTGTAACGAAAGTTTTCCGCCAAATCTGCCTGAAAAACTCACTTCTAACTCCTTAGATAATTGTTTATGAACTTTCGTTATCAAACCTGCACAGTGTCACATGATACAACAATAGTACTTAAAGCTGTACTCATAATTCGTTGATATTCTGTAGCTGACTTTTTGCGACACAACTGGAAGTAAATGATGGTTCTAATCCTCTAGAGTGATAGTGTCATTTGAGACACCTTGTACTTAATGATAACTATATTTTTTACAGATTTCACACCATAGTGTTATAAAGTAAGTCTCTTTCTTCCAAATGCCAAAAATTGTTTGATAAAATATGAGCAAATACGCCATCGCGAACTGTGTGCTGACGATGTTTGAGGTGGGGGGAAACTTTCGTTACAACCTAATAAAATCGCCTACCAAAACTCCTTAAGAAATTTCGCCAGGCATAGTCAAACCCCCTTTATAAGTACCATTTGGAAAGTGTATTATATTCTATTAATGTACCATATTTGTCTTCTCTGTGCCATAAAACACTTTGCCGGAAAGGAAATTTGTTATAAAATCGCCTACCAAAACTGTTTTACATTCTCCGCCAGGAATTTTCTTACTATACTCGTAATATATTTATAATAAATTGTCGCCTTTTTGCACCAAACATAGCGATAAATTATCAAAAATTTCAAATCTTGTGCGACTTACAACATTTTATTAACGCCCCTACCCATCCACGTTATCTGACAAACATATTTGAAAAGATCTTCACCGTGACATTTCATATCCACAAAACCTGTCTACAAGATCGCGTAGACAAAAATGCCTAGAAAAAATCCTGGGATTTAGCGAAATAGTACCCTAGTGCTAAAAAAACCACTCACACACACACACAAAATACATCCAAAATTTTAAAAGTATTTTCATAGGGAAGATAAATTTTCCACCGGAAATTCCAATTCCTTTTTAAAATATATATTTTAATGTTGAAAAAAAAACCTGTTTTAATAGTTGCATAAGAGAACCTATAATTTGTATTTATTAAACGGTACGTTTCAAAACTTTTCCAGTATAATAATAAGATCCGGATAAAAAACATTTCTGAGAAATTGCCTTAATATTTAGAATGCAATTGAAGCGACATTATTTCAACATGTGAACAATGTATGTTATTTTGTTTAAAAATAGTTTATAGAAGCTTTGATTTCCAAAATTCACAGTGCGTTAAAAACAATAAACTTTACATATATATTTATTACTAAATGATTTCAGTGAGATGCTTGAACACAAATTCTCGGCTAAATCAATTTATTAAAAAAGTTTAACCTTTAAGGGAGTTTTAAAATTCGCGGTAGCTTTAACTATTCTGGAAATTATCGAAGTTTTCAGTTTTGATGATTGGTATTGCGACTTAACTTTTTCATTTCTATCTACAGGCAAAATTCGAACACACTTTTCACTATGAATTGTACAACAGGTTTCAAAATTATCTAGAATGGAAGTTTGATTCATTCCAACCTATTACGCGAATCTGTCGCTCTAATGGTCAGGAGTTTGATGCGGTTTACTCTACATTTAACGTGAATATGCATTAAAACCCTTTAAAAAGTGCTCCATCGAAGTATCTCTTCCCATAAACAGATAGCCCTTGTGTTCTATGTCTTAATCGCAATAAGCAATAACTCATCTCTTGTACCACAGTTAGTTCAAAAGACGTTTATCCTGTGTTCTCATACCGCAGGCTGAACTTCTGAACGTATCTTGAAGTAATTGTGTGAGATAGAGATCAGTAGTAGCAGCCCATCATAACTAGATCAAAAGATGTAAACATCTTTTGATGTAGTTTTGCTACTAGGAAAGATACTCTAATGCTTTTTCGGTTACCATACCACCTTTAATAGTGCAGCTCATAAATTACATCAAGAGAAGTTGAGGCGGAAGTAAATATCAACAATTTTACCATTTTCATTCGAACATGCTATCTGAGCAATTAATTTAACGTCAGAATACAAAATGTATTCCTTTCCTGTTTGAAAATACATAATGAATTCAAAACACATTTTAAAATACATTTTCAAAATACTTTGCATTTTACAATAAAAATACAAAATATGAGATACGATTGTAATTTGAAAATATAATGTAAATGCATGTACTTGCGATACTCTGGTTAGAATCAGCCATTTTGATAGTCAAAATTGCTCAGTTTAAGCACGATGGGCGTATTACAAAATTTTTAAATGTAGTCGTATTTGTCAAGAAAAATGTCCTTTCATCCATTGTTTGGAGAGTAAATTCATATAATAAAACAGAAAATTTGAATTTATATTGCATAGAAGATGTAACAGATGGAAGCACTATAATATGCAAGGGGGAAAATTAAGATGTAGGTTGCAGAAGCTGCAATAGATGGCAGCACAACAAACTTATTTTTATGAAATTCATTATTTTTAAAAATCTAAAGCGTGCCCTCAGCTACGAGACAAAAAAAAAAAAAAAAAAAAAAAAAAGAGAGAATTTTATGTTTTTAATGAAAGCACAGAAAGAAAGCAGAGAAAGAAAGAATGTATAGGCTTTATATGAGCTTCCAAAAGCGGTGGAAGGATGCAAAAGTACATATCTCTCTTAGCTCTTCATTAGAATAACTAATCAAGAGCTAAGAGGGAAGGGTCTAAGTCCTCCCAAAACACCCTATAGCCTCTCCTAAAAGTACGTGTATTCGGGGTGATGATAATACTTCTAAATAATCCAGTAATTAGCATTAGAAGATTTATTATGTATTTTATTAACTGTCATAAAATTATTTAGACAGTTAATAATGAAAATGACGGAATGAAAATCGTCTACTCATACGCTTAACAATCATAATTGTAATTCTTAAGAAATAAGCAAATGAAAGTAGTCTTAAAAATCTGAAATTTACCTGTTTTTCTTTTAATACATTTTTTTTTCTTTTGTTTTGGTTTTTCGATTTAAAAGAACAAAATACGAATACTATATATTTCAGTATTACCCATATTCAAACTGCTTTGCTACTGCTAAGGATACTAAATCCGAGTTACCTGTTTACCGACGTGTTTGCTTTCCACCGAAATGAAACTGGCTGACCGCGAGCACAAAAAGAAAAAAAAAACATGTATGGCAGTGGGCTTTTTATTTTCTTTTAGCAATGAAATAGAAACGTTCTGAAACTTTATCTTGGATGATTTGAGCCATTTTGCCAAGGACAACCACCCATTTTGAGAGTTTAATAAAGTCTTGATTTATCTCACGCTCCAGTTAGTGATGTGCCATTTGAATTATTTCTATAATTTGTTATCACTATTCTATTATAGAATTAATCGATTACTCGAATAGTGAATAGTTTTTATTTTTACAATTTGAATAGTATTCGCGATTTCTGTTTGACAGTTCGAATGCCTTGTGTTAGTCGAAAGCTATGAGCTGAGTGTTCGAATGCATTTTTCAAAATTGACTATCTCGAATTTATTTAGAAATCGGTAAATTCGAATAGTTTCATTCATTCACGCCCAGCACTAGCTGCAGTACAGAAGAAACGGTCTAAAGGGATCGATGCAAAATGGGAAAGGACCATTGGAGGGGATGATTCCATGGCTGACGGTGCGGACATTTTGGTGACACCTTTTTGCACTCGAGTCATGTGACCTAGTGGTGGGGCTATCTTAGTGTGGTTATCTAGGACTAAGATGACCACACCCCCTTGTTCACATGACGCTTCGGGTGTAAAGGGGCGTGGTCAAAATATCGGCATCGTAGCCTGTATATCTCGCAAACAACGGGATGATTCAAATTTTGCTAAATTTCCAAACTGTTGAAAAAAATGTCCTAAAGTGTCCCAATATTTGAGTTACTCGTGATTACTTCTTTCCATAGTCAATAACAAACAATAGTACTTTTATAATTTCTGATCATTTTAGGGGCGATACTTCAGAAGTTCGAAATTTTAGCTGTCTTAGGATCCGGACGAATCCTGTCACAGTGGCGGTTGTCTACAAGTTTTTCTTTTTTGCAAAATAAAACTATTTTATTTTAAATTTCTTGTGAATTCTACAAATACTAGAAAATGTCTTAACATTAAAATTTAAATACCTTCCTGATAAAGAATAATTCATTATAATCTATTTCCTTATCATAGGAGATAATTGGTATTGGTTATCAATCTCCATTTGTGGCAAAATTGATTCCCCATCTCAAATCACCAAAATGTTGTAGTGCGTAGGAAATTTACCAGAAATCTTAAGAAGTTTTGCTTTTTGAAAACAAAATTTATGAATTGCCGGATAGGAACCTGACCATCGCAACTAAAACCTATTGGCTTATGGAATACGTCATCTTATGTGGGTTGATTTAGGTATAAAATCAAAATTTGTAAATTAACATTAAAATTCTGGTTGCTCATCATCATTTTATCAAATTTATCAGCGCTTAAAAACATATCTTCAGAACAAAAGTTAAAATTATATATATATATGAGTATTAAACATTGGAGCTGCAATCACAATTTCTAAATACATTTTTAGTGTCCTATTTAATCCGTAATCAATAATAAATCAAGAGAAATCTAAGAAATAATAAATTTTATAAACTGATGATAAGCAACAACAAATCATAATATTGCTATACAACTTTTAAATTTACGTCTAAATTCGGCCTACATGGATGACTCAATGTTTAAGCCAGCAGACCTTGTTTGCGAAGGTCACGGTAGGAATGGAATTGGTGATATCCTCGCTTTCTAAATGTAGGGTGCGTTGCTGCTAGTCGATACATCCGGGCAAGTGAGTGAATCCTAGTAAAAAGATGCGATGATTCCTGATTCTGTAACAATTCCTGGTAATCACTCAAACATAAACCTTTTATCACCAACGTGGTAGGTGATCATACAACTTAAACTATGCCCGTAGAGTTTTTGGTTTTTTAATTTGGATAAGATTTTGTGAAAATTTATTAAAATGTGTAAATCCCAGCTAGAAAATGTTTGCATGTTTTTTTTTTTTTTTTTTTTTTCAAAAAATTATAGATTGTGCACAATTTGTGCATAAAAGTGGATATTTTTGAATGCTTTCAAAGTATACACTTTTGGGGAAAATTATATTCAGTTTTAATGCATACTAAAAAGTGCATATTCTATAGTGTCAAAAACTGTGCCCAAAAAGTTATACCTTTCCGCATAGAAAACCTTTGAAATTTGCTAAAGAGAAAAAAAAACACATTTTTAAAGCGATTTAATGAATAATTATTACGTCTATACATTTACTATCAACTTTTTGCTGTTGTTTTTTAAAGTTTTTTTATAACAAATTCATACTCACTTGATATATTGGATAGATGTTCAAACTAAACGCAATTAAATAAAAGTGGTAGAAAATCTCACCAAAAAATCATAAGAGTTGGCAGCTATGGAAAAGTGTGGATTGTAAAATTACACACTTGTTTTTCGTCACTATGATTCAACTAAATAAAAAAAGTGTATTATATTTATAGTATTTATATTATTATGTCTTATATATACTCTATGTATAAGAGTATATATAAGACATAATAATATAAATTAGTATTTATATTACTATAATTGAACTAAAACTCATGGTTAGAGCACAGCTGACAACTACTACGGAATATAATTAACCACTTTCTGTAAACAGTCTTCTTTTTAAATATTTCTTTCAAAATAGTAACCAAACCACATATGAAGTTAAAAAAGTTATGCTATCCTAAGTCATAAACTCCTGTATATGAAAAGTGGTTGGTTATATTCCGAGTCAGTTGGTAACTATGAAAGAGGTACGTAATTTTCGCAGAAAAAGTTTGAGAAATTTTCAAATTTTGCTCAAATTTGCATAAACTTTTCATAAAAACATTCTTATACTCTAAACATTCTTTATTCAGTGTTAATTAAAAGCTACATCGTTATAACTTCGACATTTGACTGTTTTAGAGTCGTTGTACGTAAAGACGACATTAATAATTACTAAAGTATTCTGCATCAATTAATTGAGCTATCAGTAGTATTGGTAAGGGTCAAAATGCTGTAAGACTGCTTCGGCAAAAGTTGGAAAACAGTATTTATTAATTAACAATATGCCCTTAACATTGGGATCTTCATTGCTGTTTGTTGAAGGTATTATTAGGCGGCGGAAGTAGGTGTACCCAGCAATGAACTCATTTTGAGAAAATGCTCTGAAGAGAAAAAATTTTGAAAAGCTCTCGGGTGGTGAAATTTGGTTTCAGGTGGTCATATTTGCATCCACAGATGGGCAAAATATTTGACCAATGTGAAAATATCCTTCATTTTCTGTATTAAAATTCATGTGCAAAGACAGTTTATTGAAAGTTTTTTCTGATGCGATTGTATCTGCTGTGTTTAGGACCCAAATCGCCTGATTTTGGCACTCATCTAATTTGTTCCATGAACCGTGAGCAAATGGGTAACAGGTATCTTCTAATATTTAATTTCATTAATTTCGGGCACATATCAGATATAAAGTTTATTTGAGTGTTATATTTAAAGTTCAGAAGATTTTTAGCGCAATTTTCTGTCTTTAAAAAAAGCTATATTTTGCACCTATTCACAAAAATAAGAAATATTTCCATAAATTCGCGTCTATTCACAAATTGCTTAAATTTCGCATTTCTTTCGCAATTATACGAAAATTTTGCATAAATTCGCATCTATTTCGTAAAAACGAAAATTTCGTACCTCTACCCATGATACATGCTTTCCGTGACAGATTTATGTATTCAACAAAAAATGACCTTGAAATCTTCAACTGGAACTACAAGATTTAACTTTTATTTATTTCCATTAGGAAAGCAGTTTCAAAAAACATATGCTTTCGTACGTATAGCTGTAATCAGACGCAAATTGTGCATGTTTTGTCCAAGGTTGATATAAATATTTAACATTTTGTGATGAGCAACGTAAAGAAATACTTATTACGTATGCATCATTAAAAACAGCCCAAATCTTTATAATTCATATTAGTGGCAAAAGATGTATGTAAAAATACTGAGCTTTGAAAACAATCATTCAAATTTCCGCCGTTATTTTACAACTATTAAAGTAAAGTAAATAAGACAACCAAAACAGTGTATAGAAAGTTGTGTTGCCATAGATATTATTCAACAGGATAGAGTAAATAATGAATGCCAAATTATACATTCATTTCAGTATTAAGTCATACGTTGGAAATGAAAAAGTGCAAACGGTGTGCAAATGTACATGGAGTTTATAGGGATTTACGTGAATCATTTTGTCTTGAAACTTTATTGTGTGTAATTTTTACATCTACAGGTATTTCAATATTAAAATGGAGAACCTTCCTGTAAATGCGTTTTATGATATTTATTAATTTGAATATTTGATATCTTTTAAAATGTAACAGTTGTGAACCAAAATATCAGTTCAGCTTCAAACAATTATAGTATATCAATTTTAACAACATTTTCGTCATACGTCACTTTAATTGAAACTGCAATCTTTATATTCGCAGTAATCTCTTAAAGATGTGTTTAATCAATAAAAAGTGTATTTGATAAATCTTAAAAAGTCAGTATGTTGTAATCAAATTTGTATAATCTCATAATTTGTGACTGATTAGTAAAAATGTCATAAAATGTCAAAAAATTCATTCAAATGTTATTAACATCATTTATTTATGCTGACAGATAAAAGATGACATTGAAAAAAAAATGCTGAAATCTACTATATAGTTACGTTGATCCCTGACTTACTGAATCTCTAACAGTTCTGGGTAACCTGCTCGAAGATAAAACTTTTACTGCAAAATTACCGCCATTACTGCAAAAAGATTACAAAGTTAAGCAGAAAAGGCGTAATAGCATCTACACCGTTTCTGCAATCCGCTTAAAATTTTACATAGTTATTTTTTAAATATAGAAAACCATCTGTGCTACTTTAGAAATCTGAAAATCCACCCGTTTCCTCATTTTTAAGCGACATTTTCAATTCCATTTTATTTCCGAGAGTAAATAAAAAGTTTATTTTTTTGCGTGACAAAATTAGGAGTATCAAGTGCAATTATGTTTATTGACATCACGGCTATGTGGCTTTGGAGGGAAAATTGTGATTCATTCATTTAAAAAAGTTTTTCTAAATTACGCAGTTCCTTTTACTTTCATAAATAAATGAATGGTCTGCCATGAAGCTTTGATAAAAGAGGGTCTGTTTACATAAAACGAAATCGGTTGAATTCGAAAAGTTTCCGTGCGTTTCCAGAAGAGCATGATATTCGATTTGGGTATATAATAAAAATTGAATATGAAGTTATTTATTTTAGGTGGACGAAGAGTGCAGACATATTTTTTGACGAATGTTTTTTCTAGCTCCCATTGTAACTGAGTCCACAACGGGCTTTGGATTCTAGTTTAAATAATAACAGGATTAAATTGAATGGGATCATGTACATACTTTAAATGCAAGTAATAAAGGTTCAGTATGCAGTGAACATATTCGAGGAATTTTTAAAGATTTCAATATTGCTTTGATAGTGATGTTTGTGATTTGGTATTTAGGAATGTGTTCTTACAGAATCCTTCTTCATTTAGTTGTATACTAATAGCTATTTATTTATTGCAAAAGAATGCAGACTCTGTTCTACTATGCAAACTGAAGTTAACAGAGGTTTGACAAAGAGACTTTACATATATGATATATGTTTAGTGAAGACAGCTAGATAATAGTTCGCAAAATTTCTGATTATTTGTTCAAGAATCTCTGTGAAGTCCTTATTGAAGTACGAGCAGTAATTAAGTACCAAAATCTGCGTGAAGAAAATCAAAATGCTCCAAGCTTTTTTCAGCTTACTATAATTAACAGTTTGTCCAAGTAATGAACATATTGTTCTTTTGCAATTTATGTTTAGCTATATTATTTATTTATTTTTAACGTATTTTATATCTTACTGGTGTTTCTACACAGCTCATTTCTCTGCCTCCTGCATTAGCTGTTTTATTTTACGTGATAACGCTTCTCATGGAAACTGTGATATTTATTGACAGTAAAAAAAAGCATAAAGATTGTAATTTATTTAAAATGCAAACATAGTCTTCAACGGCCAAAGTGTTTAAGATTTGTCCTGGCAGTATTTTGAAGGTAAAGAAGTCATTGGTGAATTCACTGCTCTGAAATTTCATTAAAAAAACATTGATTGAGAAAATATGGATAACGAATTTTAAATATATATATATATATATATCTTAATCTATACGTAAGTCTTAGATTTCCATTTCTTTTAGAGCTTTAGATCCACTTTTCGTTAATAAAATTAAAATTTCAAAGAAAATTTTGACTGTGGCTATTCTACATAATAGTTTTTTCTCTGGGATAGGCGGTAAAAGACTTTAGGGCACGCAGTTGCAGAATATTTAGTTTTTCTGTAAATAAAGAGTATGAATAAAACTCTGAGGAAGTAATTTATATAGCTTTTCTTAATTAGATATTCCGTTTTTGGGTGATCTGCAAGTAACCATTTAAAGTTCTCAAAAGAAATATAATTATTACATTAGTCAATTTTAATTTAATAAAAACTTCTTTGTTTTCCTCACAGGACAAACATATATTTTGAAACTTTTTTTATCTGATAAAAGATGACGAATTCAGTAGCACCCGTAAATTCCAGTACACAGGTATGTAAATTCATGTAAAAGTATTTTGTAAACCGTTTTTCGCATGGTGAATGAAAGCATGGTTTCGAAAGGTCATAATGCCAAACTAATGCTTAAATAAAATGGTTAATGCTATATTTCTTCAGGTACGAACAGTTGTGTTAAGTAATGTAAAAGAGCACCAAATACTTTAAAAATATCAATCAAACCGTAATCTAAAACGATTTTCAGAATTGAATTTCAATATATTTTGTTTGCATTTTTATTACTGAAAACTCGAGTCGAATGTAATGGGAAGTCTTATAACATTATGAATAGAAGGAATGTTACATTGAAAGAATAACTGAAGCATATTTCATCAAAGCAAGAATTTAATTTCACTGTTAAATTTCGTATTTTTAACAAAAAAAAAAAAGACAAAAGGATTATGAATACTTTTATATCGCATTCCCGAAGAAAAACAGTAAGTCAGTCTGCCATAACATCAGAGACCTGCCTGAAGTATGTATCTGAAGTAACGAAAACATTTCGAATTCTTAACCATTTTGGTATAGATTTTTGTTCTACACGAAGCATAAAAATGAAAATATTACTAATCCTAGGCAAAGTCTTTGTATGTATATCATGGTTCACGCAACTGTCCTACGTAATAATAAGTGTTAAAGATGGAGGATTCAGAGAGGATATTAAATATTTTTTTATTACGTTGGCTGTCATTGTTGTTTCTTTTATAATATGGTTGTATTTAGCTCTACGTAAAGACAAGTTGTATGACGCTATTCAAAAATTGCGAAGTATAGAAGATATGCGTGGCATTTCTTCACCAAGGCACATTGATACTCTAGGCATTTTACTGTCAACAGTAATGTATCTTTTTGTCCTAGTGTTACTCTTATATCCTGAATATGATGAAAGTGAGTTAGAGAATGAACTTCGCACCATGACATTTGGCTTGTTGAATACAATGAATGTACTCAAATATACTGCTGTAACGTTACAATGTGTTTTGACATCGGCAATGTATTATACGATTGCCTATCTAATTTTTTGTTTTTCCGGTTATTATATTATAATATGCCGAAGAATGAAATATGTTCTTCAAGACCATATTCTGATGACAAAAATGATGCTATTTAAAGCCCTAAATTTGCCTGGAGATGTTGACAAATTGTTCCAAAGGTACAATAATTTAACAGATTCTTTCCACGGCATTAATTCGGCTTTGTCGTTTCCAGTATTTTTCTTGAACACGAGCTTCCTGTTGGGAATTTTTGGCGCTGCAACAGATACTTTAGTAGAAGATCTTCCTCCAGAAGAAGTTCCAGCAATCATATTATTTTTTATTATTCATTTTGCGAGCTTTTCATTTATCACGCTGAATGCCGCCGCTGTGAATGAAGCGGATAAAACAGCAAGGTACGTCAACTACACGTTGCTGCAGAAAGTGGAAATGTCTGGTTTGGCAAATAATGTACGGTCTTTCGCAACTTCCCTACAAACAAACTCTGAAAAAGCATTTGCCCTGACAGGATGGAACTTTTTTGACATTACAAGAGGATTCTATCTGAGTGCCATTGGATGCATTCTCACCTACACTTTGCTTGTAGTAAATATTTGACATTAAATCAGCATATTTAAGATAAAAGTACCTTAACATTAGTGGATTTTGATGGTGCCGTACCACGAAATATATCGATAAATACCTAGTGAGTTCAAAAAGTAACTTACTCTTGTACCCATTGACAACATTATCCGTGCTCTGCTCACAGTTCGGCTGTGCGTGCGCACAGCCAACTGTGTCAAAAAATGATCTCTAGATCTGAGGCACGCGATGAACGATTCGATCGACAAACATCTTGCTTCTTGATGATACAGTTTTGAAGATACCTTCCCTCAGAAATGAAAAAAATAGTTGACCCAATCATTCAAGGAATGGGTTTTGGGGACATCCAGAAAATCTCCTTCTGGCCATGGTTCATGACCGTAGCCTTGAAATTCAGGAAAAAGCTCTAGCATTGATAGAGCAAGTGCATGCCACACCAATTACCAAAAAAAAAAAATTCACTGTTCCAAAGCTCAACTTTGAGGACCTGGATTGCACGGAGTTGATTGATTGGAATGACGTAGGCTAAATCACAGAACCTCTAGTGATAAAGACAGTTTTGGAAAATGTATCAGTAGAAACTATTTAAAGTATTCTTATGTTTCGTTGACACACCCAAGCTGTGGAGTGATGCACAAAACTGATCACCGAGGCGTCTTTGAAAGTCTGCGGGGAAAGTGAAAGAGACGGTTTTATATTCAGTAAAATACAGTTAGAAAAGTGTATTCCTAAATTGGACACTAAGCAGAATTTGATTCGTTGAAAAACGAACTAGGATCTTTTGCATCCTTGACGTATTAATTCATAAAATTAGGATTTTCCTGTGAATTTTAACTAACCAGAAAATTCTTTTGAAGAGAAAAAAATTGATAACAGGATTTCGCGGCCATTTGGATAAGTTGAACGCTAATGTCAAACTTTGAGGAAGTTAACGGAGACTGAAGGAAATTTTTTTTATCGACGTAAGATTTTAATATATTTTTGTTATGTGGAAAGGCAAAAAGTCACACTAGTCGAAATCAAAATTCGAAAAAAAAAATTTTTTTTGAGGCCATATTCTCTCCACCTTATTATATAAGCCTTTAGAAAACATCCTTATTTGCTCATATCACAATTGATACCATGCATTTAAAGTATATTTTTGAGTAGAAGTTGATAAATTAAACTATGCTATGTATAGAACGAAAGTCTTTCTTTTTTTTCTAAATATCACGAAACTGTTCGGTAATCCATTTTTCCAACATGAAGCCATAGAAACTCCACCTTCAAATTTGGCATAAATATTGATAATATAGTTAAATGGCATGTTCTCTTAATTAAAGTTTTCGATTTAAATTATTAAAAATTTATTTCTTAAAATTTTTAAGAAAATAAAATTAAATTGCCATGAACGCGTTATATATTTCTTGAAGGGTCATAAAACACTTAGTTAAATATCTTCAGTCACAGCCTCTTAAGACTACTATACTAGGCAAAATTTGCATTTCAAAACTTCAAAAATTGTTTTAAAAAATATAAAAAATGTGCATGTTTCATCTAATGTAATAGAAATGTACATGGTGTCTAGTATTAACGGTCCCCATGGCTATTTTTACATATTTAGAGACACAGTTCCAGAAGCTACAATGCTTTTTATCGTATAATCTACTGTAGCATAAATAATCTAAATCAATAAATCAATTCCAATGAAAATTACGAAACAATTTTCATCATGTTTCTAGAAGGCAGTGCATGTGCTGGAGGTTTAAAAAGGTGGAGTTGGAAATAATCCTACTATGTAGTTATGCTGATCCCTGACTCACTCATTCTCTAACAATTACGGACCGACCACTTCACAATAAAACTTTTACTGTCATTAATCCAAACAGATTAAAAAGTTGTGGTCTAAAACTGTAATAAAATTCACATTGTTTGTACGATCCGCTTGAAATTTTTCATAATCATGCATAAAAATATAGAAAACAATATGTGCTTGCTTAAAAATGTGAAAATCTACCCGTTCCCTCATTTTTCAGCGATTTTCGCTCTTTTCAGCTCTATTTTATTTCCGAGGATAAAAAAGTGAAACATTTGCCTGACAAAATTACCCTTTTCAAGTGACAATGACGTCACATAATTTAGATTCCAATTCGTTGAAAATAGTTTTTCCCGGTAACTCGGTTTAAATTTTTTTTTTCATTAAAACAATCGTCTGCTGACGTATAAGAGGTTCTGAGTACAAAAACGAAATCTTTCGAAAGCGAAAAGTTTCTGCGCATTTCCAGAGGAGCATGAAATTCGATTTGGGTACATAATAAAAATTGAATATGAAGTTATTTAGTTTGGGTGGACGGAGATTAAATATATTGACTGTAGACATATTTTCGTCAAATGTATTTTCTTGCACGCGTTGTAATTGTCTCCACGACGGGCTTTTTCTTTTAGTTGTAAAAAGATTGTGCACAACAGCGCAACTAAAACAATTGTAAATAACAACACAATTAAAGGGACACAAGCGAAGGAATGAGAGCGGAAAACCCCCTCTTTCATTATGTTCATAGGCTAAAAGATGATGATGGCAGCCGCGGCTGCATGAAAAGAGTTAATCAGCCTATAAACGAAAAAAGCACAGTATTAAGGTTCGACCCACGTACTGAAATCTATGCAACATGACGAGTTTCCAAGCAGGCAAAATAAAAATTACCCGTTCCGCATTCCATAAATATTCAGTAAATGGTTAGTGGTGCTATCGTGTATTTCCAGATCACATTTCAAGATTTTCATTGAATTTTAGTCAACGCTCGCACTTTTCTCTGACTTTTATGTGAAAAGAAAATTTTCTGGATATTCGAAGTTTTTCAGTTTTCTTTGACCGGTGGCATTCAACCAGCGTCATTGCATTTTCATTATCCATACCCGCATTTCAATGAAAATCTGCAGCAGTTTTTTCCGGCGCACAATTTAACAGAAAAATTAAAATGCTAAACTTTTTTTTTTCTTTGCCAGCAGTGTAGTACTGGCTAGGTGGCTACTGTGTCAATATCAACATGGACTTAGGCGTTCATTTTACAAATGTAAGAAATTATTATAATTTTCCTATGGCAACGTAGAGGACATATAGCACTATCTACTAAACTAGTTTTCAAGAGAGCCGACCGCGTTGTATGGTGAGTAAATCACTGTACTCCGGTTTCGGGTTCAACTCCCGGCGGCCCGCGTTCGATCCCCGACTGGGCGCGGTTGTCATATCCGTCCCTTCATAGGGGGCGACATTGGTCCACTTACTAGGTGCCCTCATAATAAAGAGAGCTACAATTCCGGCCTGTTGTGGCCAAAGAATTCAAGGCAGAGGCTGGCCATTAGAAAAAAAAAAGTTTTTAAGAGAAGAATAGAATTTCACAAATTTAATGTGTAATTTTTTGTTAAGTGTTGTGAAATAATTTTTCTGTTCTCTATGTGCTTCTTATCTGCAATGTATTTTTAAATTCCCTGTTAGCATTTTCTGACGAGGATACAATAAACTATTTAGAGACCCACAATCAGTAGAGAATAAGTGACAATGGCTCCCACTGCTGTAAGATAAAGACCTTTCGTGAAATCAAAAAATCCCCATCCGGTAAGAGCAAAAGCAGGAGCGCTGTTCAACTGTAAAAATGTTACGTACTTTACCACAGCCGAAGTATTGCGGTGAGCTAGCGATAATTGCAGAAGTTCCAAATTTACTTTTTTTGCTTATTTATCTCGTTCATTAACAGAAGATGCAAAAAAAGTTATCACTGTGAAGGAGGTAAAAGACGTAATTGTTAAAAAAATTGATAGATCAAAATACTGCGCCGAAGGTACTCTGAAAAGTAAAATTCCAATTACTATCGAAACGACATCGCAGCTGAACACCAAAAATACTGGTAGAGATATGACATTGTCGAGTCTCTCAAACGTAGAAATGATTTTCTGATATCGGTACATGGACGTCTCACAGCTGTTTTCTGTTACTTCACGTGAAAAAATAATCTTCCTTGTTTCTGTGATGTGCTTCGATGAGATCATGACCATTTGCAAACAAATATACACATAAAAATTATTAAAAATGGTAATGAAAGATATTGCATAGTTTACCAGGATATTATAAATGCTTGTCACAATCAGAGTAGTTCGCCAATCAATCGAATCAACATCTAACCGATAAAATGTTAAACGTGCCATAAGATCTTTCGTTTTCCTTTCATTTGGAAGTGCAGTCACAAAAAATTGAATAAAATTGAATATAATTGGTATCAGAAAGGCAGCTCGTTTGGTTCTGGTCAAGGGTAGAATGCCATGTGCTTTTTTCATAGTTTTTAATCTTCTGATAGCGGTTACTATTTCATCTTTTCTCTTAATAAATACACACCAAATGATGCAGGTATTTAGCCACACTAAAAAGTTGAATGCACGCAACTTGTAACCTTTTGCATTAAAAGGCGTAGTGAGTGATTCTGCTATCAACCTGAATAGTTCGACAATCCATATAACAATCAAAAGATTTTTACACGTGAAAACAAGATACCGTTTGGTTTTCGATAATTTTTTATTGTTTAATTCAATTCCAAACATAGAAAATATAGAATAAATACTGAAAGCCTTTCCCAAGGGAAATACTTTATTTTTTTTGCTTCTGAATAAATGCATAGTGTTAGGCCTAAATTAACTATTTTACATCAACTAAAGAGTTTTGCCAATGTCTATTAGGATTAATGGTTCTCAACTTTTCTTATTGAGCATAGGATTTTCTGAGACAATAGAAATAAACACTATTAGACTTTCTAAGCCGCTGTTTATGAAAGCTTCAAAATAGTGGTTGAACGCGGCGGCTGCTGGTTTCTGGTTGTGAAATGTGTGTCACATACAAAGCGTGTCAGCGTAATATTACTATAGAAATGACTGACTGATTATTGCATTTAGCCCATTATTAAGTTTTATTTATCACTGGGAAACGAAGTTCAAAATATCCACTGAAATTAACTTCAGTCACTTGAATTGTCTGTTTAACAAATGCAATCAATTTCGTATTAAAATGTTCGAAGATAATATATAATCAAAGCAACAAAAAATAGCAACAAAAATTTCATTCGATGTGATACATAATGTAGTTTAAAGTATATTTTAGCAAGCATCAGTTTTTTGCGTATCTTTCATAGATAGCGTGCAGCTTTACTGAAAATTCATTAGATACATAATTTGTCTGTTAAAAATAATCGATAGTTTGTATTATTTTTATCATTCCGAAGATTTTTTTAAAATTGAAATATTCATTATCAAATTCAAACTGAATGTTTATTTTTCTTTATGTACTCGCAAAACCACTCTCCTAATCACTCTGTGTGCTTTCTCAAGTATTGTGAACGTGATGTACACGATGTGATGTATTTAAAATGATTAACATTTTATTGATCGAAATGCACTTACTTTTAGAGCTAAATTACCAGTTCATAAAAACACAAATTATAATATCCAAAGTAATTGAGTCCGATTGCTTTCTGAAAATCGCGAATGCTTCGATATTTCAATTATGCGTGCACTACGCTAATTTTATCATCATCTAAAGTGTTTTATAGAAAAGGGAATCTATAACAAAGCCTAAAGAAAAATAAATTATTGGAGTGCATATTTACTTGAATTTTAATTTTGAAGTGACTTTACCATGTAGGTGGGCATTCTCTAAGAAGTTAAATTCTGTCCGGAGCAGTTACAGTTATATTTGTCATGCAGGTCTATTCCGGAATTTTTTCTATAAAATTACTTCGGCCTACGAAAAAAAATTTTTAACTTACTCAAAAATAATTTTCTTCCCCGTTATCCAATAAATAAATCATAATCCCCTCTAAAACTTTCCCTTTTTTTACGTATGAAATACAAAACTTTTAAACCAAATGGATTTCTTTATACAATCCGCACAAGGAATGATTGTTTTACTGAGATTCTATTCTATATATCTTTTATACTGTTATTTATATTTTTTGTAAGTACAGATGATTAAATATGTGTATCTGTACATTGCATTGCATATGCATATTTATATCAAGGAATGGATGTCTATATAGTTTAAAATCACATGTTTGAATAATTTCTTAAAAACGAAAGTTGGGTCCTCGGATTTTATAACTGTGGGAAGAGATGAACAGTTTGAAAACTCCACCCCCTCGCTCCATACGGGGTTGTTACTCATTCAGTGAAATGAAATGCCCTGATTTTTGCAAGTTTAATTAAAGAAATTCTAGTCCACAGTGGGATAGCAGACAAGTTCCATATCCCAAATCAACTCAGCTATTAAAATATTCTCCTCTGGCTTATCTGTCTCTGAAAATGAATGTTTTTTAACTTTATTCAAAGTAGTACCTGCTGAAATTTTTTTTCATGTTTTCTGAGCTCTTTTTAACACTACAATAGGGTGGAGCGCAAAAATCTTTATTTCAAAATTCGCGCAGCCTGAGTCATTAAAGGGTGCGAAACTGATAAGAATAAATTGTTTCGAAATTTCAGCTCAAAATATTGTCATCTTCAGGTTCCACAACTCAAGCGAATATATTTCTTGCTTATTTTTACTAAAATAATAATGTTTTCTCAATGAGTAATTATTTATGTTTTCATTATTAAATCGCTTTATTAATACATTATTGTCACATGTCAGTGCTGGAAGTCGTAGATTGAGAAGCAAATGTGGACTTAGAATCTGATTCAGAAATAGAATATACCTCAGAAAATGATGACGATTTCGCTAGACAGGAAGTAAAGTGCCGGAAAATGACTGACAATGAGATTCCCTATATCTCCAAGACAAACACAATGCCCGAACTAGTCGTTGTTCTTGATAGAGCAGGTGTATTGGAGTATTAATTATTCAATTAATACTCCAATAAGTAATTAATTAAACGCAATTATTTCAATAGAAATTCATAAAAGATAAAAAAAGACACTGGGAATATATTCGCTTGAGGTGTGGAACCTGAAGATGGCAATATTTTGATCTAAAATTGGGAGACAATTTGTTCTTATCAGTTTTGCACTCTTTAATGACTCAGGCAATATGAATTTCGAGAAAAAGTGTTTTTAACTCCACCCTACTGTACAAGACATAGCTGCCAATTTTTACGCAATATATATAATCTACCACATTTTGCCAACTGTAATTTTTTTTTTAGAATATAGCAAATTTTTCAGGTTGAGTCTGAGAATCTATCACTGATTTAGAAACTGAAAAAACACTCAAAATACTGGTGTTAAACGATAAAGTAATTAAAAAACTTTGTAAAAAACACACATAAGAAGTAAAAGGAAAAAGGATACGCGTTTCGTTCAAAAATTGTTTTGAACTTCTTCAGTCCAAGCTCTTCGACGTAAAGAACACAGGGAACTGAAAGGAGAAAAAAACAAGCAAGATGTTGCCACAAGGGGCAAAGAAAAGTCGAACAAAACCACGGAGAGGGGAGAAAAAAATTAAAAAGGGGGATAGAAAGGAAAGGAAAGAAGCACAAAAAATACAGAAATAAAAAAGGAATAAAGAAAAATAATAAAAAAGGGAACACACAAG
The DNA here is from genome assembly GCA_038373885.1 of Cheiracanthium punctorium. Taxonomy (NCBI): domain Eukaryota; kingdom Metazoa; phylum Arthropoda; class Arachnida; order Araneae; family Cheiracanthiidae; genus Cheiracanthium; species Cheiracanthium punctorium. The sequence goes on from JAWZYV010014041.1 coordinate 1,387,617, forward strand.
TACAAACACACACACAAAAAAGAGAAAACAGAACAAACAAACAAAAAACTATATACAACAAAAAACTATAACAACAAAAAACTATATACACAAAAAACTATATACACTACAACAAAAAACTATATACACAAAAAACTATAACAAAAAACTATATAAAACTATATGTACTTGTGTGTTCCCTTTTTTATTATTTTTCTTTATTCCTTTTTTATTTCTGTATTTTTTGTGCTTCTTTCCTTTCCTTTCTATCCCCCTTTTTAATTTTTTTCTCCCCTCTCCGTGGTTTTGTTCGACTTTTCTTTGCCCCTTGTGGCAACATCTTGCTTGTTTTTTTCTCCTTTCAGTTCCCTGTGTTCTTTACGTCGAAGAGCTTGGACTGAAGAAGTTCAAAACAATTTTTGAACGAAACGCGTATCCTTTTTCCTTTTACTTCTTATGTGTGTTTTTTACAAAGTTTTTTAATTACTTTATCGTTTAACACCAGTATTTTGAGTGTTTTTTCAGTTGTTTTGTTTATTTGGACTATTAACACTCACTTTTGTTCTCTCTTTTCTTCCTTCCTTCTTCGTGTGCTTTTTCTTGCTTATTTCTTTTCTGTTTTTGTGTTTTCTGTATGGATTCATCTTTGTTTAACCGTTTTTCCCGTTTACGATTGAAACGTTCTCGTTTCTTGAATCATTTAGGTTTTCTTGTTCGATGCAAACGCAGTAATGTCATTCCTAAGTTCATTGACATTAAGTGCAATATTCACGGTTCTTCTCGTGTTGATAAGGCTCTGAATAGGTCTAAACGGGCGGTTTTACGGGCTTTTATTCAGGATGTTCGTTATAAAGTTTCGATTCTTGAATCTGATCTTTATGATCTCCATTTGCTTTTGAGTAAGTCTTACCCTGCGTTTGCTAACTGGGAAAAAACGGAATTTCGCTTATGTCGAACAACGTTCTATTTCTCACAGAGCTACTTTGGATAAGAAATTCCAAGCTCTTCTTCCGGTTAGGTCTTCCCTCGGTTCTGTTAGGCCTCTTGTTCAGGACACTGTTGTTAATTTGTCTTCACATGTTTTAACTGATTCTCAGAGAGATGCTCTTAGTTTAGGTTTGAATTTTTCTCGTGTTAGTAACGTTTCTGTTTCCAAACTTATTGCTCCTATGGAAAACTCCTTTAAAAATAGTAAACTCTCTTCTAACCAACTTGATACTTTGCGACATCTTATTGCTAATACTATCTCTTCAAATAATATGCATGCCAAATCTAACCTCTCTCGTTCTCAAAAAACTGCTCTCAAAGAACTTAATTCTAACCCTAATTTACTCATTACTAAAGCTGATAAAGGCGGCCAGACTGTTTTACTTGATAAATCTTCTTATGTTGATTGTATTAATAACATGCTAACCACTGGTCCATACACTAAATTAAATTCTGATCCTACTAACAGTCACCTTTCTGAAATTAAACACACTGTGAAGTCCTCTGTAATCTTAAATGCTCAAACTAAACGTTATGTTATTCCTTCTATTGCTAACTGTGCTCGTTTCTATGCCCTTCCTAAAATTCATAAACCTTCTCTTGCCTTTCGCCCCATTGTTTCTAACATTGGTACTGCTTCTTATAACCTTGCACGTTTCCTCTCGCATACTCTTTCACCTTTGACTGCTAGTAATACCCACACTGTTAAAAACTCTTATGATTTCGTTAACAAAGTTAAACTTCTTTCTCCTACTAATTGTAAAATGCTTTCTCTTGATGTTAAATCTTTATTCACTAATGTTCCTATCCAAGGTGCGATTGACTGTTTGGAAAAGCGTTTACGCGAGTTTCATTATTCTTCTATTGAGATTAAAGAGTTTATAGCTTTAGTAAACGTTTGTATTAAACAAACTGCTTTCATTTTTAATGGCTCTTTCTATAAACAAACCGAGGGTCTTGCTATGGGTAATTCTCTCTCACCTCTCTTATGTGATATTTATATGCATTATTTTGAAGAGAAACTCTTCAAGGTCTTTAATTTTCCGTGCTGGGTCAGATATGTTGACGATACTTTCGTTCTAGTGGATTCCAATTGTGATATTTCTAATTTACTTTTGATCGTTAATTCTGTTGATCCGTGTATCCAATTTACTCTAGAAGAGGAGTGCAACAATTCTTTACCTTTTTTGGATGTTCTTGTTTCTAGGAATCCTGACGGTTTCTCTACTTCTGTTTTCCGCAAGCCCTTTTCTATATCTTTACCTCCTCATGCCCTATCTAATCATCCTTACCAGCAAAAACTTTCTGCTTTTTACACTTATGTGTTTCGTGCTATCAAAATTTGCTCTGATTCTTCTTCTCTTAATAATGAAATTAGTTACTTAAAATCCTTAGCTGTTTCTCGTGGTTTTAGCCCCTCTATTATTGATAAAGCTGTTTCTAAATTTAATAAGCCTAATACTTCTACTAATACTATTAATTTTCACAACGAATTAATTGTACTACCTTTCTTTTCACCTTTATGCTACAAAATTTCTAAACTTCTCAAAAATTTCGGTTTCAAAGTCATTTTTAAACCTGTTAATAAACTTAAATTTTCTTCCCTTAAAGATCCTATTCCTACTGAGAACCGTTGGGGTGTTTATTATATTCGTTGTGAATCTTGTGATTTGGGCTATATTGGTCAGACCAGAAGAGCTCTCAAATTTAGGCTCAAAGAGCATGAGAGATATGTCTCTAAGCACGATCTTTCCAAATCTTCTATTGCCTCACATTGTTGGAATTCCAATCATCGATTTCAGTTTTCTAAGGCTAAGATTTTGTGCACTCCTCAGTCTTTGTCCCATCTGGATTTTTTGGAAGGTTTTTCCATTACCCAGCACTTAGATCGTCTTGTGAACGATGGTTCTTCCGTTCCTTTCGTTCATTCTGCTTGGAAGTTGCTGTTGTAAGGTTCTTTTCACTTTCTTCGTCTAACCCCCCCCCTTTTCCCCCCCTGTTTCTTTAATGTGTATGTACGTGTGTTACTGTCTTTCTTTTTCCTTTTTATTTAAAAAAAAAAAATATATATATATATATTTATTTATTGTGCTGTCCTGTTCGTGGTTTAAAAAAAAAAAAAAAAAAATCGTGTGCTATTTGTTTTTTGTTTGTTTGTTCTGTTTTCTCTTTTTTGTGTGTGTGTTTGTACTTGTGTGTTCCCTTTTTTATTATTTTTCTTTATTCCTTTTTTATTTCTGTATTTTTTGTGCTTCTTTCCTTTCCTTTCTATCCCCCTTTTTAATTTTTTTCTCCCCTCTCCGTGGTTTTGTTCGACTTTTCTTTGCCCCTTGTGGCAACATCTTGCTTGTTTTTTTCTCCTTTCAGTTCCCTGTGTTCTTTACGTCGAAGAGCTTGGACTGAAGAAGTTCAAAACAATTTTTGAACGAAACGCGTATCCTTTTTCCTTTTACTTCTTATGTGTGTTTTTTACAAAGTTTTTTAATTACTTTACTGATTTAGAAAGTTTTTAAAAACAGATTGTTTTGAAAAAGTGGTTTGTTATAATGCGTGAAGGTTTGAAGCTGGACAAGATATCATTTTGTCCGGTTTTGGCTATTTTTTTAGAGTTATCGTTCAGATTTTGACATAGTTTTTGTTCCTATTTTCATGCTTAGTTCATGGTCTATTTCAAGTATGGAGTAAAACTTATTGTATTCGGAAGACAAAAAAAGTAATTTTGGTGAGCACAAACATATGTTCGACATTTACTTCTAAACTACTGGACTAATCAGTTCGAAATTTATATAGGTATTCAGAGAATAGAACTTCTCACTTTTTTAATTTTGAGATTTTATGGCCAGGCAAGACCATTTGTTAAAAATTCAAGTGTTTATAGGGACAAAATTTAGAAAAGACAATATGATAAACAAATGGACAACACACCTGAACTTTTACAAGTAAAATTTCGAAAATACAGTAATACAAACAATTTGAGAGAACAATATACACTGAGAAATAAGCTCATAAGCTTAATTGCATATGCTTATACGAGAATTGTAGTTAACCTTCTTCCCGTTAAATGACGAGTATAACAAACGCGTCCTTGATATAGAAAGCCTTACAACGGATTAGATTACTATAGATATCTTTCTTGGTAAGCCTCAGGCATCTCAAAAGATGGTCAGGAGAAGCTTCATCAGTATTACATTTGGAGTACATGAAATAAGAGTTTTACCCTGATTAAAACAAAGGCACCTTATGTGTCCACTAATAAGTCTACTAATGGTGGTATGCATCCTTCTGTCGCCCTTTGACCAAGACTTCCTATACAGAAGGCCTGAGAACAGAAGCTTTTACCTCATCACTAGCTTTAGATCTCTTTTCAGTTCCCTGTGTTCCTTGCGACGAAGGGCTTGGACTGATGAAGGCCAAAACAATTTTTGGCCGAAACGTACGAATATTGTTACCTATAACATCTTATGTGCGTTTTTTACAAAGTTTTTTATTTACTTTCTCATCACAAGGTTTTCTAAGATGACGTCATTATAGTTTACTTTCACAAGGTAAAACTATTTAAAATTTCTGGTGAATGATACAACACTTAGAAAATATCTTAAATTAAGGATAAAAATTAAAATACCTTTCTGATAAAAAATAATTTATTCTTACCTATTTCTATATCATATTATATAATTAGTGATAGTGAAAATTTCCTATTTACCGTAAAGTTTAATTTTCTAAAATCATTAAAATGTTTTATGCGGGGGTAAAGCCACCACAAACTTTAAATAGTTTTACTTTATGAAAGCAAATGTGAAATGACATTAGTTTAGGGGATTTGGTGATGAGATGTACGAATTTTATGTTCTCAAGCATTGTGTATTTCCGAGGTGTTGCCTTGGCAGTAAGGGCATTTCCAGGAGATTCACTGTCATACTAGGGGTGAGATGGAGGGGGTTCTTCAAGAATTCAAAGTTTAATTTAGGTTTAGAAGAAACACAGCAAGTGCAGATGGGAGCACTTAAATTGAAGGTGGGTAATTAAAAAGTAGGTTCAAGTATCTGCAATAGATGGCAGCACCACGAAAAGGCTTTTATTAAACTGATTACTTTTAAAAATGTAAAAGTTGCACTTGGCTGTGAATGAAGTACATTATATGCCCCTTAACTAAAACACATATTCTCACATAAACTCTATTTGATCTGCCACAATACATTGATGATGAGCAAAATTACACATCTATCTCATGAACATAACGGATCGAGTGTTAATGGAAACGAAAGCTCCTCATAGAAAACCTATATAGTTTTTTGTAAAACTATGTTTTCTATTGGAAGGATTAAATATCACATTGTCTTAGACACTAAATCTCACGAAAATACTTCTGAAAACTCTAACCATTTATGTCGAAAGATTTCTTGAAATGTTTATAAGTATGATATAGAAATTTGTACGGCTAAATATACAAGATTAAAATTTCCAATTCCTACACAAATAGTAGTAAAAATAATAATAATAATAATAACCTCTTATGCAGATACCCTTCATGACGGTTAGCATTAAAAATGTTAAGTTTAAAAAAATAATAATAATAATACATTTTTCAGCACACACATATCCCTCAATTAAAATCTCTTCCTCGGAAAAAAATATTTTTTTTTTCTCTCCTAGTAATGCCAACCAAACATTTTATGTAGATTTATTTATAATAAAAAAGTGATTACAGGCCTTAAGAATGATAATTTGCTCTAAAATCTCCGCAACTGACACTTTTGTCAGAGCCCTTTAAACTCACGAAGTCGTGTGACCAAGGAAGCGTGGCCATCTTAATCAAAGACATCCATGCTAAAATGATCGCACTACCCTAGGCCACAGGCGCGTAGCCAGGAAAATTTTTCGGGGGGGGGGGATATGAACTTATATGTGTGTAAATAGACAGATTTTCATCACTAATCCAAAAATTTCGGGGGGGGGGGATATATCCCGATATCCCCCCCCGGCTACGCTCCTATTAAGCCATATGACTATTTGAGTGCAAAGGGATGTGATTAAAATGTTAACGCCTTAGCCTGTATGTCTTTCGTCACCCGCGTAAAAACTCCTAATGATTCTGCTTAGAGAAGAGCAACGCAATAAGAAACAGGGTGTTGTTTTAATCTGAAAAGCATACACCATCCTCCATTCCTTTGACTGCTCAGCTCCGCCTTTCCAATTAAACACAAAAGAAAGAAATTTTTCTTAAAAATTCATTTAAAATGTATGGCTTATATATACATCTTTTACTAAATATCCTTTTTTTCATGTACATTAACTTAATTTATTTAGATCGAATATGTTAACGGTTCATCTAAAAATAATAATTTATCTTTTTATTAGGCATCATTTGGTGAGCACTTTTGACTAAAGCCCGATATTTTATGAAATAGAGTGACATAAAGTGTCTTAATTTTATTGAAATTTCAAAATGTTCATCATCATTCCAATATATTACTTTATAGACAATTTTACATACGCGAAATAAAATAAAAAAAAGTACTTGCTTAGACATTCCAAAAAGTGAATAAATAAATAAAAAGAATATCTAAAATTATTTTGTTGTATAATGCATAATTAATAGCTCTTGTGACACATATTTCTATAACATGTTCTACTATTAACACACTTGCAAGTTCTTTACCGTGTTTAAAGCTATTCTTGCGTGAATTTAGAACTTTCTGTACAAAACATTTTGAGTGAATTTGAAAAGAGAAGTGTTCTAGAAGATTTAAAGCTATAATAAAGCAGTATGATAAAGCCAAGTAAGTATGGAACCGGGTACGTCTGGTCTCGGGTTAGAATTACCATCTTAAATTATTAGTCTGCAAGTTTTTTTTTTTTTAATATAAAGTGCGTACAGTTTCTAATAATATACTTTTGCTTACTACGACATCAATCCAATTTACGTAAAATAGATGACAATGCTAAGCATAAGTTTGCTTGAATCCTAGTTCGAGGTAATCTCATAAAGTAAAAATAAACACGTGAGGAGTGATATATCACCCTACCTTCGTGACAAAAATCAGCCAACCTCCATAGAGTGAGAAATCACTATTCTGAAGAGTGACATTTCTGACTCTGGACTAGGAGTGAGAATTCAAAAACCCACCCCGGGAAAGAGTGCCTCACTCTAAGGAAAGGGTGACAGCACGTCATCCCTTAAAGAGTGGAGCGCTCTGATCAAGAGTGAGCTATGACCCTTTTTAAGAGTGACCGCCACTTTTTATAGGGTGATTATTCGAGACCGTATCCAGGGGTCCGGACCCTCCCCCCTCCCAAAAAAATTGATTTTTGTTAATAAAATAATAATAATGACGTCTTTTTGTGAAAAATTCTGCCTTTTCCACGGTTTGGACCCTGCCTGAAATTTTTGTCTGCTCTCTTAAAAATTTAGAGTGACATTGTCACTCTTACAAAAAGTCACCGGCAAATGATCCCAGATAGAGTGAGATAAGAGTGAGAAAACTGCATTATGACTCTTCATCGATAGGATTCTGTCACCCTAACTGCAAGAGTGAGACAATGTCACTCTTAGAGTAAGGGTGAAGGCGCTATCTGCTCACTCTAGCGAGAGAGTCACCACCTTTCCCATGATGCTCTCACTTCAGCAGGAGTGAGTGCGTTGCTTCCATACCCAAACGACGCCATATTGGAATTGGACTGCAGTTGCGAAGTACCAACTGCATACAAGTAATGGAATACTTTTAGCTAACACAAGTAAGTAAAACCTTATAACTTTTCAGTTATTGTAAATGTTATTTAAAATTTGATAATTCACAACATATAAGATACATTGATTCAGTGTCGGATCCATTAGGACTCCAGCTCTTCCGACAGACATTGCTTTGGTTAGGGTTAACATTTTGCTTTACTATACATTTTGTTTTTAAGACTTAAACAAGCCTGCTTCTTTTAATTTTATACCCTTCCGAGAAATTGATCTTTAAATCCGTCTCTATACTTGATCGTAGTATGTTATTTATGCTTATATAGCTGAAATCTTGCATTCGTTTTTTGTTTCTGTATATAATATTTGAGCATGTTTTGATGCGTGTTTGTAAATCGGTGGTGCAGTCAGGATTTTATTTCGGGGGTGGAGAGGGCTCTAACCTGTGTATCAAATTGTAAGCAAGCTGTTTCAACTGTAGCCTCAGTATCAAATTTTAAACTAAGTAAAGGGTCAGATTTTTAGGAAGGATACGCGCCTGTTGCAAATAGTATAAACAAAATTTTAAATCAAAAGCAGAAAATAATGATCAATTATATATTGTATGCAATTTATATTGAAATAAATTATAAACGTGGGAAAAAAATATTTTGTGATTAAATTTCATTATGTCTATGTGCATCATTTTATCTTATTGCACATTCTAGCACAGATTCACGCTTAGAATATACATATATACGTTGTTAGATCAAAATAACCGCTCTGTTGTTGTGGTGTAATATTTCCCTCTCCACTTTTTACACATACACAAACCTCTCTCTCATATGGTAAAGTGGATAATTTACGATCGAACACCCCAGATGGCCTCAGGAAAGTCCACTTTTAAATCAGGGAAACCAGCTGAAAGTAGCAGGTGATTCAGAATGTGTGAGCTTTCATTAGTAGTACGAAAAACACAAGGGATACTTGTGCGGGTAAACTGATTCAACGCGGAAAAAAAGTTATTGTTTTTGGTGTTAAATGCGAGATTTTTGGAATTGAAAAGTTTGTATACTGTTTAAGGATAATTCAATAGTATAGTAACGGATAAGTTTAATATTACTGGTAATAAAGGTAAGAGTTACAATATTAAATTTAGTAATACAGTATTAATTTTAGAGCCTTGCAGATTTTGGTATGGTAGATTTTATGTCTTCTGTTGTGTATCAATATTGGTAAATAAAATTCTCAAATTGGTAAAACTTACCTTTTAGCCTAGATACCAATTCAAAATAATGCTAATTTTTTTCTATTGAATTTAATTAACATATGAAATATATCCACAATATTGGCTATATACTGGAAATGTTTCTGAAGTAATTCCATTACTGATAAAGTTTTTAATAGTAGCAAGTTAGTAGTTAGCCCAAATATCTTTACAATGTGTTCACAATATTAAGTAAAAATTCGAAATATTTATAATGTATTCTTAATATTGACAAGTAATTTTAAAAATATTTTTATACCATTTTATTATTTTTCTAATGCTAATATACTCAATCCTTCACATTGTTATTATATTGGAAATAAAAACTAATATTGGTAAAAATTAGCAACATTTATCCATTATATTGTCCATGTTAATGAATTAAATTAAATATATTTAAAATGTATCCACACAGTATTGTGTGTATATTATAAATTTCCCTCATATTGTACTAACAAATATTTTTAATGTGTCAGCATCTTAATATCACAGTAATGGTGAATTAAGACTGTTTATCTACTGTACATTATTTCAAAATTTAAAATCTGATAAATAATTTTAGGTGCATTTATGTACAAATTGCTGAAAAATATATTTTAATAATTAAGTCAAATACTACTGAAAATCCTGTGATGATAAGACCATGATTATCACAGGAGCAAGGAGGGCACATGCCCCCAGACACCCCATTTTAAGGGGTCCTTAAATTTTTTCAGAATATGAATTTAGTTTATTAAATTTTCATTCTAAGATACTAAATGCCTGGTTTTTTTTTTCTAAAAGTTGGATGTGTGTGTGGCAAAATAGATCCCAAATGGATGAGCCGATTTTAATGTAGTTTGTTTTATTTTAAAGATGGTATAATCAGAACGGTTCTTCATTGTATTTGATAATATTCACTTCATCTATTCCCCTTAAATAAAGCTTACTTTACACTTGTTCAGTCTAAGACAATTCAAATAATATTGTTGACATTCAATTAATTTTGATTGCTGAATTATTTCTGTAATGTTATGGAAAAAGCCATGCTTTGAGTTGCATTTTTTTAAGACTTCATTTTTAATAAAGGTTATTTCACATATTGCATAGGAAATGTTCATAAACTTAAAATTTATCTAGCATATTTCATTTTAAATTCATTTAATCAGAACATATCTTTGCAGATTGAAAAAACATACTTAAGTGGGGGGGGGGGGGTGGAGTGAGTTTGGCTTAGGGACGTATCTAAACCTTAAAAATTTCAAGCTGAACTTTCAAAATTACCCACGAATATGTAATTTTCTCCATTTCTTATGTTTACTTATTTCGAGGGTGGCTGAAGCCCCACCAGTCACCCTCTGGCCAAGGACGTACCCAGGAAGGGGGGTGGGGGTCTGTAACACCTTCGAAATTTCAGTTTTTATTAACAAAGCAATAATGGTGAAGTCTTTTTGTGAAAATTTCTGCCTTTTTCATCGTTTGGACCCCCTCCGAAATTTTTGGACCCTCCCAGAATTTTTTTTGGGGTATGTCCCTGCCCCTGCTCTACTCTCCTAGGGGGGGAGCAAGTTCCCTACCTTGAGCCCCCCCTTATGGGTGCCCATATCATTAATGTTATATTTTTCAAGTATTTAATATTATTCTGTGGTTTTCTGAACTTGCAGGTAGCAGAACAGATTTCATTATTTATTGACATTGTTGAGAAAGCAGACAGCATGGATTTCAGAGTTTGGGTCTTCTACTGGGTATCATTAAGGGTAAATAAATTTCTGATATTGGTAAAATTTACTTAAAAATTCAAAATAATTTTAATCCTTTTTCTACTGAATTTAAATGAAATGTATCTGCAATATTGCCTATATTTTGGAAGTAGTTCTGAAGTAGTTCCATTACCAATAAACTTTCAAATAGCACCTCACTGGATTGTAAAACATTGAAAACCCAAACCAGCATTTTTACATAGCAGCAAGTTAATATTTAGCCCAAATGTATTTAAAATGTATCCACAATATTAGGTAAACATTGGTAATATTTCTAATGTATTCCTAATATTGACAAGTAATTAATTTTATAGTATTTTTATTTTTTCATGTTCATATACTTAATTATTCAATATTATCATTAAATTGGAAATAAATACTAATGTAAATTGTAGCAAATTAATATTTACCCATTATATTGTCAATCTTAATGAATTTAAATTAAATTTATTTAAAATGTATCCACAATATTGGGTGTATATTTCAAATATTCCTCATATATATTGCACAAGTATATATTTTTGATATGTTAGCATCTTAATATATTATTACTTGCGAATTATCACTGTTTATCTGTTACACATTATTTTTGCATTTAAAATCTGAAATAATTTTAAATGCATTATTCATATACAAATTTCTGAAAAATATATCTTAATAAATAAGTCAAATATTACTGAAAAATATATCTTAATAAATAAGTCAAATATTACTGAAAAATTTAATGTAATATGATTGTTCCCTGATTATCATGGGCAAGCGGGTAAATACTGTGGAAAATACAGAAAGACAATTGTCAGAGTCGGTGAAGAAACAAAATGTAAGGGGGCCCCCATTTAGACCCATACTTCTGACTCAAGCTACTTTATGTCGTAATTGCTGCCTGGATTTGAGATTGGGGGGGGGGGGACTGAAGCCCTATAGCCACTCATCCCATTACCCCTCGATCTACCACCGAATCATTTGTTCTTGTGATAATGTTTAAATGTAAATTTTAACTGAAGACTCCTACCTTGGGTGGTCATTAGTTAAATATATATAAATTGATAATAAATGAATATTCATATAAATTGGTTGCTTTAGAAAACGAAACTTTTAGAATGTTTTTTATGTACTGAATACTCATTTTCTTGAAATATAGGAGAGTTAATAACAGCGATGACTGGGTGATTTTTCAAGAACCTTTGATAAGGGTGAATACTACTTTGGATGTCTTTAGATATAAGTATGTATTTATTTTTAATTATTTACTGTTTCAGTGTATTTTTAAATTTGGGAGTTAATTTTATATTCATATCATATGTTATAAATGTTCCTTATACACATGTCTGTGTGAATTTTATATTATTATTATTATTTGCATTGCAAAGCATCCCATTTTAGAAGAATGTATATCTTAAGCACTGAATCAGATGGGTAGTAGATTTCTCACAAAAATTGTGTTTCATTAAGTGTCTCACTGAGTAGAAACAAAATGTTTCAATCAAGTTATTATTATTTTTTTTTACAAGAAATAATGCAATTTCTGAACAGGTTTTAAAAGAATTCAACTATGTCAGAAATTTGAAAATTCAGAATTTCTCTTCACAAGCTGTATTTATGGCAATACAAATGGTTAATTTATAGAAGTGAAATACTCAGAGAAAAATTTATAACATATTGTATTGTCCAAAATAGAGGGAGAATTAGCCATCAGATACAGTTTCCACTTTCGTGAATTTCTCCCTAAAAATGGGATAAGACCTGCAGTTTTGTTGTTCTATAAAAGTTCATCATGCTGTCTATGAAGAAGCATTCTGAATTATACCGAGTTTTTGAGAAGCCTGTCTTTAAAGCTTGCAGAGCCAAGTGATGAATAAAATATGTTACAAGAAAAACTGATTGATTTTGGCTGTTTATCACTTTATTATCTTTTTATTTTCTAGTACTCTGAACTGGTCCTGTGGAAAACCATTGAATTTTTGTCAGTGGCATGCTGTAAAAGAGAAGAAACTATTGGCATTATAAGTGGTATTCATATTTTTGTTTTATTTGTTTATTTATTCTTTAAATGTTCTTAATTACTAGTTCAAAGTCTGCATACTTTTGATCTCTGCGGTCTAATTTTTTCAAAGCTTGTATCGCATAATTTCATAATTGTCAATAACTTTTTTTTTTTTTTTTTTGAGATGTTTACTTTTTTGTTTAGTTTATTTTTTTCTTATTTTCCAAATTGATTTATATGTTTTTTTTTTTTTAGTTTTTTTTCCCTAAAGTGATGTTACTTTGGGGCAGTTAGTGACTATGTATTAAATTTTATAAATTTCATGTAAATTGAGAAAGTTATTAGGGCTGTTCTTAAAAGAAAAAAAAGTATAACTTTTGGTAAAGTTACATCAATGAGTAAAACAATAAATATTTATACAGTAAAATTCAATGTGGTATTCTTTATTAAAGCATTTGACCCAGGCAACTCTTTAGTATATCATTTTATGTTATGCTATATTCTGTCATTTATTTAATCTCTATTATATGTAAATTTTTTATGTCAAGTTGCATATTTGACACCAAGTTAATAAATTGCTTGCAAAATCAAGTCTTATTTGCAACATTTTATGAAGTAACAATGAAATAAAGTATAAAAATCAATTTTTAGTCCCTTCAGATTAATTTTTTTACTCTGCACCCTCACTACCTCTTAAAAATATGTTGTAAGTAAAACCTTGAAACTCCTGTAACTTTTATTATTATTATTATTATTATTATTATTAATGTTGTCACTGCTGTTGTTGTTTAAAATGTAAACTGTAAAATGCTACTTTCAGAGATGAGATTTAAGAATTTAGTTTAATATTCAGACCTTTTTCAATGTTTATAAAGAATTCAGTTTTTTCATTTTTTTCAAAAATTTTCTGATTTTTCAGTAAGGCAAAATTGTATATAAGTAAGATAGATTTAGTATCAATAAAAATTAAAATATTTATTGCTCTTGAAATTCATAAGTATAATTGCTCAAAAGTTGTTTGGACATTCTTTCAGACTTTTTTTCCTTTTTTGTTAATCTCATATCTGTACTTTGGTACAAACCAAATCGAAAACTAGCCTACCAGTTTTGACACCATATTACATGTACCACCATTAGTGGTAAAAACAGATGAAATATATTATTTTTTAATTTTACTAATACAATATGTAAATGTAAACTTTACTTCCTTAGTAAATTCAGATTTTTTAAGCCTGCAGTATTAACAAAGTGCAATAACCTTGTCAGTGTTCACATGTTGTCATATGTATATTTGAATATTACTCAAAAATATCTTTAGTCTAGTTTTTAACTGACTTCAAGAAGATCTAGGTTATTAATTGGGGTCAGTACTCAGAGGTGTAGCAAGAATTTTCAGTGCCCGAGAACAAATTTGCATCACTTCCTGTTTACCAAAATGCGCTGGAAAAAGTTTTATATACAAATTGGTGCCTTTTGGATCCTGTGCCCTGGGACAAATGTCCCCCTCTAGCTACACCTCTGAGCACTGAATCCTTGTAATTTACCAGACTGGATATGAAAAGTATTTTCAAACTTCCGTTTAATTATTTATTTCTTTTGTTTATCTTCCACATATAGATGTGATCTTTGCTAAGAATGTTGTTATTTGATGATATTTTACTTGCTGTGCATGAAAAGTTTTTATTGCAAAGTTATCACTTTATTTTTTACTCAATTTTTGATGTACCTAAAATATATTACAAGTCCTGAATATTTTCTATTTTTTAATTGATTGTAATAATTTGCAAATTTAACTCACCAATAGTAAGTAATGTGTTTAATATTTATTTTGTCACTATTAGTTTGATGTTTGTTATTACGCACAGGTTACTGTGATTCAGGGATAATTTTATTCCAAATTGCTTTGATATGGGATTTTCGCTTCAATACTGTCCCCAATTATTCTTTTTTGTGTTACCTCAGAGGATTTACCTCACAAAATAAAATTTTGTGAAGTAAATCCTACAATGTGTTCCTTACTTTTAATAAAGTATTTTGTGCTCTCAATCACTTTGCATATCAGTATATTCTAATATTAATAGAACATAGAGAACAGATTATTTTATAAAACAGTACAAGCATTTCTTATCTGTAAAATTAAAGTTTTTTTTTCTTTTATTTTTTGCAGGTAAAAAAATAGATTTTTTTTTTTTTTTTTGAGCTGCTATATTTAGGTTTTATTGCAGTTTTTTTCCATTTGCTTTTATGTTCAGTGGCAAAATTAAAATGTAAAAGGCAGCTTAAATTCTACATCTTTATTTTATTCATTTATTCATAATTTGTACAATTTTAACAGTAGGAACCCTGTTTCCCTTCCCTCTCTTACTCAGAAGGTTACAGTATATGTAAATGTTACTTGAAAGTATTTATTATTACCATACATAAATATGGTAATATGAAAAATGGTAATAAGAAAGTATTTATTATTACCATTTTTCGGTATGCTTTTGTGCTGTTCCAAAATTGTATTTAACCTGCTCCTAAAGGTGTTCCAAAATGTATGTAGATTTGCAGACTTTTTATTATAAAGTTATCCTCCGATTTTAGTGAAACTATAAACAAAATGTTTTCTGAATCAAATGAAAAGATCTGCTGACTTATTCCTCTGTAAATTCATCACCTAGTTGAAAGTGTTAAGCTGTGCTTTAGTTGGAGATTTAAATTTGACACTAATCCATGTACACACAAAACTAATTTTAACTAATTTTATTTTGTATGTATTTAACATAGATCTAGTTTATGCTCTAGTATATTCTAGCTGCCAACTCTTTCTGATTTTGAGCCTTTCTTCAGTCTTATTCAAATTATGGGGAGGGGGGAGGGTACCCTTTTTTTATTAGGATAGAATAGCAGTTATGTTTTAACTTTTAATTCTGTAATTACTTGTTGAAGTCATAATTTTTATCTTCCAGATGCTGTTAGAAGAATCCCTGAATGTGAAATAGTATTGAAGTACTCATATTGAATCCAGTGATTGTATTTTATATAAATGTAACAATGTAATACAATTAAACCAAATTTGTAATAATTTGTTGTGTGTTCACTGCCATTGCTTTTATAATTCATTCAAACCTGCATGAGTCTCAATAAGAGATATCTTCCACTTTTTTTCAATTCGTAGGCTATTTTTTACTTCTGCAGTTCTGTAATAGTTTAAATTTTTTTTTTAAATTTAGAACGCATCGTAAACTAAAATTTGCTAGGCTGAAGACTACTCTGGACTTGGAAGTTCCATTACTCATGTTTTTATTAAGACTTTGCTTATATATTTTTATTAACTGTTTTTTCTTTCTTTTTTTTTTGGCCCTCGTATTAATTGAACTTTGTTCTAACATACTAATGAGTTTTTCTGGCTTTACTTTCATTTATTGTTCTAAATCTGTTTTCAATAGTATAATAATTCTTGCATAAAATCTATATTAAAAGAATTTTTTTTTCAATTTGAAGTTTTTAAAAGATTAAGTAATTTGTAGCTATTTTGCTGTAAAAGTGAAATTGAAATAAATAAAATCACACTTAAAAATAAATAAAGAAATGAATGTGTATATATATTAAAAAATTAAGAAATGGCTTTTATTTTGAAGTATGTATAAATTATGTTCAGAACAGGAATTTGGTTTTTTAAGAGGTGAAAAAAAAAATCTTTTTCTGTGAATCACCACCCTCCCCCCTCACCCAGACATTATCTATGGAGGTTAATATGGTTCACCCTCATGCTCTAAACTTCAATTATTTCTTTGCGTTATGGCAAGTCTACAAGAGGGGTGTCTTCTTGGGGGGGGCTGACTTGGGTGGTGAACTTTTTAAGGATTCTAACCTGTATTCTTGCTCATGCCTCTAAACCTTAAATAATGGTTTTTGGACAAGACAAAAATGTTGGGTGTATTCAACAAAATGGGCATTGTTGGGGAATTATGAAATAATTGGTTTTGATTTATATTATTTATGTATTGGCCTGCACAAAAATATTTCTTTACCCCTTTTCACAAAAAAAGAAATCAATCAATATAAAGTAGTTTCCATTTTAGAAATATTTTATTCCTTTTTCTGGGGGGAGGGGGAAGAATAGAAAAATAGGTATTCTCTTAAATTTCCAAACATGATATGTACATTAACAGAGGTTATCAGCAGATATATTTATATTTTTGATTTACCCAACAATTAGTTTATTTATTTAATTTTTTTTTTTTTGGTTTTCAATTAAAGGATAGCTATTGCTCTTTTAACTTATTTTCGTGTTTCATAATTCTTGTATTTGTTCGTATAAATGACTGAAATTTAATTTCAAATAATTTCTTTTCGATAACAATTCAATCCTGTTCATTTCTTATTTATTTAAAATTTAAAAAAAAGACTTGTTAATTGTAATAAAGTTGAAAAGAAAGTTTGAATAAATTATGCTTAAAATAAAACCTATTTAAAAATCAAAATTATTAGTATTCTTTTGATTTTATATAAATATCTTATCATGAACTATTTTTATTGTTTTGTTAATACTGTTGTAAGTGAAAGTTGTTCTGAAATGTACCATAGGTAAAAAATAAGCTTTCAGGGATTTTTTATTTCAGCAGGAGAAAAGGTAACATTGAACATATCAAATATTTCTGCACACTGTTGAGTAATGTGGATGTCCGAAACTCTTATTTCTATTCTTGTTTGATCACAGATTACCTCAAATGAAGTTATAGTACTGCAGACAAAGAAAATTCTTATAAATCTCCTGCTGATGGATTTTACATAGCTCAATGGCTATACAGATCACCTCCAAGCATTTTGAAACTTTCACTTCTATTCCTGTTACGTTTTGACTAACCAAACAAAACATAAACTGTCAACGAATTCTGTAACTAAATAGATCTAGAGGTTATGGAGGTTTGTTTTAGTAACCATGTGGAACTCTTGGGGGTACCTTTTAGTGATGCCATCATCTGATTATTAAAATGAAACTCTGTACTCCTTCTTAATCTGTTTAATTTCAGAATAGGCTGTTATTTTAAATACTGTATGTTTTGTGTCAACAGTCCACATTTCACTCACTGGAATGAAAGCAAGAATCTAAAAATGCATGGGGTCAGATATTACTTGTACCATTGAGCTACGTAAAATTTATTTTCCAGCTGTTATGGATCATTCTGAACATGACAATAATCCAAGATAGCCCAGAAATAGATATCTAAGAAGTTCTGGATATGAAATAAGTATCAATTTCTGATCTTTGGATATTTTGAATATGAAATAGATAGCCATTTTTGGGATATTCTGGATCTTTAAGATCTTCTGGAAGTTTAATTATTATAACTATGCTACATATATACAGATACCTGTATATTATAGATGTTATTTACTCATTAGAGAGATCACACCTCAAATTTCTAATAGAGAAATCTATTTTATGTTGGACTTCTAATAGATATACCCAATATCCAGCTATGATGTATTAAAGATTGCCTATGGACAAACTTGGGGGGGGGGAGGTAAATGCGGCAAAAATATTTACTTGTACGATATGAAGAATATTTTCAAGACGCTCGATATTGCAGATACATTTTAAATATATTTAATTTAAATTCAATAGCAGCAAAGTTTTATAATTTTTACAATATAAAGGTTAAATATCAACTTTCTACTTTTTACCAATACTAGCTTTATTCCCAGTGTAATATTGAGTAAATATTAACCAAAAAAATTAAAAATGGTATAAAGTTATGTTAAAGTAATTAATTATCCATATTGAATATATTTCCAATGTATATCAAATACTATAAATGCATTTTAAATATATCTGAGGCAAATATTAACTTTGCTACTTTGTACGAAGTTACATTTGATACATTTGACGAAGTTACAGTTGATCTTTGTTTTCAATTTTTTTTTAACAATATTGAGTTAACATTAAAAAATTTATCAATTGAGGACTACTTCAAAAATATTTCCAATACAACCCTATATTAAGAATATATTTTTTTGTATGTTAAATTCAGTGGAAAAGGCATATTAGTATAGTCATACTGAAAGTATAATGTTATTTTGAGAATTTATCAGACCTAAATGCTAATTTTTACCAATATTGGAATTTTATTTACCAATATTGGAAACTGTTTATTCTCAATGTGTTCACTTACTACTTTGTAATATTATTGGTTTTTGATATCAATGTTTTCACAATATTGAGTTAATATTTAAAAGTTCATTGGTAGTGAGACTGCTTCAGAAATATTCTCAATATATAATTAATATATCTATACACACTTCATATGTCACATTAATTAAAATTTTACAAATAATAATAACATTTTGAGCATATATCAGGGCTAAACTCTAGTTTTTACCAATACTGGAAGTGGTCTTTACTCTCAAAGTATTCACATATATGTAAATTTTAATAATTAAAAGTAATTAGTACTTAATAATATTGGAAATATTTCTAATATACACTCAATATTATTGATGAATTTCAAATACTTTAAGATTCAATAGTATTAAAATTTGACTTCAAATGGGCAAAATATTAAATTTATAATATTGGATTTTATTTTCAATGAATTCACAAGATTGGATAAATATTGATGCTATATAGAAAATATCTTTTAATGTTTGCCAAATATTTAAAAAATAATAATAATCAATGCTGTTACCAGATACATTCATATATATATATATATATATATATATATATATATATATATATATATATATATATATATATATATATATATATATATATATATATATTTATAAGGAATTATTTTAATTTCCCCAAAATAGTGATAGCCAGAAGCAAGGCATATGCAAGGAATAAATCCAGGGCCGTACCCAGACAAAAATTTCAGGCAGGGTCCAAACCGTGGAAAAGGCAGAATTTTTCACAAAAAGACGTCATTATTATTATTTTATTAACAAAAATCAATTTTTTTGGGAGGGGGGAGGGTCCGGACCCCTGGATACGGTCTCGAATAATCACCCTATAAAAAGTGGCGGTCACTCTTAAAAAGGGTCATAGCTCACTCTTGATCAGAGCGCTCCACTCTTTAAGGGATGGCGTGCTGTCACCCTTTCCTTAGAGTGAGGCACTCTTTCCCGGAGTGGGTTTTTGAATTCTCACTCCTAGTCCAGAGTCAGAAATGTCACTCTTCAGAATAGTGATTTCTCACTCTATGGAGGTTGGCTGATTTTTGTCACGAAGGTAGGGTGATATATCACTCCTCAGCACTGGTTTTTCACTCTTGATTATTAAGAGAGTGCATATGCCTTGCTTCTGGCTATCACTATTTTAGGGAAATTAAAATAATTCCTTATAAATATATATATATATATATATATGAATGTATCTGGTAACAGCATTGATTATTATTATTTTTTAAATATTTGGCAAACATTAAAAGATATTTTCTATATAGCATCAATATTTATCCAATCTTGTGAATTCATTGAAAATAAAATCCAATATTATAAATTTAATATTTTGCCCATTTGAAGTCAAATTTTAATACTATTGAATCTTAAAGTATTTGAAATTTATCAATAATATTGAGTGTATATTAGAAATATTTCCAATATTATTAAGTACTAATTACTTTTAATTATTAAAATTTACATATATGTGAACACTTTGAGAGTAAAGACCACTTCCAGTATTGGTAAAAACTAGAGTTTAGCCCTGATATATGCTCAAAATGTTATTATTATTTGTAAAATTTTAATTAACATATGAAGTGTGTATTGATATATTAATTATATATTGAGAATATTTCTGAAGCAGTCTCACTACCAATGAACTTTTAAATATTAACTCAATATTGTGAAAACATTGATATCAAAAACCAATAATATTACAAAGTAGTAAGTGAACACATTGAGAATAAACAGTTTCCAATATTGGTAAATAAAATTCCAATATTGGTAAAAATTAGCATTTAGGTCTGATAAATTCTCAAAATAACATTATACTTTCAGTATGACTATACTTATACCTTTTTCCACTGAATTTAACATACAAAAAAATATATTCTTAATATAGGGTTGTATTGGAAATATTTTTGAAGTAGTCCTCAATTGATAAATTTTTTAATGTTAACTCAATATTGTTAAAAAAAATTGAAAACAAAGATCAACTGTAACTTCGTCAAATGTATCAAATGTAACTTCGTACAAAGTAGGAAAGTTAATATTTGCCTCAGATATATTTAAAATGCTTTTATAGTATTTGATATACATTGGAAATATATTCAATATGGATAAGTAATTACTTTAACATAACTTTATACCATTTTTAATTTTTTTGGTTAATATTTACTCAATATTACACTGGGAATAAAGCTAGTATTGGTAAAAAGTAGAAAGTTGATATTTAACCTTTATATTGTAAAAATTATAAAACTTTGCTGCTATTGAATTTAAATTAAATATATTTAAAATGTATCTGCAATATCGAGCGCCTTGAAAATATTCTTCATATCGTACAAGTAAATATTTTTGCCGCATTTACCTCCCCCCCCTCAAGTTTGTCCATAAGCAATCTTTAATACATCATAGATGGATATTGGGTATATCTATTAGAAGTCCAACATAAAATAGATTTCTCTATTAGAAATTTGAGGTGTGATCTCTCTAATGAGTAAATAACATCTATAACATACAGGTATCTGTATATATGTAGCATAGTTATAATACTTAAACTTCCAGAAGATCTCAAATATCCCAAAAATGGCTATCTATTTCATATTCAAAATATCCAAAGATCAGAAATTGATACTTATTTCATATCCAGAACTTCTTAGATATCTATTTCTGGGCTATCTTGGATTATTGTCATGATCAGAATGATCCATAACAGCTGGAAAATAAATTTTACGTAGCTCAATGGTACAAGTAATATCTGACCCCATGCATTTTTAGATTCTTGCTTTCATTCCAGTGAGTGAAATGTGGACTGTTGACACAAAACATACAGAATTTAAAATAACAGCCTATTCTGAAATTAAACAGATTAAGAAGGAGTACAGAGTTTCATTTTAATAATCAGATGATGGCATCACTAAAAGGTACCCCCAAGAGTTCCACATGGTTACTAAAACAAACCTCCATAACCTCTAGATCTATTTAGTTACAGAATTCGTTAACAGTTTATGTTTTGTTTGGTTAGTCAAAACGTAACAGGAATAGAAGTGAAAGTTTCAAAATGCTTGGAGGTGATCTGTATAGCCATTGAGCTATGTAAAATCCATCAGCAGGAGATTTATAAGAATTTTCTTTGTCTGCAGTACTATAACTTCATTTGAGGTAATCTGTGATCAAACAAGAATAGAAATAAGAGTTTCGGACATCCACATTACTCAACAGTGTGCAGAAATATTTGATATGTTCAATGTTACCTTTTCTCCTGCTGAAATAAAAAATCCCTGAAAGCTTATTTTTTACCTATGGTACATTTCAGAACAACTTTCACTTACAACAGTATTAACAAAACAATAAAAATAGTTCATGATAAGATATTTATATAAAATCAAAAGAATACTAATAATTTTGATTTTTAAATAGGTTTTATTTTAAGCATAATTTATTCAAACTTTCTTTTCAACTTTATTACAATTAACAAGTCTTTTTTTAAAATTTTAAATAAATAAGAAATGAACAGGATTGAATTGTTATCGAAAAGAAATTATTTGAAATTAAATTTCAGTCATTTATACGAACAAATACAAGAATTATGAAACACGAAAATAAGTTAAAAGAGCAATAGCTATCCTTTAATTGAAAACCAAAAAAAAAAAAAAAAAAAAAATTAAATAAATAAACTAATTGTTGGGTAAATCAAAAATATAAATATATCTGCTGATAACCTCTGTTAATGTACATATCATGTTTGGAAATTTAAGAGAATACCTATTTTTCTATTCTTTCCCCTCCCCCCAGAAAAAGGAATAAAATATTTCTAAAATGGAAACTACTTTATATTGATTGATTTCTTTTTTTGTGAAAAGGGGTAAAGAAATATTTTTGTGCAGGCCAATACATAAATAATATAAATCAAAACCAATTATTTCATAATTCCCCAACAATGCCCATTTTGTTGAATACACCCAACATTTTTGTCTTGTCCAAAAACCATTATTTAAGGTTTAGAGGCATGAGCAAGAATACAGGTTAGAATCCTTAAAAAGTTCACCACCTAAGTCAGCCCCCCCAAGAAGACACCCCTCTTGTAGACTTGCCATAACGCAAAGAAATAATTGAAGTTTAGAGCATGAGGGTGAACCATATTAACCTCCATAGATAATGTCTGGATGAGGGGGGAGGGTGGTGATTCAAAGAAAAAGATTTTTTTTTTCACCTCATAAAAAACCAAATTCCTCTTCTGAACATAATTTATACATACTTCAAAATAAAAGCCATTTCTTAATTTTTTAATATATATATACACATTCATTTCTTTATTTATTTTTAAGTGTGATTTTATTTATTTCAATTTCACTTTTACAGCAAAATAGCTACAAATTACTTAATCTTTTAAAAACTTCAAATTGAAAAAAAAATTCTTTTAATATAGATTTTATGCAAGAATTATTATACTATTGAAAACAGATTTAGAACAATAAATGAAAGTAAAGCCAGAAAAACTCCTTAGTATGTTAGAACAAAGTTCAATTAATACGAGGGCCAAAAAAAAGAAAGAAAAATCAGTTAATAAAAATATATAAGCAAAGTCTTAATAAAAACATGAGTAATGGAACTTCCAAGTCCAGAGTAGTCTTCAGCCTAGCAAATTTTAGTTTACGATGCGTTCTAAATTAAAAACAAAAATTTAAACTATTACAGAACTGCAGAAGTAAAAAATAGCCTACGAATTGAAGAAAGTGGAAGATATCTCTTATTGAGACTCATGCAGGTTTGAATGAATTATAAAAGCAATGGCAGTGAACACACAACAAATTATTACAAATTTGGTTTAATTGTATTACATTGTTACATTTATATAAAATACAATCACTGGATTCAATATGAGTACTTCAATACTATTTCACATTCAGGGATTCTTCTAACAGCATCTGGAAGATAAAAATTATGACTTCAACAAGTAATTACAGAATTAAAAGTTAAAACATAACTGCTATTCTATCCTAATAAAAAAAGGGTACCCTCCCCCCTCCCCATAATTTGAATAAGACTGAAGAAAGGCTCAAAATCAGAAAGAGTTGGCAGCTAGAATATACTAGAGCATAAACTAGATCTATGTTAAATACATACAAAATAAAATTAGTTAAAATTAGTTTTGTGTGTACATGGATTAGTGTCAAATTTAAATCTCCAACTAAAGCACAGCTTAACACTTTCAACTAGGTTATGAATTTACAGAGGAATAAGTCAGCAGATCTTTTCATTTGATTCAGAAAACATTTTGTTTATAGTTTCACTAAAATCGGAGGATAACTTTATAATAAAAAGTCTGCAAATCTACATACATTTTGGAACACCTTTAGGAGCAGGTAAAATACAATTTTGGAACAGCACAAAAGCATACCGAAAAATGGTAATAATAAATACTTTCTTATTACCATTTTTCATATTACCATATTTATGTATGGTAATAATAAATACTTTCTTATTACCATTTTTCATATTACCATATTTATGTATGGTAATAATAAATACTTTCAAGTAACATTTACATATACTGTAACCTTCTGAGTAAGAGAGGGAAGGGAAACAGGGTTCCTACTGTTAAAATTGTACAAATTATGAATAAATGAATAAAATAAAGATGTAGAATTTAAGCTGCCTTTTACATTTTAATTTTGCCACTGAACATAAAAGCAAATGGAAAAAAAAACTGCAATAAAACCTAAATATAGCAGCTCAAAAAAAAAAATATTTTTTTTTTTTTTACCTGCAAAAAATAAAAGAAAAAAAACTTTAATTTTACAGATAAGAAATGCTTGTACTGTTTTATAAAATAATCTGTTCTCTATGTTCTATTAATATTAGAATATACTGATATGCAAAGTGATTGAGAGCACAAAATACTTTATTAAAAGTAAGGAACACATTGTAGGATTTACTTCACAAAATTTTATTTTGTGAGGTAAATCCTCTGAGGTAACACAAAAAAGAATAATTGGGGACAGTATTGAAGCGAAAATCCCATATCAAAGCAATTTGGAATAAAATTATCCCTGAATCACAGTAACCTGTGCATAATAACAAACATCAAACTAATAGTGACAAAATAAATATTAAACACATAACTTACTATTGGTGAGTTAAATTTGCAAATTATTACAATCAATTAAAAAATAGAAAATATTCAGGACTTGTAATATATTTTAGGTACATCAAAAATTGAGTAAAAAATAAAGTGATAACTTTGCAATAAAAACTTTTCATGCACAGCAAGTAAAATATCATCAAATAACAACATTCTTAGCAGAGATCACATCTATATGTGGAAGATAAACAAAAGAAATAAATAATTAAACGGAAGTTTGAAAATACTTTTCATATCCAGTCTGGTAAATTACAAGGATTCAATGCTCAGAAGTGTAGCTAGAGGGGGACATTTGTCCCAGGGCATAGGATCCAAAAGGCACCAATTTGTATATAAAACTTTTTCCAGCGCATTTTGGTAAACAGGAAGTGATGCAAATTTGTTCTCGGGCACTGAAAATTCTTGCTACACCTCTGAGTACTGACCCCAATTAATAACTTAGATCTTCTTGAAGTCAGTTAAAAACTAGACTAAAGATATTTTTGAGTAATATTCAAATATACATATGACAACATGTGAACACTGACAAGGTTATTGCACTTTGTTAATACTGCAGGCTTAAAAAATCTGAATTTACTAAGGAAGTAAAGTTTACATTTACATATTGTATTAGTAAAATTAAAAAATAATATATTTCATCTGTTTTTACCACTAATGGTGGTACATGTAATATGGTGTCAAAACTGGTAGGCTAGTTTTCGATTTGGTTTGTACCAAAGTACAGATATGAGATTAACAAAAAAGGAAAAAAAGTCTGAAAGAATGTCCAAACAACTTTTGAGCAATTATACTTATGAATTTCAAGAGCAATAAATATTTTAATTTTTATTGATACTAAATCTATCTTACTTATATACAATTTTGCCTTACTGAAAAATCAGAAATTTTTTGAAAAAAATGAATTCTTTATAAACATTGAAAAAGGTCTGAATATTAAACTAAATTCTTAAATCTCATCTCTGAAAGTAGCATTTTACAGTTTACATTTTAAACAACAACAGCAGTGACAACATTAATAATAATAATAATAATAATAATAATAATAATAATAATAAAAGTTACAGGAGTTTCAAGGTTTTACTTACAACATATTTTTAAGAGGTAGTGAGGGTGCAGAGTAAAAAAATTAATCTGAAGGGACTAAAAATTGATTTTTAGTCCCTTCATAATTCATCGTCATTCTTGATTTTTAGTTACTTCATAAAATGTTGCAAATAAGACTTGATTTTGCAAGCAATTTATTAACTTGGTGTCAAATATGCAACTTGACATAAAAAATTTACATATAATAGAGATTAAATAAATGACAGAATATAGCATAACATAAAATGATATACTAAAGAGTTGCCTGGGTCAAATGCTTTAATAAAGAATACCACATTGAATTTTACTGTATAAATATTTATTGTTTTACTCATTGATGTAACTTTACCAAAAGTTATACTTTTTTTTCTTTTAAGAACAGCCCTAATAACTTTCTCAATTTACATGAAATTTATAAAATTTAATACATAGTCACTAACTGCCCCAAAGTAACATCACTTTAGGGAAAAAAAAAACAAAAAACAAAAACATATAAATCAATTTGGAAAATAAGAAAAAAATAAACTAAACAAAAAAGTAAACATCTCAAAAAAAAAAAAAAAAAAAAAAAAAAAAAAAGTTATTGACAATTATGAAATTATGCGATACAAGCTTTGAAAAAATTAGACCGCAGAGATCAAAAGTATGCAGACTTTGAACTAGTAATTAAGAACATTTAAAGAATAAATAAACAAATAAAACAAAAATATGAATACCACTTATAATGGCAATAGTTTCTTCTCTTTTACAGCATGCCACTGACAAAAATTCAATGGTTTTCCACAGGACCAGTTCAGAGTACTAGAAAATAAAAAGATAATAAAGTGATAAACAGCCAAAATCAATCAGTTTTTCTTGTAACATATTTTATTCATCACTTGGCTCTGCAAGCTTTAAAGACAGGCTTCTCAAAAACTCGGTATAATTCAGAATGCTTCTTCATAGACAGCATGATGAACTTTTATAGAACAACAAAACTGCAGGTCTTATCCCATTTTTAGGGAGAAATTCACGAAAGTGGAAACTGTATCTGATGGCTAACTCTTCCTCTATTTTGGACAATACAATATGTTATGAATTTTTCTCTGAGTATTTCACTTATATAAATTAACCATTTGCATTGCCATAAATACAGCTTGTGAAGAGAAATTCTGAATTTTCAAATTTCTGACATAGTTGAATTCTTTTAAAACCTGTTCAGAAATTGCATTATTTCTTGTAAAAAAAAAAAAATAATAATAACTTGATTGAAACATTTTGTTTCTACTCAGTGAGACACTTAATGAAACACAATTTTTGTGAGAAATCTACTACCCATCTGATTCAGTGCTTAAGATATACATTCTTCTAAAATGGGATGCTTTGCAATGCAAATAATAATAATAATATAAAATTCACACAGACATGTGTATAAGGAACATTTATAACATATGATATGAATATAAAATTAACTCCCAAATTTAAAAATACACTGAAACAGTAAATAATTAAAAATAAATACATACTTATATCTAAAGACATCCAAAGTAGTATTCACCCTTATCAAAGGTTCTTGAAAAATCACCCAGTCATCGCTGTTATTAACTCTCCTATATTTCAAGAAAATGAGTATTCAGTACATAAAAAACATTCTAAAAGTTTCGTTTTCTAAAGCAACCAATTTATATGAATATTCATTTATTATCAATTTATATATATTTAACTAATGACCACCCAAGGTAGGAGTCTTCAGTTAAAATTTACATTTAAACATTATCACAAGAACAAATGATTCGGTGGTAGATCGAGGGGTAATGGGATGAGTGGCTATAGGGCTTCAGTCCCCCCCGCCCCAAACTCAAATCCAGGCAGCAATTACGACATAAAGTCGCTTGAGTCAGAAGTATGGGTCTAAATGGGGGCCCCCTTACATTTTGTTTCTTCACCGACTCTGACAATTGTCTTTCTGTATTTTCCACAGTATTTACCCGCTTGCCCATGATAATCAGGGAACAATCATATTACATTCAATTTTTCAGTAATATTTGACTTATTTATTAAGATATATTTTTCAGTAATATTTGACTTATTTATTAAGATATATTTTTCAGAAATTTGTATATGAATGCATTTAAAATTATTTCAGATTTTAAATGCAAAAATAATGTGTAACAGATAAACAGTGATAATTCGCAAGTAATAATATATTAAGATGCTAACATATCAAAAATATATACTTGTGCAATATATATGAGGAATATTTGAAATATACACCCAATATTGTGGATACATTTTAAATAAATTTAATTTAAATTCATTAAGATTGACAATATAATGGATAAATATTAATTTGCTACAATTTACATTAGTATTTATTTCCAATTTAATGATAATATTGAATAATTAAGTATATGAACATGAAAAAATAAAAATACTATAAAAATTAATTACTTGTCAATATTAGGAATACATTAGAAATATTACCAATGTTTACCTAATATTGTGGATACATTTTAAATACATTTGGGCTAAATATTAACTTGCTGCTATGTAAAAATACTGGTTTGGGTTTCAATGTTTTACAATCCTGTGAGGTGCTATTTGAAAGTTTATTGGTAATGGAACTACTTCAGAACTACTTCCAAAATATAGGCAATATTGCAGATACATTTCATTTAAATTCAGTAGAAAAAGGATTAAAATTATTTTTAATTTTTAAGTAAATTTTACCAATATCATAAATTTATTTACCCTTAATGATACCCAGTAGAAGACCCAAACTCTGAAATCCATGCTGTCTGCTTTCTCAACAATGTCAATAAATAATGAAATCTGTTCTGCTACCTGCAAGTTCAGAAAACCACAGAATAATATTAAATACTTGAAAAATATAACATTAATGATATGGGCACCCATAAGGGGGGGGGGGCTCAAGGTAGGGAACTTGCTCCCCCCCTAGGAGAGGAGAGCAGGGGCAGGGACATACCCCAAAAAAAATTCTGGGAGGGTCCAAAAATTTCGGAGGGGGTACAAACGATGAAAAAGGCAGAAATTTTCACAAAAGACTTCACCATTATTGCTTTGTTAATAAAAACTGAAATTTCGGAGGTGTTACAGACCCCCACCCCCCTTCCTGGGTACGTCCTTGGCCAGAGGGTGACTGGTGGGGCTTCAGCCACCCTCGAAATAAGTAAACATAAGAAATGGAGAAAATTACATATTCGTGGGTAATTTTGAAAGTTCAGCTTGAAATTTTTAAGGTTTAGATACGTCCCTAAGCCAAACTCACTCCACCCCCCCCCCCCACTTAAGTATGTTTTTTCAATCTGCAAAGATATGTTCTGATTAAATGAATTTAAAATGAAATATGCTAGATAAATTTTAAGTTTATGAACATTTCCTATGCAATATGTGAAACAACCTTTATTAAAAATGAAGTCTTAAAAAAATGCAACTCAAAGCATGGCTTTTTCCATAACATTACAGAAATAATTCAGCAATCAAAATTAATTGAATTCAACAATATTATTTGAATTGTCTTAGACTGAACAAGTGTAAAGTAAGCTTTATTTAAGGGGAATAGATGAAGTGAATATTATCAAATACAATGAAGAACCGTTCTGATTATACATCTTTAAAATAAAACAAACTACATTAAAATCGGCTCATCCATTTGGGGATCTATTTTGCCACACACACATCCAACTTTTAGAAAAAAAAAACCCAGGCATTTAGTATCTTAGAATGAAAATTTAATAAACTAAATTCATATTCTGAAAAAATTTAAGGACCCTTTAAAATGGGGTGTCTGGGGCATGTGCCCTCCTTGCTCCTGTGATAATCATGGTCTTATCATCACAGGATTTTCAGTAGTATTTGACTTAATTATTAAAATATATTTTTCAGCAATTTGTACATAAATGCACCTAAAATTATTTATCAGATTTTAAATTTTGAAATAATGTACAGTAGATAAACAGTCTTAATTCACCATTACTGTGATATTAAGATGCTGACACATTAAAAATATTTGTTAGTACAATATGAGGGAAATTTATAATATACACACAATACTGTGTGGATACATTTTAAATATATTTAATTTAATTCATTAACATGGACAATATAATGGATAAATGTTGCTAATTTTTACCAATATTAGTTTTTATTTCCAATATAATAACAATGTGAAGGATTGAGTATATTAGCATTAGAAAAATAATAAAATGGTATAAAAATATTTTTAAAAATTACTTGTCAATATTAAGAATACATTATAAATATTTCGAATTTTTACTTAATATTGTGAACACATTGTAAAGATATTTGGGCTAACTACTAACTTGCTACTATTAAAAACTTTATCAGTAATGGAATTACTTCAGAAACATTTCCAGTATATAGCCAATATTATGGATATATTTCATATGTTAATTAAATTCAATAGAAAAAAATTAGCATTATTTTGAATTGGTATCTAGGCTAAAAGGTAAGTTTTACCAATTTGAGAATTTTATTTACCAATATTGATACACAACAGAAGACATAAAATCTACCATACCAAAATCTGCAAGGCTCTAAAATTAATACTGTATTACTAAATTTAATATTGCAACACTTACCTTTATTACGAGTAATATTAAACTTATCCGTTACTATACTATTGAATTATCCTTAAACAGTATACAAACTTTTCAATTCCAAAAATCTCGCATTTAACACCAAAAACAATAACTTTTTTTCCGCGTTGAATCAGTTTACCGCACAAGTGTGTTTTTCGTACTACTAATGAAAGCTCACACATTCTGAATCACCTGCTACTTTCAGCTGGTTTCCCCGATTGAAAAGTGGACTTTCCTGAGGCCATCTGGGGTGTTCGATCGTAAATTATCCGCTTTACCATATGAGAGAGAGGTTTGTGTATGTGTAAAAAGTGGAGAGGGAAATATTACACCACAACAACAGAGCGGTTATTTTGATCTAACAACGTATATATGTATATTCTAAGCGTGAATCTGTGCTAGAATGTGCAATAAGATAAAATGATGCACATAGACATATTGAAATTTAATCACAAAATATTTTTTTCCCACGTTTATAATTTATTTCAATATAAATTGCATACAATATATAATTGATCATTATTTTCTGCTTTTGATTTAAAATTTTGTTTATACTATTTGAAACAGGCGCGTATCCTTCCTAAAAATCTGACCCTTTACTTAGTTTAAAATTTGATACTGAGGCTACAGTTGAAACAGCTTGCTTACAATTTGATACACAGGTTAGAGCCCTCTCCACCCCCGAAATAAAATCCTGACTGCACCACCGATTTACAAACACGCATCAAAACATGCTCAAATATTATATACAGAAACAAAAAACGAATGCAAGATTTCAGCTATATAATAAATATAAGCATAAATAACATACTACGATCAAGTATAGAGACGGATCCAAAGATCAATTTCTCGGAAGGGTATAAAATTAAAAGAAGCAGGCTTGTTTAAGTCTTAAAAACAAAATGTATAGTAAAGCAAAATGTTAACCCTAACCAAAGCAATGTCTGTCGGAAGAGCTGGAGTCCTAATGGATCCGACACTGAATCAATGTATCTTATATGTTGTGAATTATCAAATTTTAAATAACATTTACAATAATTGAAAAGTTATAAGGTTTTACTTACTTGTGTTAGCTAAAAGTATTCCATTACTTGTATGCAGTTGGTACTTCGCAACTGCAGTCCAATTCCAATATGGCGTCGTTTGTGTGTGGAAGCAACGCACTCACTCCTGCTGAAGTGAACGCATCCTGGGAAATGTGGTGACTCTCTCGCTAGAGTGAGCAGATGGCGCCTTCACCCTTACTCTAAGAGTGACATTGTCTCACTCTTGCAGTTAGGGTGACAGAATCCTATCGATGAAGAGTCATAATGCAGTTTTCTCACTCTTATCTCACTCTATCTGGGATCATTTGCCGGTGACTTTTTGTAAGAGTGACAATGTCACTCTAAATTTTTAAGAGAGTTGGTTCTCGCATATACATCGAAAATGCAAATGCACTTAAAATGCAGATACTTAAAAAATCAACATTATAGATGTTCTGGTGTTTGAATACTGTCCATTTTTAAAGTTAAAAGTAAAATCTCTCTAAAACTATTTTTAAAAGTCAAAGCTTTTATTGTGGATCCCTAAAAGGCCAAAAATATTTATACTTGCAAAGGTATTCTATAAATGATTGAAAGCTTCAAAACTAGCAGCCACTGAAAATGGTAGAAGGCCGAGGTGTGAAGGCTTCGGGTCCCATCGCACGGCTGTCGATCTAACGGTCCGGATTTTTGGTAGGTTTTCTCCGGGTGTAACGTGAATACGCGTTAGAACCCCTTAGAAAGTCTCCCTACCAAGGCACCCCTCATCCTAGGCAGAAATCCGCGTGCAGGTTTGCCTTAAAACACAAACCGTCAAAACTTTTGAGAAAACTATAGATATTTCACTTTTGCAACAGATGAAACTTTTGAAATGTTAAAAATATTTTAAAAAGCATTCGAGACCTTTGCAGTACATATATTAATGACTAAATAAATGCCTTACAATCAAATCCTGCCCCAATAGTGGAATATTATTCTCAATATTTTGAACATTTAAACATGTTCATCTCTTGCAATAGTGAAATATCTGTATTTTTGGTTTTGTTAGTTTTGAAACTTTCATTCATTTACAGCATAGCTTTGCAAGAATAAATTTTTATTTTATGTCATTCAGGGCTCCAAAATAAAAGTTTCTACTTTTTAAAATTGTATTTTTACTTCATTTTTTTTTTGGGGGGGGGGGGTTTAGTTACAAATAAAACATCTTTTATTTGTAACAAAAATCAAGAAATACTTTATTTGTAATTAGAATTTTAACGTATAAGTAAAGAAATAAAATTTTTCGTATGTCCATGTTTGTAACAAAAGGATTTTATACAGTTTGTATTTGTAACTAAAGAAAACTTATATTCGTAACTAAAATGCAAATTTTCATTATTCTATGAAAGTTCTTATAATTATCAAAACATTTGACTTCTACACCATTAATGTCCCGCTTTCTCGCGCCGGAAGTCGAACCCAGGTCACCTTCGCGGAAACCATATATCCCAACCACAAGACCAGATGGGATTCAGCAGCAGTTTCAATACTTATAACTTATGACGCGATGACAAAAAGACAAAATATAATTTCATTAGAAAGCTTCCAAAACCACGTTTAACGTATAGAGGGGAGCATTCTATTGTTCAGGTCATAAGATCCTTTGTGATCCAATAGAGCAGGCAAGCATAACCGCCATGTTGCAATGTCTGTTGGGACAAAACCCGCCCCTGCGTGTTTCCCTTTCCATATTGTCTGTTTAACAGATAGGCAGTCCCGGACACAAAAGAGGGGGCACAAAAACATTTTTCTCCTTTTTCTTATAGATTCATTTGGATTTATAAAATAAGTCAAAAATTTATTCTATAAATTTAGATCGTCTGTGTGGAGGGTGGGAGGAATGCACGTGCCCCTGTGTCCCTCCTCTGGATCCGCCAATGCAGATGGAACTAATGTTCAATATGGCTAGATGCTCGGATAGGCAGTCATGAGCAGTTCACAATCTCTGTCTCTTACTGTCTCTTAACATAATCAGTGACAGAATTCTTTTCAGTCATTTTTAACATTTTCCCATCGCTTATCTCTGGATTCACTAATGTGCAGTGGCGGCTCGTGGGATACAGAAAGTACTGCCGGGTTGCACTTGGAATTATCAGCACAGCACATACTTTAAAATAACTTATTCTATAAATTTTCTTAAATTCAGATTAGAATTATGGAATGCTTTATGCTAAATTTTTAAAAAAATCTCAAAAACGTATTGCAGTAACGGCCAGATCGCTCATTCAGAAAAAAACCACTTTAATCTTCCCGCAATTCAACTGCGAAAGTCGGTGGTACAGCCCTCAGCGCTGATTAAGGAATTGGCAGCACCGCTACCATGGTAACGACTACGTAAGCACTTTCTCCGGCTTAAGATAGCATAGGGTGTTTTGGCTAAGACTCAGCTGAAAAAAGGTTTTCTGACTTTTGCGGCACTAGTGAATGCGACGAACTGATTGGCTCGGACGAGATATGAGGGAGAGAATAGACACAGAATATATGTTCTAACCCAGCGTTTCTCAGTATGAGGGGAGGCGCGCCCCCCGCAGAACGTTTGCAGGGGGGAGAAAAACTATAGAGCAAGTAGTGATGCATGTTTTTAAAAAACCGTCTTATTTATTCTCATTTTTACTCAAAAAATATATCCATTTTCGCTTAAAATGTTCATTATTAAAGATAAAAAACTCAATGTATGCTGAAAAATGTGAGGGCGGGGGAACGCCACTGTAAGTTAGCCTTTGTTGGGGGGGGAGGGGGGGGCACGACGTTAAAAGGTGTAGAACCGCTGTTCTAGCCCATTCTAACGGAAACAATAGTTTTTTTTTTTTTTGGTCTGGGAAGGTTGAAAGTTTAGCTTTATTCGTTACTGTGTCCATGTGTTATTGGAATCTATGATTTTACCGTTTTGAAACATGAAGCCCCGTTATTATCCAGTTTGCGTCTTGCTTGAAACTCCATTTAACACATGGAAAGAAGATGATAAACGACAACCAATAAAAGAAAATAGACCGACACTAAAATTGTCCATTCATAAGAAAAAGGCAGGTTCGTCTCAGCATGGTCGTAGCTTCCATTCATCATGATATGCACTATTCTCGTGGCTATGGGGCAGTTTTTACTTACAAAAAAGTGATTTGTTGGCCGTGTTTAATCGTTGAGATAAAAAAGAGCGTTTTGAATTGTACTAGATAGGATGGATTAACAACCATCACACGAGCATGTAAAACACATGAAAGCTCAATCGAACATTTAAAAAATTCTTTAAAATTTAAGGAGTTGATAAGAAATAGGAGCTAAATTGCTGACGCATTAAAGGAAAACTCTGGACTTTATATTCCTGAATTTATCAAGAAGGTAAGCCTGAATAGACACTTTATGCAATTACCCATCAAATCAGTATTATTTTTAAGTAAGCAAGAACTGGCATTAAGAGGATATGGCGAGCGAGAAAATTCTTTAAACTTGAGGAATTTAAAAGAGCTTTTAAAATTAATGATATCTGAATTAAAACAACGCCTTTTTACTGACAGATTCGTAAGTTTAAAAGAAAGGAGGATTGATTTGACTTATAAAAAATAAGTAAGTTTTCTTTTCTTCTCAGTTATCATTACATAGAAAATTCTCAGGAAACTTCGAATCAGATACGTATTAATGCAATTTTGAGGATAGGAGCGGCTGGTTGAAATTTATGTCCATTTATGGAAGTAAAATAGGATCTCTTACATTTTTTATGTAATTTCTTTTTTTTTTTAAATCCTGGGTGAGGGCTTAATCCGCCAGCTTTCGAATTAAGTAACAAATATTTTCCATTCCTGTCCGGAGTAAGGGGGGGGGGGGTCATATGTTACCGGCTGCACTAACATTTTTGACCACGGGCCGCCACTGTTAATGTGTGTTATAATTCAACATG
This sequence comes from Cheiracanthium punctorium, assembly GCA_038373885.1. Taxonomy (NCBI): domain Eukaryota; kingdom Metazoa; phylum Arthropoda; class Arachnida; order Araneae; family Cheiracanthiidae; genus Cheiracanthium; species Cheiracanthium punctorium. The sequence continues at coordinate 1,423,178 of JAWZYV010014041.1, forward strand.
ATTTTCTCTCGTACACTTCTTTCGAGAAAAGCCAATGGAATAGCAAACTTGTCAATAAATGATTCTGTATCTTAGCCAATAGATCGGCTTTTTCGTTACCATCTATGTCTAGATAACTTGGTGTCCATTTGAAGGCTATGGTTTTGCAGTTTAGTTCCTGTATAATTCGTTTTGTTTTATTCACGAGTGAAAATTCTGTAAACTGTTGGAGTGTTATTGTCTCTATGGATAATCTTGAATCGACAAGAATAACAGTCTTTTAAAAAGATCCTATTCTGGATTGCGGAATGGTCACAGCCAAGAAGATCGTGTGTACAGTTGAAAGACACAGTCTTTCCAGATCTATGGCTCTTCCACGGCCTTCATCGCAGTTATAAGAACAAATTCATCCTTAATATATCCTTAATAAAGGTTTTTTATCGCAAAGACGGACAAATGTACATCCTAAGCCGGGAATCTTACCTGGGCCAAAAGGTAGTAGTAGGGCGAGCTACCCACTGCACCGCCTAAGCGACGATCGCGTGTATTTCGGCGTTGAAGTTAATTAAGTGTTTACCCACTTGGGCACAATGTGCTTGTGTACCGGCTTCATCATTCATATTAGATCCATCAGCAGTCGGATCCATTCTGGTTCAGGATAATTATTATTTAACAATGATAAGTCATTTATTTTCATAATAGCATCTATTGTGTCCTTTTTTATCTATTTTCGTACAATTTTAAATTGTGAGGTACTTTCAAAAAATTCAACGAGTTTACTAGTTTCTTAGAATATTAAATAGGAACATTGACACAGATCTCATCCATTCGGAATCCCCCTCACAAACTTCAACTGAAGATCTAAGTTTTAAGGATTTCATTTAAGAAAGAAATTCATCTTAAAATTTATAGCACAGGGTCAATATTTAAAAAAAATCAAATTGACAAAGAAGACAACTGGAAACGAGTATACTGCTAAATTTCACTCAAGAAAGAAATCTATTGGCAACATAAGATTTCCCCATATTTTGTTACAGGACAGATGAATATGTGTGATGACTGGCTTGAGCAGTAATTTACGAAATCCAGAAAATTTTCGTTTGTCAGCCTAACGGAGCTCACCGACCTGCACAATACTGTCAACTAAACCAATTAAAAATACACGAGAAACGATTATAAATATTACACGATTACATATAATACATTTTTCATTTCAGAATATCAAGCTAATCTGCTAACTTCTGGTGAGAAAACGCGACTTTGATATAGCCAATATCGTAAACTTTTCTGACGAGGATACAGTGAGGATTCAGAGACCTTCTATTAGTAAGGAGTACGTGACAATGTTTCCCACTGCAGTAAGATAAAGGCCTTTCGTAAAATCAAAAAATCCCCAACCAGTAAGCGCAAACGCAGGAGCGCTGTTCAACTGTAAAAATGTTACGTATTTTTCCACTTCTGAAACAGCGCCGAGAGCCAGCGATGATTGCAAAAGTTCCAAATTAACTTTTCTTGCTTCTTTGTCACGTTCGTTTACTGAAGATGCGCAAAATGTTATCAGTGTGAATGAAATAAAAGCCGCTATTGATGAATAAAGTGTTACGGGGTTACTCTTTATCAATAGTTTTTTTGAAATTAACAGGCCAGTCAATATTGTAACAGCATTGCAACTGAACACCAGAAATACTGGAAGGGAGATGATGCTGTCCAATCTCTGGAATGTCAAAATGATTTCTTGATATCGGTACATCGTAGTCTCGCATGTGATTGCAGTCATCTTGTGGGATGAAATGATCTTCTTGGTTTCCGTAATGTATTTTGATAATATCATGGTCATTTGCAAACAGAGAGAGTGGTGCAAAATGACAAATAAGGAAGGAAAAGATAATGCGTGGGACGTGAGGACATTGTAAGCACTTGTTGCAAGTACTGTGGTTTGCCAATCAATTGAACTTATGTCTAACTGATGAAATGTTAAAACTGCCATGAGTTCTTTAGTTTTCTCTTCATTCCGGAGGAATACAGTCATCCATATTTGCATTATGCTTATTACAACTGGTAAGAGAAACGCAGTTTGCTTGGGTTTCGACAAAGGTAAAATGTGAAGTGCTTTTTGCATAGTTTCTAATCTTCTCATTACAGCAGCAATATCATCTTTCATTCTCAGAAATAAAAACCATATGATACAGGCTAAGATGAATGTTAAAAAGTAAGACAAATTCAATTTATAATCTTCAGTTGCACGAGCCAAATTTTTTAAATTTAATATAAAAACGCTTAATACATAAACCCAGGTTATAAGCTGAAGTATTCTGCATGTAAGGACAAGATATGTTTTAACTGCCGATTGTTTTTCTCTGCAAAGGTCAATGCCAAAAATCCAAAATATCGAATACATACTGAAAGTTTTATCCAAGGGAAATACTTTGAGGCTTTTACTCCTGGACAAAAACATTGTTATTCATAAAATCAATAATGTTACATTAATAAGTAGAACATTTCGTTATGCCAATTAGCAGAAAAGTTCTTAGTTTTAATGACAATTATAACAATCCCAAGACAGCAGAAAATGTATCAGAATTTATTTTCAAAATGTTGATTTAAAAGTCTATGCGTATCGAATTATTAAGATTTTCTGAAATACGAAACCTGACAACGTGACATTTCTAAAAAAATGAACGACTAAGCACATTTATTTGTTGAAATCTGGTCGGTTATAATGTTTTTTTAAACTGTATTCATCAGAGGAAACTTTCTTGTAAAAGTTATATTCAGTATAATTATCTTTTATAGCGTCTACGTCTACGGCTACATCTACTGCTAAGAGAAATGTCAACTTAATAATTTTAATCGATTTCGATCATCCAAAAATTTCTAATATAATGTATAATCCGCGCAACACAAATAAATAAAACAAACGAATAATATAGTTCTTATTATTTGTGCATCTCTCAACTAAATATTTCATTTGTAAACGCAATTTAAAATTTCCAATGTTTTAAATCCGTCAAAGTTATTTCAACATTTACTTGCATTTCTCTTCAACTTAACAGATAATGTAATTAATAGCTTATAAAATATAAAACACCACATTTGCAAAATGAGATATTCAAAAGACTAATATTTCTTGCACAATAAATAGAAAAACGAGATCCGAAAACAGTGTAGAGAGCGGAAATATTTATCAGTTTACGATACAAGATACATAAAATAACGACTTTCGTTTGTAATGAAATAATTTTAGGCTTGTAAAAATTTTCTGCTAATCGAGCTTGAGCATTCAAAAATATTATTTCTTCATTTTTGTTCCATATTTTATGCTTAATTATTTTTAAATCAACATTTCCTTTAACTTATATATATTTATATATATATGAACGGGTGCTGTTTTTTTTTTATCTCATGAAACGTGTTTCTCTCACAGGAAACTCGTTGCTTTAATGAAAATTCTGAAATCTTCAAAATATTTCTAATAATATTAATCAATAAAATGCATTATCTTTTCATGTTCAAACTACTTTCGTATAGCACATATATTATCAGATTAATATTGATTATTTTTTTCAATCATGTGTTAATATTGATTAATTTTTTTCTTTTATGTGTCCTCATCTAAGTCAGTCTGTCAACACAGTGTATTCTTCCTTCATGTGTTAATATTGATTATTTTTTTTTCTTTTATGTGTACTCATCAAAGTCAGCCTGTCAACATAGTGTATTCTTCCGTACTCTTCCTTGAGTGTCGTTAATGTTATATATATATATATATATGTCATTCGGCGAAGTTAAAATGATTAAAATTTTATCGATCCATAATCATTTACTTGCAGATTGTAACTGCTAGTACAATAAAACACGACTTTTATATTTTTTATGTCAGTGGTGCGCAAACCGGGGGTCGCGAGAAAATTTTTGGGGGTCGCCAAATTCAAAGAGATCCAAATTTATGAAAAATCTACAATTATTCATTTCAAAGAACTGAAATAATACAAGAGAAGAATCTGACAATTATTATTTTACGAGCGCGATATTCGCGATCGCTATCACTTGGCTTCAAAACCACGTAATCATGCATAGTGATCTGCAAATTGATCATGCATAATGATCATGCATAGTGATCTTCAAAATTATTTTCCATTAAAACAAAACATCGATCTCGATCGGATCCAGGGGATGACTTACGACTTGCGATTTCCAATACAGATCCGAACATAGAAGCAATTACGAGCTCTTGCAAGCACATATTTCACATTAAAAAACTTTACATCGTAAAAAGTCAAAGTATTTTTTTAAACATTTATATCCATATGCATAAATAAAGCTTTGTTTTATAAAATTATGTGTTGTTTCATTAACTGATTTTTATGATGTTGCAACTTTTATAACATTTTTATGGTGGTTTATAAGTTTGGTACGCTATTTTAAAAACGGGCTATTTCAATCGATGACGTCACGAAACTCTTAAAAACACCCTGTAAGAGTAACTCCCAGAAAGAATTTCAATGTAACTTCGTTTTCAATTAAACAAAATGTCTACTGTCTATCCAGGGGTCGCAACAAAATTTTATTAAAAATAGGGGGTCGCGACAAAATTTTACACAAATTAGGGGGTCGCAGATGAAATTAGTTTGCGCACCACTGTTTTATGTATTGAAAATCTGAAGTGACTCCACTCGACTTTCCGAATACTCCATCTTTGCATGTGTTTAAATAAATTTTATTCAACTTGATCGGATGTGGAGTTCAGACGCTTGTGCACTTCGTGTAATTTGAGTGCATAGGCCGCATTGCATAAGAATATACTATTTTTAGCCCTGTAAAAAACTGTAACTCTTATCCATACCAAAATCTATACAGCATGTAATACGGTGACCTACAATATGCGTACCTAATTTGAACTCAATCGAAGGCACTTTATAGACGCTAAAGCACTTTCAAGAATTTGCGTCTATAGGCCGTAATGTATAACAATTACTTTTTGCAATCCTGTGAACAAACTAAATTCTACACACTCAAAAATCTGTGCAGGTCATGCCACTGTGACCTATAATATGCATACTCAATTTGCGCTTAATCGAACGCACGGTTTAGACGCTAGCACACTTTCAAGAATATCCTTCCATAGACCATAATGTTTAAGAATACTTATTGTAGTCCTGAAGAAAACTGGATGTTCCATAACACCAAAAACAATACCGGTCGTGCGAGAATGGTCTATAATATGCATACCGAATTTGTGCTCAATCGAATGCTTCGTCTTTCATCAATGCAAGCACACCGAAAAATAGTGCAGAGGCACCATTCAAGATGACCAAAACTATGGGGAGAGAAGTTAGGCTATATCGATCTTCATGAACTCCGAAAGAATCATATCGTATCGAAATGAAAAGGATTCATACGCAGAAAAGTCTCTTCGTGAAATTGCTTGTTTGTTCATCTCAAGACGTTGAAACATTATTTGAGTCATTTGTAAACAAAGAGTTACATACTTACATGAAAAGCTGAAAACCTTGACTGGGCATTTTGTACGTACACTGCTGGACAAAACTTTGGTGACCACCTAATTCTAAAAAAGTAGAAATCATGTACGGATGTGTTATCCACCCTGACTTGAGGAGACAATAAGTAACAAATATCATCAAATCAGAAAATTTTAAATATCTCACAAAAGGTGAATTAAAACAATCCACAAAAGATGCATGAAAGTGGGTAGTCAAAACTTTGGCTACCACCAAGTAACCACACATGTGTAACAAATAAAGGATAACAAAACTGTAGAAAAGTTATTGAATTTGTGCTCCTTTAACATCAACGACCTTTAGCGAACGTCCAGGAATTGAGTTGTGTGGATTCATCATGGATTCCTTGTTGAACTTTGAACATCTCTCCAGAGAACAAATCAGGTCTTTCCGATCGTCATATTTCTTATCCCTATGCACAACCTTCTCCATTAGGTGACACACATCCTCGATGAAGTTCAGATCTGGGCTGATATTCTCAGTACAAAAAAAATGTTAGAATAGAAACAGTACTTTCCCTGTAAATAATATTTATTTCTTTTAACTATCAGCAGCGAAATTAACGAAAGGCGAAAAGTTCGGAACCTACAAACATAATTGCCAACCTTCCCGATTTTTTAGAGAGATTTCCTACCACTAACTTTTACCTAGCAATTTGTACTTAAAATAAGGCCAACAATTTAATAGAAAATAAAGTATTTTAAAAATTGTGGTGGAAAATTTCCGGAAAAATTCGGGAAGGTTTGTATAGTTATGCCTACAAATAACGTTTTTCAATTAGTAGAAAGCCCCTTAAAATCGCGCTAGAGAGAATTTGTAATATCTCTGGAAATTATCGTAGAGAACTGGTGAAATTTTATATTCAGGTTAATTTGAAGGTTTTGTTTCGTTTAATAAAGTCAAAAGAGAGGCTTTCCATTGAGAAAAACGAAGTTGAAGCAGAATTAAATATGAAGACGAGCCCTTATGCAAGTTAAAGTATACGTTATTTGCAAATGAATGGTATGTATAACTTTGCTGTATGACGAACGACGCCAAATTAAGAGCAATTGGCTGTTTTTTTTTTTTTGCAGCTGCACATATTATTGATTTATCATTGCATTCTATATACCACAGCTTTTTGTTAATAATACGCGTCGAGATGCAGGTGGTTGCCAAAGTTTTATCCAGCAATGTAGTAACTGCAATGAAAGGTATAGAAGGGAAGTAACTACCAATTTTCATATTTTCCTAATTTAAAAGTTAATCCCTCAAAAGAGTTTTTGTGACGTGTCGTTACATTCAAATAATCAGAGTCAAAATTCAGATTTCAGCATGTATATTTTATGTACATTTATAATAAACATTAGTAAGAGAAAAATGAAATTTTAAGAAACGAATTTAATTAAACTGTTACAGTTTAAGATGAAAACATAATACTTTTATTGAGACGACTATAGTTTTTCATTTTAGATTAAATTTACTTAAATACATGTCATACACGTGATGTGACATGTTATGTCAGAATACGAGTAGCTCATAATCTGTACTGTTTGGATTGTTAGTTGGAAGACATTCTTGATTCTCACCATCTTCAAAGTCTGAAGAGGTAGAGTAAGATTTTAAAAACAACGCCTTGTTTTTAAAATCTTGTTAACAATGTTAACTTTATGTAACCTAATGAGATCTCAATCTAAATATTTGATAGTAATATCGTTATTGTAAGTGAATTCATTCACACAATGTACAATGAAATCTGTTTCATTGTACCAAATCTAGAAGTGTTTAGTTTGTAGTCTTAATTTGGGGTACAATGAAATACATTTTTACTAATTCCACTTATTCATTTTTTAATTATAGCTTTTCAAGTATGAAGAACACACCATATTGATTACAATATTTGAAAAATAATTATGCGTTTGAGAACAAGGTAAAATAAAATTATTTTTAGTAGCGAAATTTACTTTCAATGGTATAAATCTAATAATTTGCTGTATCTTGTAAAACTGTTATTGTTACACTTTTATAGTACGTGTGTTTCCACTTTCTGTGACAAATCCTATTGATTTCAGATAGCATGTTTCATTATACCCCAACTTCCCTTAAAGATATACCCTTTGAGTTACAAGAGCCAAAACAACTGAATGGGTTAAACGTGTACCCAGTAATAAAGTTCTGTAAGAATTAAAAATCATTCTGCAACCTAGTCTCTTAAATAGTAATAACAATAAAATTTCTTTTACAAGCACTGCTGATTTAAAGACACCTTTTCAAAGCTAGAAAGTTGAAATTACATGACTCCTATTTTTTAATTAATTCAATTGGGAACTATGCATTTTAGTTTTTATTACTCAATTTTCGACAGAAGTTTCTAAAATGGAATTCCAATTCCTTGACAGTAGTACTGTAATAACGAAATGTAAACCATGTTGCGAAAATTGATCTGTAAGCGGATTTTTTTAAATTAATAAAATCTGAAATAGATTTGTCATTTGTAATTCATGAATAACAATTATTCACAAGGTACATATGCTCCTTAATTAAACGAAACATTTCAATAGCTAATAACATAAGGTAGAATATATTGGGGTATATTGAATTTATGAAGTGCTACATTCAATCTTTAGATCTTTCTTTGATCAATTCTTGCTTTTCCTAATCGAGTAAATAAAATTCTGACGGGACCGGAATTCCCTAGATTAAATTCATACAAATTGTAACAAGTTTTAAAATGTTACACAAAGTTTTAACTAAATTTTACAGCAAGAATTTTTGAATATTTTCCATTAAAGATAGCTAACCCCCCCCCCCCCCCTCCCACATCTACACTCCTTGGTGGACGATAGTCAAGTTCCGAATTTAAGTATAGAGGAGGGACTGATTTTTGCAGCAACAACTTTACGGATAGCTTTGAGCGCTGGATAAGTGAAACGTACTTTTGGACTCTTACAAACCTTCCCTCTTCCCCTCTCCCAGATAGGTTACAAATTGACAATTTAATCCAGCAACTATGTAAACTATCATATACATGTCAAATTTCGTATTATTAGCTTCTGCTTGGATAGGCGAAATATCGACTCAAGGTAAAATTTTGTTACTTTCAGCTCCCCTAACTTAACTGTTGTGTCCAATGTCGTAGATACAGTTGAATCGGTGAGTGCAGATACCACCTCAGTCACAAAAAGGAAATTTTTCAGGAGAGAGAAAACTTCATAACTCCTCCAAATTTTAAAATATTTAAACTTTTTTTTTCCTCTGTCATAACATAAATTTATGTTTCTGTCATGCAAATATTACCTAATTTCGACATCAATTAGGCTCAGGAAAATTTTAAATTTGATTCGGACTTATGCTGTTTCTGCACTCAACTGGTTTTTAGTCAGCTGAAAACTTGGAAAAAGGTAATCATTCAAATCAAATCAAAGCAAATCAAATCACCATTTATTGTCTAACCATATTTATGGTATACAAAAGTCAAGAACATGAATTTAGGAGAAAAAAAGTGCGTTTCTTGCAGAAAATTAGAGAGATGAAAATCTAACATTGAAGCTGGAATAACTATTTTTTAGAAAACCACCCCTAGGGCAGGGCAGGTGGCCAATAATAGTGTTAAAAATAGATCATTCTCGACCATTGATTCATTGTCGTGTGTCGACCATTGATCATTGTCGCCCATCGTTCGAAAAAGAAGCCCCGTATCTACGAAACTACTCAACAGACTAACGTCCTTCTTGCCCTCAACACGCATCTTGCCTTTCTAACCTTATTTTCATCGAAAACTATTTTTCGCATTTTTGTGACTGAAGTGGTTTCTCCACTCACCGATTCAGTTTCTCATCACCTTTGGTCACATAAAAATTTTCCTATACTTCATGAAGGCTTATTTCCATAAAACTTAAAAAAGGACAGAATGAGACATTAAAAAATATATATATAAGAGTAACACTTGAAAAGAAAATATCAAATGCTTTTACAGCTTGTTTGAAACTTGTTCCAGAAAGTATCTGCAAAAATTTAGAGAATGTTTTGACCCATTGTTTCCACTCCCAGCAATAAGCACTAGAATAAAAATATTTCAACAATATATAGAATCAAATACACTGATTCTTCCAACATTTTATTTCAAGAAACAAAATGACAGTAATAATGCTCCAAGATACCGTTAATACTTTACATTTATTTGCAATTTTACAATTCCACTTCTTTACAAAAGCACTAGTTAAGTATCCGACTACGTTGGGAGACTATTTTCTTAAAATAATAAAACATAATAAAATAGATCATCAAAACCCGAGATCTATTACTCTCACATAGGTCCAAGAAATATTCCTGCTAAGCTGAATGATTTATAGTTCATTAGTTCTTGAGAAATGTTTTTCGTGCTGTTAACTGCGAAAAGAATTTCGTTTAATAAAAACATTTAAAATTTTGACAATCGTCTCTTTCTATTTAAATGACCATAACTATAATTCTACAATTATATTAAATGAAAATAAGGGCCATTTTAGAATATCTATGTATGGTACTTTACTTGGAGACGGTAAAACAAAATTGTGAATTTTCGCCAAAATTGGATTTTTCAACGTTGTCGGACACCTTAAGCTAGTCACATTTTCCAACATGCTAAAATGTTCTGTTTCAATAGGCATAAACCAATCGTATGCAAACTGGTAAAATTTCAACTGTACTAAAACAACTTCTAGTACAAACAATTTCGTCACTGAATATTCGCTACACAGTACGTGCACATACTAGAAATATTACTGAAAGTGAAACACTACAATAAATACAGGGTCTTTAATAAACACAGTTTATAATTGATAATTCTAATTATATTACTATATGGCAATCCAGAATTCACAGAAAAATCTAATTTCCACTTAGTGTTCTTGAAAATTGAAAATAGACTGCGTATATACAGCTACTTCTTATAATACAGTTTACGCATTGAATGCGTTAAATCTTACGTTAATTAATGTATCATACTTTCCTTTGTAACAGTTTTACTTTGAAATTTTAGTTTCAGTGCACTGAAGGGCGGTTTTGGTGATGGACTGCAAATCACCAAATAGCACGAAGTATGAAAATGCACATCTTAAGTTTATAAAATACAGAACTAATGTAATGGGTTTGATATTTAGAGTAAGTAGGATTAGAAAATTTGAGAAGTTAATTCTTTAAATTTTAAAAAATAATGTATTCGTCAAATAAAATTTTCACTAGCATTTTTCAAAAATGAAATATTGAAAGCTTGAAATCTGCACCAATCGATTTTTATAGGGCCCAGTGCAGGTTGCATGCCTGCCAATATTTCATTATCCCTGTAACATATTGACTTTAGTTTTAAAGTTTGACTGAATTCTGCAGAAATGCCATAAAACATGCAAATCCAGAAGTTTTAACTTTATGTTAATTACTTTACACTGAGGTTTCAATGTATTTCAATTTATACTGTAAATGTAAAGTTAATTTAGAGATAATTATGAAATCTATATTATTCTTTACTGTTTTGATAATTTGAAATTGCATTAAAAATTTGTTGCCTATGTGTGCAATAGTTTGATATTATTGACATGATTGTCAAGTAGTTAATAGATTTCAACAAATTCATTAATTTATGGTAGCTTACGTGTCTTTTCAATTTGCGTGCATTACTCTTCTGCATATTTTTGCTTTACTGTGTTGTCCGATTTAAAATAATTAAATCATAATTTTAGTTAATATTACACAACATTCAGGATTAAACCTGCAAATTCAACAGAATTATTTTTAACATACCATGTCCTGAAAAAATTGTCGATCTACAAGTGGGTTTATGAACAAAATTTAGATGCTGATCTTTGCTACCACATACTTGAGGTCATATTTGTCAGATATCTCCACAATTTGAAAAAAGAAATTAATGACCGTTTTCAAACACTTAAGACCATCACTAATGTAAAATACTGTACAGGAAACTTGCACGTTATGAGTCATCACATGTTTAATACGCTCTTCCTTTTTTATACATTAAAAGAATAATCCCATCCCATCCCCCCTCCCGCTTCTCTAAATTAAAATTTTTCAGCTTGTTTTTAATCGAAACCCAACTGCTCCAAAAGTTTAGTTATCAAAAATTTCAGAAAGCATAGCAATTGAGCAGTTTTAATTTTGTCTACCAATATTATTCAATGAGTTACTCAGTGAAATTTCACCGTGCTAAACTTTGTAAACGAATTTCACCCATTTCTTTAAAAAAAACTATCAGCTGAAGCTGCAGCTTTGCGTATAGCATTACTTTGAGCTTAGCATTACTGGCAATGCATTCAGCCATTCCTGTTAAATCAGCTAATTTATGATTTGCATTAAGACATTGCATATAAAAATAGGGTCTAAACTATTTTCAACAATCGGTTTGATAATTTTTCATTTAGTGAAAAAGGCATTTTACCCAAACCTAGATTTAACTTATTAGAGCCAAACACAGGCCGATATTAGCAATTGCAAGTACGCAAATATTTCACACTATACAAGCATAATATCATGCTCGTAAGTTATCGTGGCTCATCTATTGAAGTCTGAACAACTTGGAGCTTCAGATATGGGGTAGACAGGCCTAGACATATGACCATCGTTAACTGAACCAGTCGGCAATGGTTATTGCACTCAGCTGGATAACTGTTGCATCAATCTTCTCAAACCTTCAGGTCAGCAAGCCTTCAGTTTAAATGATCTACAGTCTTTTGGTTACATCAGTAGCTGTCAAAATATCTTCCATCATACGAGAAAGAGCTCCATGGGTCTATCTTCAAAACCACTCGTAATACATTAACAACCTTGATCACTTATTCTCCAGACAGATGAACATGATCCTGCAATCACAAATTTAAAATCAGAAAGCAGAGAGACCATTCAAATTATCCATTATAAATTGAACGCATACAACACTTTGAAAAGGTCAAAGTAACCGCTTGACTGTTAGATTTAACAAAGCTTCATTTTGAGTTATGCAGTCGTCTGAGCAATTTAGTGAAGGGGTACGCTGTTTAGCCCTTTACTGACTTTACTTCTAGAGTACCGTAAAAAAAAAAAAATTATCAATTCATTTTAACCATTTCTGTAAACATAGCTACACAGTCCTTCATTTAATTAGGTTACATCATGAGTTCGTTGTCTATTAAAGTAAGATTGTTTTAAAAGGAGAACTTTCCGCTCGTTTTCTAATATCCAACGAAAAAATATGCAATTGTTTTAAAATTCTTTAGTGCTTAAATAATTATATTACAAAAAGGTGCAAATTATTACTTCATTTCAGTTTTGTTTGTGTTATCTTTTTGTAAAAGACTAAATTACTTATGAAACAGATGTATAGCTAGTTTTTGTTAATTCTCTATGAATTTTATATTACATGAATCAGTATTTATCACTATCCAGCTAAACCAAGATAAAACAATTTGAAGACTATTCTTGACAAGTCTTTGCCAGATAAGGTATTAAACCCGAGCTCAAGGAAAGAAGAAAAGTTTAGTATATTCGTATCAAAGATTGTAATGGTTAAAATATTGCCGTTGCGTTACCTAGCATGGGTCTTTAAATACCACGCAGTCAGTTTAAAAAGAACATTTCCAAAACTGATAGGTGAATACTAAATTTCCTTTTACTTCGCGAGAAAGAACAACCCAATCTTTTCGGGATATCTTTTTTGAGTTCACGCGGTTTCTAGGATATTAGATTTCTTCCGATAAAAAGAAGCATGATGTTAGAGATTTATTTATTTGCCAGGAGAGGACAGCTCGAGTCACTGAATGTGTCGCTTAGAACTACATATACGTCCTCCCCGGAATTTCCCGCCACAATTTGAAACCTCATCAGAAGGTGGGGGGGGGGGACTTCTGAATATTGGCACTCCTCAGAAACTGCTAGCGACCGCAGAGAGGACTTTCGGAACCAGGGATTTAACGTGCACGTATACCGCATGTACACGGTGGTCTTTAGTGGTACGCCGGTATCGAACCCACAACCTTCTGCTTACGAGTCCAACGCTTTAAACACTGGGCTACCACGGTCCGTGCATGGCCTGAAATTACCATCTCAACGCGCAAAGTAACTGAAAAACTGTCTTATCTTTCAGTTTATTAGTAATAAGAAACGGGCGCATCTCGTTCAACAGCTGCAGGTCTTTGTTTGCTTCCATCTCTAATATAAGCTCTAAAAGTTTGTGGTATAGGAATACTCCAACTGAAAATATTACGCTCACAGAAGTGAAAATCTGCTAAAAGTAATTCTGCACGTCAGCCAAAACGATTAAATTTACTTACTTTTCAGTACGTTTTCAGACTCCAGCAGTGTTTGGCAGCATCTTGTTGTCTGAGTGAGGCCAGTTAACGAGAATTTTAATCCTCTCCCCTAGAACGGTGGATCCAGAAACACAATCGCCGTCTTTCCTATAAAGAAGTTTTATGCAATAACCAACGACATTAGAACAATTTAATCAAGAAGCCAACTGTCAGTAAAAATTGTCAACGTTCCAAGGCCATAATTTTAAGAATCGAGTATACAATGAGTGAGAAGTTTAAAGTTCAAGGAGGGTTGGTGGAGAGAATCTATTCCTGTGTATGCATAAGCGAATATTTCTGTGCTTGCTTTTATTTTGTATGTGTAGTAGAACAATTTTTGGACTGCAAGAGTAATTTGTGTAGAAAATTAAATAGGTAAATTTATCTAAATTTATAGAAATTAAGTAGGTAAATTAAGATAAAATCTAAATATTACTTTTGAGTTTAAGCTGAAATTTGTAGGAGAATTTCTGATTCATTTGTAGTCATTGCTCCGGGGGGGGGGGTATTCAGTTTAGCCAACAGCCATATTCTGGAGAGATTCTCGGCTTCGGCTCCAAAATATCGTTTACTAAAAAATCAAGTTCAGTCTGAACTGCATGTAAAATTTCGTTCAACTGCGATATTAAAAATATGGCACTAATGCTTCTTCTCATAGGCAACTGTTCAAAAGTTTTGTCCAAATTGAATTTGAACCCCGTCTTGTATTCAGTTAAAATAACAAACTTAACGCAACAAACTTTCCAACTGCAACTCTGGTTTCATTTTACAATGGACACTTTGAAGTTTTATTACAGCTCTTGTGTTTACGTACAGTGCGACCGATATTTTAGAATTTCAGAAAATTTGTTCCTTCCGCTTGTAACTTCGGAACATTGACAACATTTATCCATGTTACCGATTAGTGATATTGTAATCAAGATAACTGCCTTTTTTAACCAAGTTGTATTTGATTTCCCTTCCTTTCTCAGTGCAATTGGGTTTTAGACTCACAGGTAACTATACACCTTTACAAGATTATGAAAATTACTTTCAAAGTACTGCATCTTTTGTAGAATTTAATTCACCAAGTATAGCGTAAACTGTCAGCTTTTTTCGATCTTATTGATTCATTCGATCTTGTTCATTTTAAGACGGGGCTATTTTATATTGCAAGACAAAAAACTAATTTGATCTTGCTATCAAAGATAGTAATGTAAATAACTGTTTAAAACACCGAAAGAGTCCAATTAGTAGGTTAGTTTAGTTTAATAAATTAGTATAGAATAAGAAGTTAGTAGATATATTCTTTCGGGCTTTAAACCTGTTATTTAACACTAAGAACTGATTTAGCTTTGTTAATTTCAAATTCGCTGCAGAAGCTTTACTATATACACAAACGATGAAATTGAATTATTTCTTCAGACTTTCTTAACCATGCTTGGACTGCAATCAATTTATTTAATTATTTCTAGTAATTCTCACTATTAACGTATACATTAATAATTATTCAAAATGCAGTCTTACAAAATTCAAATTCATTCCGATATAAAGGGAATAGCGCATTTTCAAAATTTATTTTTACCGATGCTTATTCATGCAGATTTATAGAGATACTAGGAAATTGCTTAACTGCTTCTGAAATTTAGTGTCAATCACTTTGCTTCCAGAAGTTCACTTGATAATTAAAGAATGAGATTCTTTTCTTATGTCCAAGGATATCTGACCAATACAGATGTCAACCGTTACAGCAAAATTTTCCCTAGAAAGCTGTTCAAAGATCATGTAATCCCTTTCATAAGGATCAGACCTTTACACTTCAAAAAGAATTTAAAAGTGGGGCACTAGGAAATATCTTGCGAAACTAATTCTTTCTTCGCAACAAACCAATTAATTCTGTCACACTAGCCAATATGTGTGCCAAAGTTTCATCACGATTTCAAAGATATCCATTATTGGTTCTTACCAAGTGTGGTTTCGAGACTATTTAGAGTTTGTTCATACTTTTACAGGAACCTTCCTCATGCAGAGTCTGCTCAGTTCCACTTTCTCACGGCTAGGGAAGGACGCGAGACGACTTTTTGCGAGACGAGACAGAGATTTGCAGCATTTTTGCGAGACGAGACACATTTTTAACATTACGATATAGGGATTTTTGCGAGACGAGACAAGCTTTTAGGCTATTTTGCGAGACGCGAGACGCTTATTTTTCGTCTCACGTCCATCCCTACTCACGGCGACAGTATAGCTTCGATATCTAAAAACCGAATATCGAAACTAACAAGACTATTGACGTTTCAAATGCTTAACACTGTGTTCTTACGTTTGGCAATGCTCTCCGATGGGTAAGTGCTTTAATTGAAAACACCCGGAGGGGTAAATTTGTACTTCAGCTCTTGAAAATGTACGGTAGGTTGGTTGGTTGAGGCTAGCCTACACGAGGGCTATCTTCCTAGGGCGAGAGATAGCCTTGGAAGATAGAACTAAGGAATTTTAACTTGTATTCACGTTAGATCTGTAGAAAGTGGTCCAACACTCCAGACCGTTTCATCAAAACTCGCAGGGTCGGATAGAAGCCAATACCTTCACACAACCGTCTACTAATGTTCTGCGTCTTATGTACTCTGCCTCTTGTCGGTCTGAAAATATGTCTCCACTTTCTGTTTGTAATATTAAGCAAAAGTAATTTAATGAAAAATAATTCTGCTTAAATTGGGATTTAATCATGTAAAAAGGATGTCAAAGTGATACCCTCCCCCTAAGTTCGTTTAAATCAGCCACTTTGACAGCTTCCATACAAAAGTAAAAGAATAAGTTTCCAAGAGTGATCAAACTAGTGCCAAGCATACTTAGCATTATCCTAATAAAATATTACAAACTAATCTATGCGCAATGAATGCAAGAGACCAATGTGTATTTTTCAAGCACTACCTATACCTTAGAAATGCGATGGGTGTTGGTGTAAACTCAACTGATACAGTTTCAGCCGAATAAAACAGATGCAGACTAAAACAGCAGAAATAGAAAGAGACTTGGCACAAAGCTTTAAGTCCTTGTAACATCCAACGATACTCGTTAAATAAGCATAGCACCTTACCATGTATTTTTCATGTTATTCCTTTAGAATGCTTGTAAGTACAAACTGCGGATATTCAGCCTCTTATTAGCAAAAGTTCTCCAAGTTTTTAACCGTAGAACTGCAACAGTGACGATTTTATACAATTGTACGTAGCCCTTGTCCTGCTATTTTAGCCTTTGTTGAAAATGAAGTAAATCCGATTTGATCTGTACTTGCATCCGGACTCAGTCGGTTCTTTTTTACCACTGCAGAGGCGCAATGGAGAAGATTCCCCTCCTGTGCCAACATCGCTTCTCCACCTCGGTCGTCGAATTACCCCGCTAAAGCTCAACATTGCGAGGGCCCCCAGGAGCAACACTGAGCCCCGCAAAGCACGCGAAGACCGATGTGGAGAAGACCCGCTGAAACAGAAGGGGAATTTTCGCCGTTGTGTATCTGCTGCGATAGGAGAGAACAGATCGGGCCCGAGTTCAAGTAAAGATCAAATCCTATTACTTAGATCAACACATCCTCAGTTTAGTGGGGCCGTAACAAATTTTATATCAAATAATCCATCCAAATTTGGCTCTTATGCTGCTGCGACAAAATCACTAATCAATATCAATCCAGATTCTCAAACATACAATATTACATACCTCCTCATCCACTTCAGAGAACTCATATAAATATCTCGCGCTTACAAATAAAGATTGCCACAGAATCTCAAAAATACACCAATGGCAAAGAATGCTGCAACACAATAAATAACAAATGCATAAACTGCTACTTACACAATCCAAATAACCTCGTTACAGATTTGAACACTTACCCTCCTCCCTACCCACAAGCTACCTTACGTTTCACATCAGATTTACACCTGTGATAATTACATGGATCATGAAACAGATTCCCAAGCATTCCCCCCCCCCACATACCTCTAAAGAGATTAAGAACCCCATCCAATGACCACAGCTACCTACTTAGTTATGCTCTGTTGCCTTCATGGAATTTCCACAGCTTAAAAATAACCTAAAAGTGGTCATCTACTACTAAAATCTCGTTTATCTTGTTCAACAGAAAATATTTTCCCAAAAAGCCAAAATGATTAAGATCTCCCAAAATGCTCGGCTACAATCCTCCGCAAAGACTGCTCGGAGGGACGGCATCGGCTATGTCATTACCAATGTATATAAATTATCTCTACCAAACAGATAATCTTAAACCTTCAGGCAGCCACAGCACACATCCGCCTCAAATAACCCAACAAGCACCACTTATCCAACTCCAAATTAAACCATCAGCCAAACTTTTCAACGATCTTTATCCAGGTATTTCTTCATCTTTATTGGCGATATAACGCTCATTACGCTGTAGGCCAGCGAAGATACAAAAGACCACAACTAATTATACAATAACCCAACAAACGACAAAAAAACTTTCAACGTCACATCTAGCAATATATTTCCCCGTTCACCCTTCCATTATACAGCTGTTTACAGTAACTCAATTTTTATTGCTTTCCAAGTTCTCATACCCTCATTAAGTAATCAATAAAAAATTTACCATTTCGTTATATTCAAGATAAAGCCGACTGGGACAACACTTCAAAAACTGAATTTCCATAAGTATCAGTGCAAGCACTATAGACCAGTACATCAATAATATCATCCATGTTATCAATAAAACTGTCGGCAGCATTCTAGAGTCTGGCACAATTCCTCACAAGAATTAAAAACCGTGGTGGAGTGAAAACCACGTCCTAGCCAAAAAGGCAGCAACAGAAAGAATGGGGTACATTTTGGACGTACCAAATGACATAAAATCGTTAGCACTTCAAGATCAATTTTTGCACCTCATGAGGTTTTAAAAAATACTTTGCAGTTTGTAGATAGTTTAGCATATAATTTCTTCTAAACTATAAGGCATAATGAAAAACTAAATTTACTCAAATGACAAATCATTGGAAACACCATGGTTTCAGGTTAAGTTTCACAGAAACATTTTAAAAATAAATTTTGCAGATTTTTCCAATAGAAAACTGCACGAGTGTTGTGCAAATATCCGAAAATGAGTTGTATTTGTAAATAAAAATTCAGTAAAGCGTATTAAAGAAGCACTGCAAATACGGCTACCGAATGTTCAGAAAGTAAATCCTCGCTCATTTATATCCATTTTTGTTGCCATTTACATTTTTTAACTGAACGAATCTTGGATATTTGGAAAGTCAAATTTCTGGTCAGTATTTTTATAGTTCAGTGAGTTGACTTGGACCTCAAAGTCAGAAAAAAGACAAAGTACATGCACATAAAACAAAATGATTTAAAGAAAGGTTCCTGAATGCAATACGTCCCTAACGTTTACATATCCCCTTATAATAAAGAGGCATAGGCTATGAGCCTCAACCAACCATAAATGTCCGTATTAAGAATTCCACCAATTTGAAATTTTGAGACTGAAATAAAGTTTTGCATGCCGTGATGTTAACTCCAACTATACAGAATATTACTGAACTGCAATTTAAGCATTTGATCACCATTCCAAAAGAGGAAGTTCACGGAAATTGTCACAAGTATTAGTTGAAAATTAGAAATCGTGCGAAACTTGTAGGCAACTCACTACCTTCAAGAACTTCCAATTAATAAAAATTTAACAGCTTACATTTCACGTAACATAATTCCCAGTGAGGATTTATTTCAAATCAAATGTTATTGATTCTATGCTTTGTAGGCCCCTAAAAGCTTGTTTAGAAGCAATAGTTACTAATGACTATGCAATATCAAACTTCCATCGGCAAGTTATAAAAAATCACTGAAAACTTGTCAAAATACACTGCTGGCCATCGTAAATGCAACACCCTGAAGGAAGCATGCAAATAATATGAAATTTACAACATGCATTAGCTGAGGTGAGATATGCAAATGATTAGAATTTCAGCGCAGACGCACATCAAGCGCGCCTGTGGCGCCACCTCAAAGCGCTATTTAAGGCTTGGAGATTTCGACGGTTTCAAGTACAGCAATTGTGTTTTTCTTGCTTTTTTTTCAAAAAAACGATAAATTATGCCTCGTAGGAAACAACGATCATCTTTTGATCAAGTATCCGAGTTTGACAGAGGAAGGATAGTGGCATACCGAGATTGTGGGTTATCTTTCAGGGAAATCGGTCGTCGTATTGGACGAAACCAAACAACTGTGATGCGGATATGTGATCGTTGGGTGCAGGAGGGTACGACGGACAGACGTGATCGACCGCATCGACCTCAGTGCACCACGTCACGTGATGACAGGCAGATTGTACGCATGGCAGTGACGGACCGCTCAGTCACATCACGAACCATATCACAGCAGATTCAGTCTGTAACGCATCATCCAGTGTCTGCGCGTACCATTCGACGTCGTTTACAGCAGAATGGTCTGTCCGCAAGACGTCCGTTGCTTTGTCTACCTCTGACGCGGAACCACAGACGTCTCCGCCGCCAATGGTGCGATGAAAGAAGGATGTGGACGACAGAATGGAATGAAATTCTCTTTACTGACGAGTCACGCTTCTGTATGCAACACCACGACGGTCGGATTCGAGTCTGGAGACACCGTGGAGAGAGGATGCTGAACAGCTGCATTATGCACCGTCACACTGGTCCTGCACCGGGTATTATGGTATGGGGCGGTATCGGATATCTCTCTCGCACTCCTCTAGTACGCATTGCCGGTACTTTAACCAGCCAGCGCTACATCTCCGAGGTGTTGGAGCCAGTTGTCCTTTCTTACCTTCAGGGCTTGCCAACAGCCATATTTCAGCAGGATAATACACGGCCACACGTGGCACGCATTGTCCAAGGGTTCTTCGTCAATCACCAGATTGAATTGCTTCCCTGGCCGGCGCGCTCTCCGGATCTTTCGCCGATAGAAAACATGTGGTCCATGGTTGCTCAACGACTGACCCAGAGTTCATCCCCAGCTGTCACACCAGATCAACTTTGGCAACGTGTGGAAGCTGCTTGGTCTGCTGTACCCCAAGAACACATTCAAAGTCTCTTTGAATCAATGCCGAGGCGTGTGGCAGCTGTGATCTCCAACAACGGCGGCTACTCTGGGTACTGATTTTGGCAGGAACCACGCTTCATAGAATGCTGTAAATTTAATCATTTGTTACTTGGTCAACATGTTATCTACACAATAAATTTTGTTGTGATATCTCTTGTTTTTCTTGGTGTTGCAACTTGGGTGGCCAGCAGTGTATTTTTTCAGTTAAAGGTCTAGGTAATGAATCTTTAACAGCACGTATAGCTCAGTTTTATATAATAGTTGAGACTTCGCTTTAAGCCATTGACAGGCAGCAGACAATCATTTAACTTATTACTGTAGAAAATTGTTTCGAATTCTTTGTAATACCGTTTTAACTAAGAATTAGAGTCTTAAGTCTATACAATTCACTCTCAGAGACGAGCTGGATCAGCAATGCATTCACAACAGGTGCTGGGTAGACCATGTTAACCAGATTAGGAGCATACTTTTGACGGTTTTGAGGTATATTCTCTCCCTATCCACAGCATTCTTAAAGCTGGATAAAGTTTATCAGAAGACCTGAAATTAAATAGTAATTTTAGCAACCTTGAAGATACTGCATTAAATTTTTATAGAACACATTATGTTTAGACTACCCGAATCTTTAGGCATTTAAGCCGAGAATTTTAAGGCATTACGTTTTATTCAAACTATTAGCTGGAATTTGTTTTTAAAGCAGCCCCGTAATAGAACGGAAGAAAGGCAATAGTTTCATTATAGTTAATTTCCGTACCAGTGTTTTATCCTCTGGGCTAGCTAAAGGAAGTGATAAGACCAATGATTAATTTTCAGTAAAAGTATTAATCCCAAAGTTTTGAAATGGACACATTTAAATACAATAAGAAAATAAGATTGCTGAAAATAAATCAAAGGGTTTCCTTACTTTTCAGTTTTTTTCTATACTGGAACGAGATAGCTTACCTGGCGATTCTATAACGCCACTGCTTCATATCAAAAGAATCTACTTTAACTCTAAATACCTTTATGCCTATAATTTGACTAACTTAACCGATACTTAATTCTATAATTACTTTAGAAGCACTTTGCGATTGAAAATACCTGAAAGCCCCAATAACTTAAAAATTCATTACTGTTTCACATTTCTGTTACTCAATATGAAATTGGAACCAATATCGTTCATTTTAAAGCAGCAGTGAAATTTTCAATTTTACGAAAAGGAATCTGCATATTATTCAGTGAGAATTCCAAGGTTGCATACCTTCAATGAATGACTCCAGGGAATTTTGCAGCTTCACAGCAAGACGCTCTATTCCAACACTTTGGATTTCTTATGAGACTAAAGCCCTTCTTTCATGCCGTCACTCAAAGAATCCAGAAGAGGAAAGTTTAGGCTTCCATTGGGACAAAATTCTTGCGGCCAGTTATAAAATCAACAGTGTTAGAGCTCGCCAGAGTGGTGGTTCAGATGTGATCATTCTCCCCTATAAAGTATTTTATAAAATAAGAGCATAACCAATGACATTATCAAGCATAATTTAAATTTTACGCTAACCAGGCATTGCAATAGCCTCTATAAATACAAAAAATAATCTGCTTCATCAGTTAAATATTCCTTTAGATAAGGTTTCGCCTATCAAACCATTAAAATACTAGACTAAGTAAAACTTACGAAGGCAGATTTTAAAAGGTAGAAAGATTGTGATGTCTGAAGTTGACCCATCGAGAGTCTGAAAATGTCAAAAACCACTTATCTGTAGAGTAAACGGGCAAGCTCACAATAGGAGTATTATCGAGGGACGATTCGAAACAATTGAAGACCCCTATAAGGAAATAAATTTCAAATAAGAGTCTTAAATATTACTTTTGAATTTAAAATTCAGATTATTATAAACAAGCGTTTTAGCTGCACTGCAAAAAAAATATTTTCCTAGATTACAGCAGAACGTGTGTTAACGCAACGCCAACACATTGCGATACAAAGACTCAATTTGTTATTCAAAATTCTTTGTGACAGGCTTATCAACGTCCCTACGTCATTGCGTGAATCAATTTACAAAAACAAAGTGCTGTATTCCAAAGCTGCAGCACTTTCGCTGTATTGTTTTGCAGCAATGCGTAGTATAATTACAGGGATTTCCTACAGTGTAAAAAAGGGGGATTCATATTTATGGAAATTCGAGGTTAGTTAACAGAATTTTGTATCAGCCTCTCAGAGGGTCAAAAACATACAAACCTTTCGCCGTAAGTGACCTGAAGGTATTACGATTTAATGCTGTTATAATTTATAGAAACAAACTTCGGTCCAAACAGATTCCCAATTTCAAAATCTCGTTGCTCCTCTTGCACATCAACTGTCTTCTTGGTCCTTTGTGCTGACTGAGAATGTAAACAAGACATCAGGTTGGTCCGATGCATTTGTAGTCCTTGCCTCTGAAAACCACAGTCTAATCCAACTTAATTCTGCAGTTAGATTTCATCAACGCTAAAATAGTCATTCACTGAAAAAAATCAAGTTCAATGGGAGTGAATTGCAAGTAAAATTTTATTCAACAGTGAGATTTAAAAAGAGGCACTAATTCAAACTTCACTAGTTAACCCTTTGAGTCCCAACCCTTTCCCAATGCTGAAAAATGTTCAGCCGTTGCCATCGGTCGACTTAACTACCAGCAAGATGGCGGACGATCGAAACGTTCATCGCGTGCCACAGATCTAGAGACCCTTTTTTGACGACAGCTGGCTGTAAATTTCGATCGTCCGCCGTCTTGCTGGTAGTTAAGTCAAGCGATGGCAACAGCTATCCTTTTTTCAGCATTGGGCAATCAATCCAGCTGTTCTCTGAGTATTCCATTTTTCAGCAGATGTCAGTGTTGTTAAAAATAATCGTTACAATTTTTTTACGGGAAATAACGTGCTAAAAAGTAAAGGATTCTCGTGGACGTATGGCACCCGCAACTATTTTTATAGAAATAAAATTTATCCTTCGTGACTGGCAACAGTCAAAGCGGCAGAGTTTGGTGTTCCCAGAGCGGCAACACTGCGCGTTAAAGGGTTAAGCGGAGTTCGAATTGAGTCAATATTGAATTTGAGCCATGCCTTGTTTTTAACGTCAAATTTAATCAAGAATCTTTGAAACAGCAACTCTGGTTTCACTTTACAACCGACATTTACTATGAAGTTCACTATAACTTCAGTGTACTAACTACGAAAGTGCGACGTAGATTTTTGAATGTCTTTCGAGACTTCCTTTTCGCTTGTTAACTTTCAATACTGTCTAAGAAATTGAATTGATACTGCAGAGGTCATCCCAATCTAGAGTTAACCACTTAAGTACTCAAGTATACGACATAAGATACCTGTTTTATCTACCAGTTTTATCAATTTTACAATTATTCTCATGCTTTGCGGCTGAACTCAATGAATTTTGGCGTGCAATTAATTGCCTTTCATAATTTAAATAGCTTTACAACATTGTGAACATTTTACTTTGGAATCTTTAGATTTCTTTAGAATTTAATTTTACTAGTATAATGAGAGCGTGTTTTGCTCATTTTTTTCTGTCGAACATTTTTAAATTCACTGCTATTTTACACCGAGAAATAACATCCTTCTGTCAACATCAAAATAATGCAAAATAACGTTGTTTAAAAACACCGAAAGAGTTGAATTAGTAGGTTAGTTCAGTTAGAATACTTCAGTAGAAAGTTAGATGTAGCACCCTTTCGGGCTTTAAACCCGTTGTTTAGCATTAAAATCCTCAATGTTGACACATTCTGCGACTTCGCAGAAGCTTTACTTCATGCACAGCTAACACTCGTCAATTTGTCAGATTCACTATTCTTAAATATGCGTATGGTCTTATTCGAACTTTACACCCGCGAATTAACTCTGCGAAAAGAGTTATTTCAAAAGATTAAAATTTTCATTCTCCAGGCCAAATACAAGGCTTATTGCATCTGACCATCACAGTTTCATCGTAATCTACAGGCGATCAAACCGGTATTTGGGTTACCTTTAGTCGCCGAGTTGTGGCGTTTGGTTTATCACGAATTTATACAATCTGTTTTAAAATTCACCATTAACATCAATGGATAGATTGTGATTAGCATCCAATTGAAAATTCATACTCATCTATAATGAGGGCCAAAACAATCATTTAAATTCATTGCATTTCAAATGGTGGCTTGATATTCAGTAACACTTCAAACACTTTGCTCTACTAAAGATTCAATCAGATTGAGAAGCACAACATTTCTACAAACGTAGTCGAATTATTTATAGACAATTTTTTTTCAAATTCCAATTGATGCAATGACTTCCAATATACGATTGGAGCTTAATTATCCCGAAAGCAAAAGTACCAATATCTTGTACCGATGATTAACATTTCAGCCGTAATTATTAACAACTTTTCAAAATTTAAACTTTACACTAAGTCAATGTGAAAGTGATTCCACGTTTATAACTTCAAACAAATGAAAAATTTATTTGACAATGACTTGAACGCAGCTGAAAAGATCTCAGCTGCATGAAACATTAATAAATTAAGTACAAAAATAAAACTGCTTATGAAAGAAAACTCAAAATTATTGTTTGGAAGGTAGCCCTCTTGCAGGTTAACGGCAAATAGGGAGGGGATACCTTGGTAGGAGGACTTTAAAGTGCTCTATAACACGTATTTAAGTTACATTTAGTGAAAACCGCTGAAAACTAGACCGTTAGATGGACAATCACGCACCAAGTCAGAAGCGTGAACCTTTACACTTCAAATATCCATCACGTTCTGTATTATTCCCTCAGCCATGGTGGGGCTAAAAATTAACATGAAACCAATTCCTTCAGTATTTTTCGACAGTTACTTCAGCGAACTAATTTCCAATACTCATGCTCTTACCAGAAATTTTCGAGAGAACTGCACTACTGGAAAAATTACGACATATAGGCCTTGTACTGCAGTTCGAGGTGAGTGACCAGTTCATCGGATTAAATCCTTGCCTGAACCTAGGCTCAACCTGTTCTCGCCTATCGTTGCGGAAGAGCAACGGAGAGGATTCCCTTCTGTGCCAGCGTCGCTTCTCCGCCTTGGTCATCGAATGACCCGCTAAAGCTGAGCGTTGCGGGGGCCCTCCAGGAGCAACGCTCAGCCCCGCAAAGCATCCGAAGTGCGGAAGCAACGCTGGAACAGAAGAGGAATTCTCACCGTTGCGTGTCTGCTGCGATAGGAGAGAGCAGATCGAGCCTGGGTTCAGATAAGCGTTTTATCTGCTGATTTGGTCACTCAATTCAAGCTGAAATGCAAGGCTATATCTAGTTAATTTATCCAGAGGTGTAGTTCTGTTGATAGGCATTAAGTTGCCCCCGATAACAACGCAATTATTAGAAACTTGTTCATTGAAGTAACTGTTTAACAGTTCTAGATTATTTGGATAAGTGTTGCCCATAGACAACGAAAGTTTAAACTTAATCTGAATGAGGAAAAACTAAGTTAATAAAACTTTAGATTTTAAATGCCAAATACAAAACCGTTTTAAAAAATTCCTGAAGCTTAGTTAAAAATCCTAACATTTCTTTTGTTAAAAACCCTACAGGAACAGGCATTTTCCATTCTTATACCACCGATTTTTAAGACTGACGTATTAATATTTTTTTCTTTAAGCCAACGAAAGTACAATTGACAGAGTTTGAATACACTGCACCAGACATCTCAATATTTTATGCTAAAACAAGTACGATGAAATTTGAACTTTCCTTTCGGATATACATAAAGATCAGCAAACTCAGTCCATGGATTTCAGCCAGAAATGTTAAATTTACGTAAAAAGTCTCATTAATACTGCCAATAAGCGTAAAAAACATTTGCAAAATAAACGCCGAAAGATCAAATTAGACTTAACCAATAGTTATTTTTCAGGAAGACTCCTACAATTGCAGCAACTAATCTGATGTGGACGTTCAAAATATGCTAAAACTATTTTGATTAACCCGTTGTGTTTAGCTGTGATCTAGATAACTTTCAAGTAACTCATGAAACCTTGCATAATCATAGTTTATTTTACCAAGGTTGAGGTTTTAAAGTACAACATAAAATACTTATCTTTGAGAAGAAAATCAGGACCAAGCAAATTTTATATAAACGCCTAGACGAACTGGAGCCGTAACACATTTGCGGTTATCAGGTTGGGAGCATTCTCTTGGCCGAGGCAGAATCTGAGTGCGTTGCCTTCTGGAAATTAGACCGAATTCTGCTTCAAGACCCAATCTCGAGAGACCTGAAATGAGCAAGAAATTCCGTGCAATTTCATCTCATCTCCATCAAACATACTCTAGTAAACTACACATTTCATGATGCAAACCCATCCTCAATACTAACTATACTGTTGTTTTAACGCTAAAGATTCCTGTACTTACAAGTCTGGACTTTTATTCCTCATTTTTCTGGCAAAACTTGTTATAAGCAGCAGAGTGTCGATTGCTCAAATACTAGCGATTATTGCGTTTTAACAGTTAATAAGACCTAGTGTTAGTTTTAGAATCTGAAGAATATATGTGGATGTTCACTCGCTTGAATTCCAATATTCTTACTGAAAACAGGAGTGCGCTGCGAGTGCATCGAAACTGGAACTGGTCAGTAGCTGAGCTAGAAAGGGTCAAGGAGGGCGCAGCACCCGAGTGGCGCCATATTATATGTAAACCTCTCCCCGTCTAATGGTTTAAGTATTTTAGAAATTAAATTTCCAACATCTGAACTTTTTTTAATCCTACTTTCAAGTATTAACCCTTTGAGGCGCAACCCTTTACCAATGCTGAAAAAAGGGCAGCCGTTGCCATCGCTCGACTTAGCTACCTGATGGCGGGCGATCGAAACGTTCATCGCATGCCACAGATCTAGAGACCCTTTTTTGACGCAGCTGGCTGTGCCGCACAACCAGGGTCCCTAGATCACACAAAATCTCTAGATCCGCACAAAAAGGATCTCTACATCTGTGGCACGCGATGAACGTTTCGATCGTCCGCCATCTTGCTGGTAGTTAAGTCGAGCGATGGCAACGGCTACCCTTTTTTCAGCATTGGTCAATCTATCCAGCTGTTCTCGCATTCTTCCATTTTTCAGCAGATGTCAGTGCTCTTAAAAATAATCGTGACAATTTTTTCACGGGAAATGACGTGCTAAAAAGTGAAGGATTCTCGTGGAGCTATGTCACCTGCAACTATTTTTATAGAATTCAAATCTATTCTTCGTGACTGGCAACAGTCAAAACGTCAGAGTTTGGTGCTCCCAGAGCGGGAACACTGCGCGTTAAAGGGTTAATTGAAGAGAAACTAATTTGAATACAAAAGCCAGCACGGTATTTCTTGGTGTACACTCGAGTACCTTGAAGCTTTTACAGAAGGAACGAAATAATTTACTAATAAACAAAAATTTACACATTTAACAGAAATTTACTTGAACAAAATTTATAATTTTTTGTTCATATGATCCAAAACATCATATATCAAAATTTAAAGTCTAAGTAATGAAAATTCTTGCCCAAATTGCACAAAAATTACAAGAAATGAAATATAAAAGATAGCAAATTTAGACATTATTTTGCCGTTTTGAATCCTAATGGGAATTTTATACATTTATATAGTGTTTAACAAGGTGCTTTTCTGTATAGTTAAAAATGTCCACATGTACAATGAATTAGTGATAAGAACTATTGAAATCGAAAAGCACAGTTTCGCAAAACTGTTGCATTAGTCTCATTGTCACACTACTTACATTTTACCGCGTTTTTACCGGTAATGTCTAAAAACGTCTCTTATGGTGAACCATATAGCTATTGCCCACTAAAGAATTAGGTTCAGCGATTGCCCACATTTAAAATGACCTTAAAGAATCAAAATTCACAAATTTCCATTAACAACGATGACTTAATTTTACCATAACCATGCAACACTCTTTGAATATGAAATAAACATTCGAAGATAACATTTAAACAATTTTTATTAAATTTAGAATTGCTTTAAATAGGTACGAGTAGAATGTTACACTTTATGATGTCGAAGACAACTATTCGCTTACAGTTCTAAGGAGCTCGGTCCACCGCCCCCCTTTTGTTTGGAGGGGGGGGGGAGAAAATAAGATCCAGAGAAATAGCTTAAAGAATGTATCCGCCTATTAAATTTACACTCTCACAAAGCATTTGGTATCAAGCTCGGTGGTCTACAATTAATAACTGTAATACAAGTTAAACATGATGTACCGTACTGGGTAAAAACCTATTACAAATTAAAGATTAAGACTATTAAGATATCTTTAACTACTCGAGGAATTTGAAAATTTTCGGATTACGATTAAGGAGTAAGCAAATGCCTCTAAAAATAAGTTCTTTCAAAACTTATGCACGATAACCAAGATTGTTTTAATTAAAATAATTGCATTTTATCTTCAACTATCTCAGTGCACTTATTTCCACTATCAAAAACTAAGCATAACAAATTAAGATATTTAAACATTCACGGATTCTACACATTTTTTGAATCAACACTAAAAGATTATTACAACTGAAAAGTACACCATTTGAAAACTCTGGGTAATCCTGGATTCATTTTTAACAAATATAGAAAAAATTAATGTTACAATATACTTGCGTATTAGATTGACTAAGCAGACCGTTTCAAAATTAGCATTGTAGCTGAAATATCACTACAAATAAGTCATTTAAAAACTTATTTGCGATAGCAAGGGTTCAGTTATGTTTCTAACATAATTTAATATTCGCCTCCTTAATTTCTAACGCTAACATATCTGCTTTTTTAAATAGAAAACACTAGAATCTCCAGGATAAATTTAGAAATGTTGGTGTTAGAACGTAGAATAATCTACGTAACAAGTACCTACTACATATCAAGTTAAAAGCGCTATTTCTGCGTTTACAAGCGTGTACCGTATGAAATAACTACACTAAATACGATGTTGAGATTTTAATTCGAAATTTGCAGCACTTAAGCTATCAGCTTTTTCTAAAAAGCTCATACAATAATCATAAATTTCATTTAAATCACTCGTACACTTATAAGCACATATCCAGTAAACAGAATTCCACACAATTAGTTTATATCGCATTAGAGAGATATTTTAAAAAGAATATTCTCTTACTTATATCGATTTCGGTCCCCATCATACCAACCTTTACCTAAAGAATAAATGTGACATAGATTTCAAGCTGCATTTTTATAATGTTGTTCCACGTGCTGAGAAATGATGATGATAACCTCATAATCGGAAATGTCGCAATCGCTCTGTCTGACTACAAGATGCAAACAACGATGTGCAACGTCTACATTATGTTACATAGAGAGTTCGACGAGATGTATAGCTACATTCTTTTTAGAAGACCTTTATCTCAATTCTTCCAAGTTACAAGTGCTTTATTCATTTATTCCAAGTACATTTTTTTACAGAAAAATAATGGGACAAACACAAACATTCATGCCCTTACCAGGATTCCAACCCAGACCCAAAGGATGGTAGTAGGGCGTTCTAACCACTACACCGCCTGGGCGCACACAACGTCTAAAAAAAAACCATAGGGCGCATTCGTAAACGCTCAATCAATGTAACTAGTGCAACTAGTTTTAAATTAAGGCGTTCTTAAGACCTTATTACACGAAGAAAATTTTTGGGCGATTTTGTTGCTGCAACCTGTTGCCCAAACTCCTGCGATGAGCATGCAGAGTTGCCATAATAAATAAACTCAGCTGTGCTCACAAACGCCTGAGATTCGCCGAATCGGCGATTGCTAGCGTGTGTAATTATAGGTAGCATATCGCCTCAACAATCTTTTTAAATAATTAAGATCTCGACGGTTCCTTTTTTTTTTTAAAAAAAAGCAATTTGATTGAAAGCAAATGTGGAATTTCACATTTGCTTTCAATCAGATCGATTTCCATATTGCTATTCCATTTGAGAGACATTTTCCTTTCGCTCATCACTACGATCGGTATCGATGAGTCGTCCACTATGTTCGTGACGTAGGAATAGGAAGCACTGCGATTGGCTGGCATTCCAGCAACTTACATTGAGTTGTTGGAACATGTGTTCGGATTTGTGTGCTTGGTCACGAGGAACCGCTTATAAATACACGTCAAAGAAAGGACAAACACAAGGGGGGGGAAATGCCTTGACGAAGGACTTTCTTTGGTATCTACGTTACATCTGGAGAAAACTGCCCAAAACTCCAGACCGCTAGACAGACGGCCCGTCAGAGAATAGAACCCTATTCCTCCACTTGAGCCATCTCCCAATGTCAGCAACGAGGTATAATAGGGTAGAGAGCGTACCGGCAACCCCAACCGGTTCCCATGTTAGTGTCACGTGATTTTTGCTGGAATTCCGCAACTTTGGAAATAGCTCCCATTCATTTGTATGGACTAAAGACTATCGCCCAGTTTCGTTTTAATAATTTTTAAGGAAAAATGGTTATGCGGTGCTGCGCATACGGATGCAAATAAAGTTTTGTCAAAGGAGGACCTGTAACCTTTCACAGTTAAATTAAAATTGTAAAATTTATTACTTTTTGTCATTTTAATACCTCTATTGAATTGGTTGGAAAGTTTCAGTCATATTTTATAGGAAAATCACCGCTGTGAGTGAGTTTTAAAGCATGTATTATTAGCACCAAAGTGTATTTAATACTGCGACACTATTTATTTTAATCACCCTTTTAAAATAATTGATTTTAATATTCTTTTTTCGTTTGCTCCGTTGAAATTCAAAGCTGAGCCAGTTGGCTATAATCGTTTATCGCCAAGTCCTACGTATTTCGGTTTCGTAAACAAGTACTGCTTGTAATAAAACAAACAAACATTGGTATTGTTATTATTAAAAAGATATTTTGAAAAGACTGTGCGATAAAATTTATTTTCAAAACTTGGTTAAATCTTACAGAAAGTTCCTTAATATCTTTCTGAGTAAAAGAAGTGAAAATCTTGATTAATGCACTTTAAA
This sequence comes from Cheiracanthium punctorium, assembly GCA_038373885.1. NCBI lineage: Eukaryota > Metazoa > Arthropoda > Arachnida > Araneae > Cheiracanthiidae > Cheiracanthium > Cheiracanthium punctorium. The sequence continues at coordinate 1,455,022 of JAWZYV010014041.1, forward strand.
ACAAACATTTAAAGTGAAAATTATTTTAAAATTCAGATTACTTTTATAAAGGCAGTACTTGACCATAATTTTCTATAAAACCAATTAAAATAATTTGGTCTATAATTAACGGCTTTTAAAAGTACAGTGCAAATCATTTTACAGATTATTAAACTATAAATAAAATATCCAGAAAATAAACATTAAATTCTAACTAAAGTGAAAGATTTTCCAGTCTTAATTCGTCCGGGGCCGTCGTTATTAGCAACCGGGCCTGCTTGTTCGTTGCCACCGGAAGAAATGAATGAAACATTGAGGCCTAATATTTACATTTGCGCTGTTCGATTGTATGCGATTTGGGATTATAAACGTTATTTTATTTTATAATTAAAAAACAATTTTGTTATAGTTTTGTCATAATGATTTAATGACAAGGTGTTTTAGATGTAAGTAATAATTTTTTGAAGATTGCGCTTTTTTTTATGGAAATAAATCAACGAATTCAATCATAGAATTCGAACTTTAAGTTCTGAATGTAAAGGTAAGTGTATACTTGTATATCTTATTTAAAAATTCCACAAATTTATAGGATATAAAGCATGTTTTGTGAATTAATATTCATGTGTTATTTATAAATTATTTTAATCTGAAATCGTTTAACTTGGGTAGTTTATTATTCTAGTAAATAAGCGTGCGTTGTAATACTAGTTAGACATTCTTATCTGTTTAAATCTTTCAGTTAAAAATGTCATTTATCATTTATTATAAATCCACTGAATCTGTGATATTGGTTTCAGTGCAGAAGTACTGTAAAATATGTTATTAATTTTTGCACATGTTTATGTAGAAACTTTAATTGAAGTTAATATTTTGTATAAGCGTTCATTATACTCAAATTCAAAGTTCCATTTAGATAATGGCTATAATAAAAAGTAATTAATTCATTGATCGTTTGTTTTTAGTTTACTACAGTGTTTAGCGCAACTTGTGAAAAGGGATCTTGAAATTTTTCAAGTCCTAGAGCTGTCAGTTTATCTTAATTTGTATTCAAAGTCCGTGGAGCAGGCTTTTTTTTTAAGCTACAACCCTAATATACAGCAATGCAGGGACGAAAACATTTGTTTTCAATCGCCAGTTAATAATAACTTAAAAAAAGAGGTGTTGGAATATTAGTGGTATTTCCTAGTATGGTTTTCTAAAATTTATTATTTTTCTTTGGAGAAGAAAAAATATATGGAACTAACACTGAAAATTATAAATCATTTTCATTTCGAATGGTAAAATTTTCGATAAATAAACTCATTTGAACTAACCAAAATAAAAACAGTTAACAAACGTGTTTGATCATACACTGTTACGTTATTCTTAACACTTTTGATATATTTTATCTCCCCTTTAAGTTCGTACTACTATTTATGGGACACCCTTTATTTTGTAATTCATTCTAAATGTTTCTCGTTAAATTAATTTACATTATTTTTCATGTAAATACCAAGGACATGCAGTGCACAGGTTGTACTTATAATTATAGCAAACATTCTTCTGATACCTACGCCTTACAAAAGATTAAAAATTAAATAGTATATCAGTACTTAAATTTTGTATACGTGAATTGTAAATATCAAATATTTTAAATTCTATTTCAGCTCCTCGTCATATATTTTGTTAATATATTAATCGAACAATATTTAATAAATGAAAATTTAATAACTATTAGTTAAATTTATTTTAAAAGTAATAATGGTTGTGACTGCTTTGAAAATGTGAAACTTAAACATTCAGTATAAAGAAATGTATAAAATGTCTGTATCATTTGTGCATTCGTTTACTTTAATGTATACTAAAAGTCAGCTTAATTTGTTCATGTATATTAAAAATCAAGCTAAAATAATGAATCATGAGAATGAGCACTATTTTGTTTTTCCTTCAAATTACATGCAACTATTTACTTTAATGTCCACGTGTATCATAGTAAAGAAACTGTCAATGAGTTCGTACTTGAATTAGTAGCACAATCACTACTTAAAACTACATTAAATAACGTTTCAAAGCATCGGAAAGCTTAAATATTGCTTGATGTATACGGGAAGACGCGAGCATCCGTAGGCCTCTTTGGATGACTCATCGAAATACACGCGCAGGCCCGTTACTAATAGCGAAGGCCCCGATTCGTCGGTATCGTTATATGCCAGAAGATGACTAGGTTAAAAAAAAAAAAAATCTCGCGCATACCGAAAGCTCGCCAAACTAGCGATGAGTGGCCTAACGTATTACCCCAAACGGCCGAAGTCATGTGGTATATGCTGGCTCCTGGCTAGTAGACGAAATCCTACTGGATGCGCCGTCTACCCTAGTATAAGAAGTCGTTGAATGTCAGTGGATTTAACCACTGAGCTACAACCTACAATATTTTCGCCTTTCAACGTCGACTTTTACGTCCCCTTCCCATTGAGTTGACCGTTCCCTAAGTAACCGAGGGAAATTTCCAGGAAATTGATTTCCGCAACTGGTTGCAACAACAAAATCGCCGAAATTTTCTTCGTGTAATAAGGCCTTTATACTCTCGGTAAACGGACGATCTAATCCGGGTGATCGTCGTTCGTAAATTCGACCGAGTACAGCTTATTGAAAAAATAAAGCATGCGAGACAAGATCAGTTGATTCAGGCGCTTTCGTAAACGACAAACCAGTAACACTTGTGCTACAAGTTTCCATGTGTTCGTAAACGAAACTGAGTGCATTCCGTTTATAAACTAGAGCATTCGTATACAAAACTGAGTGCGGTTAGTTTGAAACTAAGTAAAATGAGCACGGAGAGAGTTTACCAAGATAGTTGTGGATATTTTAATACTGCATGTTATTGCTGCTACATGGCGTCTGAGTTTCAAGTATGTTACGTTTGCTGAAACTGTAAATATATTATTTTTTCGAGGAGGAAATTCATGCACACGGCAGGAATTGCAACGAAGGTACAGAAATTTTAAAGGTAATCATTTCCTGTATTTTTCATTTTAGTAAATTCAAAAATGCATATTTTTAGTGTGGAGATTGAGGTTGATTTAATCCGTTATTAGTGAAATTTGAACTTCTTTTGCTAAAAACTAAGTTAAAATGTCTAAATTTTGATCAGAAAAAAATTAGATTTATATTGAGTATGTACTAAAAACTCTTATCGACCAAAATAAGAGCAGACGCGAATTGTAAGGAAACACATCTGATAGATGACAAAACTAAATAAGCTGAAGTTGTTCGTCAAGTCAAAAGAAACTGATAGCACTAAACAAACGCACTCCAGTTTTCTAACGAAAACACGTGCAACGAGTTTGTCGTTTACGAATGCAGCCTCAGTCTTCGATAGGTTTTTTTGCTGTGCAATTCCTCCGAGGGCGTACGGACAGTTACTTCAGTTTTGACATACTTCAGTTTTGTCACTCACGCGACAAAACTGAAGAAGCCACCCGGGATGCTTAATGACTAGTGAACCATTCTACGGGTATATTTGTAAACGAGAAACTCGCTGCACGAGTTTTCGTAAGAAAACTGGAATGCGTTTGTTCAGTGCTTTTAGTTTCTTTTTCCTTTATGAACAAGTTCAATTTATTTAGTTTCGTCGCCTAGGAGATGTGTTTGCTTACAATTCGCGTCTGTTGTTATTTTTGTCGAGGAGAGTTTTTAGTACATACTTAATATAAAATCAACATTACTTTAAAAGAAAGAATAACCATAATTAAAGTGAACAGAATTTAAAATTTATAAATTTCAAATTAAATTGGCATTTTTTGAAAATGTATTTAGCAAGAGAAGTTCAAATTTCGCTAATAACGGTTTAAATTAACTTCAATCTCAACATTAAAAATATGCAATTTTTGAATTTACTAAAATGAAAAATACAAGAAAATGATTACTGTTGAAAAATTCTGTACACCCTCCACAAAAAGTATTCGATCAAGAGATAAATTTCCTACGTTGGTTTCGTATATTAAAAATTACTTTTAGAATATGAATTAGGCTATGTATAAATATGACTTTCCATATTTCTGTCACCTTGTGCGTGTTTCAGAAACTCAATCATTATTCGCAAATCTAAAATAGGAAATTTATCTCTTCCTCGAACACCTTTTTTGGTGGGTGTACATTCGTTGCAGTTTCTAGCGTGTGCATGAATTTCCTCCTCGAAAAAATAAAATTTGCAGCTTCAACAAACTTAAGATACTTTTATAACGACATACTTTTCATAACAATGGGCACTATTTCATAACAACATCGACGTGCAGCAAGTGTATCTTCTCAACAACTATTTGAACCTGCACCGTGCTCAGTTTACTTAGTTTGAAACTAAACGCACTCAGTTTTGTATACGAACTCTCTAGTTTATGGACTGAATGAACTCAGTTTCGTTTATGAACACCTTAGATGAAAACTCAATGCACGGATTTAACTTGTTTGTCGTTTACGTAGGAGCCTACCATACAAGGGTCCGATTTCTATTCTATCCAAGGGTCCCCGGGTTTTTTCATGAGGTTGGGGGTCATTTCGTCCGTCAGTTCCTGAGAGCAGGTATATACTTAACAGCGCATCGCAACTCAAAACCGTTAGAAATGTGAGGCAGGGATTAACCATGTGGCACAGAAATGTTCACGGAGGCTAGATTTGTGCTTTACCATCACAATTGTCAAATGGTACTAGCAAACTAGAAGCGAATTTAATCGTCCAACTATGCATTAGGAGTCCTTTTGGTGTGAAAAGAAGTATCGCCAAGGCTTATTGCATGTGGATACATAGAAATAGTCTTCATTTATGAAAAGTGTGTTTCAAAAATATGAAAAAACCTCTCTTCTCTAAATTGCTATTCCAGAACCTTTCGCAAATTATAAATTGCATCCATATGCAGAGTAGCTACGTACCATTCTTCTTAAAAATATAACGCTGAAAACGGAAATGGGCACGCTGGCCACAAATGTCTATAGAAAACTAAGGAGAGTTGGATGAGCAAGAATTATGCTCCTTGACATAAGTCTTGACATAAGCTACGTGCTCCTAAAATCTTGGCATAAACCGATAAGCACCTCAACTCTTGGACCGATAAGCACCTCAACCGATAAGCACCTCAACTCCTAAAATCTTGGCATAAACCGATAAGCACCTCAACATAAAACGATAAGCATCCTATTTTTCTCTTTGGTCTCTGCACAAGAGGCAACATTGGTCCATGGTGCTCCAGGGACTGATTTCCGGCAGAGCATTCGGGGCAAGCGCCCGGCCCCCGAACAAAACGGAGGACCACCAAATTATCCTTTCTAAGGGCGAGATTCAGGTGAAACACAATTAGAACGTTTTCCGCGTCGAACAGAGGAAACTTCGAAATATATCAATGTTTCTTATTCAATTGAAACAAAAGAATCGTGTTTTGATCACGTGACAGCGCCATAGGTTTGCTCATTGGAAGCATTCTGGGGACTGAACTGGGAACTGGGGACTGAAAAACGTTCGATAATAACTCGATCTCGCGCATTTCACTTGAATCTCGCCATTAGTTTAAAAATTTGCAAATTTCGGTTTTACTTTAAAATAAGAGACAGAGAAACTAACTTTAGGAAAAGTAATAGTAATAATAATGACTGTTACTATTTCACAGTGCTAGCATTACATCAGGGCCATCGTGCTGCCAGCGGGCCTGCTTGTGCACTCCGAAAGAGGCCGACGGACGTTTCCTCATTGGTTAGATTCGGCCGTTTGATGACGTATCTGAGTGCTGGAACCAATAAGTGAACATCCGTAGGCCTCTTTGGATGACTCATCGGAGTGCACAAGCAGGCCCGGTAGAATCACGGTGGCTCCGGTTACATCCACATCTTTTTTTTAGCTATACGGTATACAGCTGTTTCACCAACGTCAATATCACTACGTCACTCTTCAGCAACCAACTTTTTTTGGTCAAACATTTGTTCCTTCCAGAATGGTCATTGGCCGAAAACGTGGTTTTGTATCCCTAAATATCCGATTTGACCTAAAAAAAATTGCAGTGACTTTATGTGAGACGTGAAAATATTCTATAGTCTCGGGCACTTACTCAGCGCAAACTTAACATTTAGGCGTGGCCTATGTAGTTATGTATGTTGATCGCCAGAAAACCATAGAGCTGATTTTCAGATGGACTATATAAAAGAAAATAGCTTCCTAAGTGGAGCAAAGTCAAGATCTATCCCACTATGAATAAATGCCCCGATTTAAACACTGGAAAATAAATACAAGAATATTGTGGAAAGTGTTACTTGACAAATATGGAATGAAATGAATGAATTAAAAATTAAATGAGATCCCTGAGATATAATTCTACATAATATTATTAGTATGAAACTATTGCATTTGTATCGTGATTCAATAATCATTTTTATGATGCTATAACATCCTTCTTTCAGTGATGTGATATGAAAGATGCTTTGTGGGGTGTAAGAAATTTTTCGTAAGAGGAGGGGGGGGGACAATGAAGGTTTTGCCCTGGGTCCCCATCTCTGCAAATCAGTCCCTGGATGCCTCCATAATAAAGGGGTCAGTACCTCCGACCTATTAGTATCCAATAGAGCTGTTTCACCAAAGTCATTATCACTACGTCACACCTTAGCAACCAACTTTTTTTGATCGTGGTGAGGCTTTTGGTCAAATATTCGTTTCTTTGAGAATGGTCATTGGGCCGAAAACGTATCGTTAGCGCTTTATATCCCTAAATATCCGAGTTGGCCTAAAAAATATTTCACTGACGTCACGTGAAAACACTCTTTGCCTATAAACACCTAGTGCCCTCTATTGAAAAAATTAACAAACAAAAAACGGAATAAACTAAAGTCATTCTTAAATTCGAAAGACACTAGGACCGTTAATTAATGATTGTTCCGGATTTTGCACGAAAACTAGTGGAGCGAATTGATGAATTTGCGAATGCAAGGTTGTACCTTTATAATTTTCTGGAATCATACTAGCGCGGATATTGTGTTTTATACATGTGTTTGGACTTGTATGCTTGGTTATAAAGGGCCCGTTTACATGCACGAAAATGCGGGATATATTTTTTATGAAACTTTGTTAACCCTTTAACGCGCAGTGATCCCGCTCTGGGAACCCCAACCTCTGACGTTTTGACTGTTGCTAGTCACGAAGACTAGATTTGATTGCTATAAAATAGTTGCGTGTGACACAGCTCCACGAGAATCCTTTACTTTTTAGCACGTCCTTTCCCGCCAAAAAATGGCCGCGATTATTTTTAACAGCACCGACATCTGCTGAAAAATGGAACAATTCGAGAACAGCTGGATAAATTGCCCATGCTGAAAAAAGGGCAACAGTTGGCATCGCTCGACTTAACTACCAGAAAGATGGCGGACGATCGAAACGTTCATCGCGTGCCACAGATCTAGAGACCCTTTTTTGACGACAGCTGGCTGTCCTCGCGCACAGCCAGCTGTCGTCAAAAGAAGTAACCTACCCCTCCTAAAAGCTTGTAAAGCTAATTTCGAATTACCCTGTATATGAACGCATAATCACCCTGTATATGAAAAGGAGGCCAACCAAATTTTAATATGAATGTAAACGTTTATTACTACAGTGGAAAAAAATATGTTCTTTCGTAATCTATGTACGACCCCTGAAATGCGATTACCCAATGTCATTTTTCCCCCTTCAAGAGTCATTGAAAAGTGGCTTACGTCAATATATAATTAATTTCATACCTTTGATAGCTTTTAGGATATAATTCACAAATTTTGTCCATTACCTCATTAGTGTATGGGGAGCATTTAACAAATTGAGAATTTTTCTTTTACGGTGGTCTTATACACATTTAAAAAGTTTAACTTTTTGAAAATTAACGAGAGGAATTTTTTCTTAACGTCTTACTTTGTACATTATTTAAAGTAAAATTAGGTATCGACCGATACCATATTTTCGCCGATGACCGATACCGATACTTTACCTAAAAATTCATTTTCAGAAATAGCCGATACCGATACTTTTAAGTTATGGTATCGGCCGAAACCGATACTTAACCGATACCGATACTTTACATAATTTAATGTCATTTAAACCTACATCTGTATTCTGGGCAGTTTTCGTAACGAGAGTGTAGTTCTCGTTAAAATGAATAACAGCATAATGAAATTTGAGCCCAGTAGAAAGCATTAAAAAGAAAAAGCAGCGGATACATTGAAGTGTGAATTTACAGTAGTTCAAGTCGTTCTTTTCTATTCAATCATGCCGACGAATGGCCGAATTCATAAAAAGCTGAGCACTGGGAAGCGTCTTATGGCCTTATCACACGAAAGGGAAAATCCGAGCAACTTCGCGCTGGACCAACTTTTCCGACGGACTTGAAGGCGTGGTTATCTTTAAGGGTTGCTAAAGTAAACAAACTCTGTCCAACGCCAAATAGTCATCGCATCGCTGGTTTGGCGTGCAGGTTCTTATTTTACTTATCGTGCGTTGGTATATTTACATCGGATCGGCAGCAATTTCGGCAGCATCGGATGGGCAGAAATCTCTAAATCCAAAGTCCACTTGAATGCGGCCATAATTTTATTTACACGTGATTCTGACATCGAGCCAAGCTGCCAAGCTTCGAACATAGTCGCCATTGCTCAAAATTGCTTATGACGTTGCAGGAAGAAGTACTCTGATTGGCCGAAATTTCGTCCGACTCGGATTTTTTCCTTCGGAATGGAAAAAGTTGGAGTTCGCGGTCGTCAAGGTAACGGCGGAGAAAATCGGCTGGAAACTTGATTTGTAAGGAAAGTTGGTCGGATTTTTCTCAGTGTGATAGCCCTATTAGTGTGCAGGTTCGGAATTCTTTCTCCTCGCGTGGCTGTCGAGTTTTGGGCGAGTTTCTCCAGATGTTACGTGAATATGCGTTAGACTCCCTTAAAAAGTCCTCCGCCCAAGCCGCCCTCCCCTATAGGTAGATGCCCCTCATTTAGGCTTGACAGAACACAAACACGGGGGGGGATAAAGGGATATATTAATAAGAGAATCCATTTCCTGTGCCGACTGGTGCAAATATTTAAATCAATTTTTCTCAACATGTATTTTGTCGCTTGTTTGTTGCTATGAGCCAGATAAAAGGTTTCCAAATTAGGCCCAAAACAGCGTCATGCTTGCTCTTACTATATGCGTCTTTGTTTTTGGTTCATGCCTCGATTTTGTGCTTACAAAAGTAAATACATGAAATTTATTCAACTTCAAAGGTTGCAGGTTTTATTTAGATTTTCTTCAATTATAATTCTTTCACATATGAAAATATTTTTCAGATTTCTTAAACTGCATTAACTTGTGATAATGTATAAATTGTACAGTAATATGTAAGTACATATGTATTTACATATTGTTCATTAAATACGTATGTAAATTCTTCTCTTAAAATGCATGATAAGTTCACATTAATTAATGGTTTATTTATCTGCTCCAATTATTTAACCACTAAGGGAATTATTAAATGTTTTAGCAAGATTTCTTTTTAGTAGAACTCATATGATCATTTTTAAATTCTTTTTGAAAATCCGAATATTTTGATTCTCCGGACAGGGTTAAGTCACAATTAATCCGGATGATCCATGTATTTGATCTTTTCCGTACGAAGAATGTACGTTCCTTATATATACGTTTTGTACGTCCTTATATGTTCCTTATATATGAACAAAATACTATTCACAAGAAATATGCTTTTTACCCCAAAATGTGAAATAAACTAAATAATAATTAGTATCACTAATTATACTAATACAGATTCAATTTTTTAAATTAACAATATAAATAATTATTAGATATTGATAATTATTACACTTCTCAAAACAGAATGATACACAAATCCTACGTTCTCTCATTAATCTGATAGATAATACAATCATTAAATGTTTGATAATCCGAACTTTTGATAGTGTGTAATGTTTTAAAAATGAATCATTTAATTTCTGGACCAACTAATTAAAGTTCACGGGAGTCGCCAGTTTTCATGTCACTACCAAAAAGTTAATTTCTTTGCGAAGAAATAAATTATTTATATATATAGTTTTTGTTTATAATTTTAGTATCATTAATTTTGGGTTCGAATAGCTGCAATATGAAGAAAAATATTTTTGTTCGTTTTCAAGCTACTCCTTGGAGTGTTTAAATAAAAGATGCTTAAAAATGTCGAGATTAAATGAAGGTTAAAGAAAAATCCAAAAATGATAAACTAAATTCAATTTTCAAGTCTTAAAGAAAAGTTGCTAATTAAAGTATCCATATTTAATGAAATTGCTCTTCAGTGCTTTTGTTTTTATGATCATTCTTAACATGTTTTTCTGTGATTGATATGAACAAATTTTATTTGTTTTAATTCTAAGCTCTGAGCAGGGGCGGCGTGGCACGGTAAACAATGTCTGGGTGCCTTCCTCGGAAGGGGGGCCATTTCGAACTAAAACTGAGAAAATCTTGATCTAGAGCAGTGGTTCCCAAACTTTTTTGTCCTTCTCTTCAAAAAAATCTTCAACTAGATGTTTTTTTTTTAGACCCACTACTTCATATCGATAACCAATACAGGCTAGGCTATATAAAATAGTATAGTTTACTATGTATATATAAAATACTAAAGTTTAATTTTTCCCGAAATTTTTCGACCCACCGAAATTGCATCCCGTTATCCAATAATGGGTCGCGGCCCATAGTTTGGGAACCACTGATCTAGAGCACAAAAGGGGCGGCTTTTTTACGTTTGCAGAGAAACACCATGCAGTGGGGGGGGGGGGGTATGTCCGACAAACGTCATTCGGTCCAAATCCTATCCCGTTTGCATGCGCAGAAATACGATTCACTTCCGATAGCAGAATGCTACTTTCGGTTTCAAATATTTCCGACTGACTAATATTAAAATGTCTATATCTGAAGTTCTATAAACTAAATTGAAACAAATTCCTCAAACGTATTTCGAAGGCTGAAATATTACACTTTAACACACATATGGGCAACCGCCGGACGTGTCCCCCCACGGCTTTTGATCCGGCCAGCGGAACATTTGAAAACTACGTATAAACCATTGAATATGCCATATAAATCCCAATTATACGGCCCGCCACTTCCCTAAAATCCGCAAGTTTGGCCCGCGACTTCGCTAACATCCTAAAGTTTGGCCCACAACTTTTCAAAGGTTACCCATATCTGCTTAACACTTTAAAGGTCGTCATCCCCTGAAATATCAAACGATGTCAAGGACGGTCTCCCCCATCAATTTTGATATCTATATCATACCCAAGTCGAATCAGATGTCCTTGCGCCAATTTTTTAAAATAAAAATTTAAAACGTGTCTCTTAAGCGCGAAATCTATATCAAGAGCTAGACTTTCTCCAACGACATCAAAAGCCTATATATACAGTAGAATCTCCCTATAACGAAGTCTCCTTACAACGAATTTCTCCCTATAACGAAATTTTTCATGGAAACGTAACTTTGATGCTTAAATAGCACTATAAACATTCTCCATATAACGAAGAGCTTATCTTCCCATAGCGAATATTTCAGATTTACCTTTGATTTTTTTCATTAGTTTTGAAGAAAATTTTAATTTTTGAACAGACCACTTAGTGGAAGAGTAACAGGTGATAAAAATGGGGGCCAGGAAGTGAATAAGTTATCTGCCTATTGCACCCCCTCTCTATCCAAATAACCCTCGTGCCTCACTTTGCCTCAACACCAGGGCCGTAACTAGGATGAAACAATCTGAGTTTTATGTAGATTGTTCCTCCCCCCCCCCCCCCCACCCACCCACCCTCCCTCGGCTTCCCCCGAAATTTTAGTCAGTGACATTAGTTTTTTATTTGTGACGACTCTGGAGATATATTACAGAAGAAAAAAAAAATAATAGCTCTACATATCCTCTCCTCTCCCCCCCCCCCCCGGGAAGCGCTGCATATCCCCTCTCTCCCGAATGTCTTTTGTGTTTTTTCTGTCGACGGCCTTGCGTATTTCTCCTTTTCTCTTCTTTTTTGAGATTATTTTAAAGATACAATTCAGAAAAACTTGTGTTCTGCAAAATCTTCTATGACTGATATGAATATTTTTAAAGAATACTTTAGAGAAATATTTTACAATTCTGAAATTTATTTTCTTTTGAGTGATTTATTTTAGGGCCTATGAAAAAGCAATATATGTCTGACGTAGTGCTGCCATCTAGGTATATATGGCGAAAGCAATAGAGCAGTTTCTCTGAATGGACTTTATCATCTGCTTAGAATTAAAACTTATCTTTCAAACTAATTTATCTATACATATATCAACATTATTTCAATATTTTTTAAATTAGTTCAAAAGTATCGTTTTAAAAGATTTAGCAGAAGTGTATTGGGGAAGAGTGGGGATGAATGAGAAAACAGCAGAATTTTTATGTTTTGCAAATTTTGGGTACTTGATATTTTGTGGTGACATGAAGTTTCTTCGTCTTGCCTTTTAGTTGTATTTGGTTTGCCACTACAAACGCTCTTTATGTAGGAAGAGTTTTTAATGCTTTTGTGGGTGTGTGCAATGGAAAATTAGAAAAACAAGAAGGAATAAATAAAAGCCATAAGGCTACTAAGTTAAAAAAAATAGGTATGAATTTCAAACCATCAGACCAAACAGGGATAAAAGGGGAGGGCGGAGGTTCGACCGAGAAAAAATGAAGTTATTGTAAAAGATCCTGCTTTGCTTCCATAAAATAGATGCATATGTGAATCTTCCAACTAGCCGCCCCCCCCCCCCACAAAATTGCATTTAATCGCCACTGTGTAGTAGATAAGCTAATTGTGACTTGTGAATTTAAAAAGAAGATAGAAGAACCAAGGCAAGTGCCAGAAATCTTGCCAAGAGAGACAAACTTCGAGGGAACACATCTATTCCTTTTTTTTCACCTTTAAACCTTTTTAATTTAATCGCACTCTATGTGTGTATCAAATACTGCCGTAAATTTTTCATTAAATTCCCACAATCCAAATGAGCTTAAATTTTGAATAACAGTGTATCTTTGCTAAGAATACAAGAATTAACAGAAAACTGGATTCTACATCGGTTTCACAACATGATTTTGGCCTTATATAACCTGTCCTGTACATATATAGTAAGTAATTTCGTAGTCAGCCATCTTGGGTGAGGCTGCTTCTGGGCACAGTGTTGTTGGTGGGACAACAATGGCAGTGAAACAAGTCACTATGATACACTCGCATCAACAAAGTAAGTTTGAAATTCATTGTTGATACAGCCATTGTAGCAAACAATGCTAACTTTTATTTGTAGTACTTTTCAACAATCTTCTCAAAGTTTTCTGAAATAGTAACGTCTGTATCTAAACCTGTCCTGCTCTTTGCTTCGAACTAACTGAATTTATTGCTGTTTCTGTAAAGAATTTCGGGTCCATTGATTGAAAATGGCCTTTAAAGCCTTCCTCGCAACTGAAAGGTTCATTAAAAGATGCCTCAGGTACTTGTTTCAATATTGTTCTTTCTTCATTAAAGTTTTCAGCATAATATGTGAAACTAGGGTGTGCATATTGGTCATAGGGATCGAGAGATGGCATTCGTTTTACTGATGTCACCAATACGAGCATTCGTTTAACGCATTCCAATTCATTCCCGTCTATATCTTTTACAATTTAAAAAATGCCATTCCTTATCGGCAACCTCCTGACGTATTTCAGAATCTTGAATTACTGCCCCCCGCTATATATTCAAAGGGTTATTTTTTTGTAATCATAATTGCATACCACAAAAACATATTCATCCCGGTCAATTTATTCTTTTCAACTAACTAATCGAAGTAGCTTAATGATGAATTAAAAAACCACCAAGGAATAGTTAGTGCGAAAATTAAACTTAATGATGTTTCACTGGTCTAGTCTGTAATACGGAAAAAGAAATGATTTAAAAAAAGAAATTCTCTACTCCTGAAGCGCATGAAATAAAAGGGACGCTTTCTCACACTCTCCTCTCAAAATTTCAACTACCTGCCTTTAATTGTTTTTGTTACATCTCGTGTGCTCATAAGAACGGATAAGAAATGAAAGCTGGAGAAAATATGTTTCAAAAAAAGTGTGGGTGGGGTAAGATGACGAGTTGAAAATTATTCGCAATCTTTCCCCTTTGAAATTTCGTCATCTTTCCCCTTCACGCCATTTTTACAAAACCAACGTTTATGAGTAACTAAAAAAATATCTTTAAGCATGTATCTACTAATTTGTACGCAATAAGCTGAGAATTCAGAATATTTTAGTGAGATTGTAAAAGACTTCTGATACTTTACGTTGAGACGATCAAATATTTGACGAACACCCTTGGAAAATGAACTTTTGTTTATAAATTCCTCTAAACGGCAAGTACTCGTGGCTATCCTAGTGCTAGTCTCAGTTCACCAACGCGTGTTTATTATGCTGACCAAGACGTGCTGCTATTTGTGAAAACCTCACTGAAATTCTAGATTCGTCGTCTTGTCCAATGCGCCATCTTATCCTGCCTTCCCCACAGCACATTTAAAATTCGGTTGCAGCAAAAAATTTTCAGGTACCAAACCATCGATCAGATTGGAGTTCACGCACACAGATCCGTTTGAATGCTCATAACTACACGTATAGTGAGCAAAAGTGCTGTGCATTAACAACAGCCACACCGTCCTGTGACCAAGACACAGAAGGAGGTACCCAGCAAGCACTTCCAGCTTCGTTTCAACAACTTGTACGGTAGATGTAAACGTTTTATGGAGGTGCGACGAGGATGCTTATAAATCCTTGTAACTGCGACATTCAAATAAAATACTAACTTAAGATGCAATTGCTAGCAGCCACATTACATTTTCGGCACACCGTGTTCTGTAACGGAAAGTGCGACTAAAAAACATTTCGTGCCTTTTTCGCAGTGTTTTTTGGATAATGATTGCTTTTTTTTTCTCTTCTCGTCTAGTTGCTGTGGTTGCATAGAAAAAGAGGAAGAAACAAATGAACGAGCTGAAAAATTTCAAGAAGACATTGCCGTAATAAATATGTGAGTATAATCAAATAGATCGTTTATTTTCGAAATCGGCTACATGATTTAGACGTTGCACCAGGGAGAAACATGATTGGCTACCGAGGCATGACCTACCTGTCCCCTTGTAACAGAAAAAAGTCAATAAAATTAATTAAGAACTTTGTAAATGAAGTACAAAAATACAAAATACCAGCATGCATTGTGCATGGGAATAACATAAATAACTTTCGTAGCATTCGAGTCTTTAAAAAATAAATAGCCTAATAGCCTTTGACAGCGCTCAGTAAAAAATTCTTGAATCTGCTAAAGTCAAGCTTGTTATGATGTAATTAAAAATTGAGTAAATTGATTATTAAATTTCCAAAATATGTTTTTTTTCCTTCTTCTCAGATAAAGCAGTAAATTATGCAATAGTACCAATGGCATTTTTAAAAATCATTGAAAACATGACATGAAATTTTGATCCTACAAATACTGAACACACATAAGATGCACGACATGCGATTCAAATACCTGTGCATGCTCGTACCAAAAGTCTTTACAGCTGTCCAAAAGTTTGGTTCTTCGCTAAAAGAAAGTTTCCAAATCGGGAACTAGCTTGGCGAAACGTGTTACATTGGGCAAGCATTCGCAAAGCCTTAATGTAGAATCCATTATGTTTTTAGATTCAGCAAATTTCAACTGTTCCTTTTCTTTTTTGCAGCTATATCGAAAATGCCGTGGCATGTCTGGAAGAAACAGAAACTCTTTTTAAAGAACTTTGCAAGTCCGCTCCAAGGAAGTTTCTTTCTCCTTACCTGAATATTCCTAACTACAAAAATGAACTGAGGAAAAGAGTCAAGAAAATAATTTTCCGGCCTCGTCAAAAACTCCAAGATTTGCTGTTTACCGAAAGCGAAATATTTTATGACAATTTTGGGCTGGAAGGAGAGCATCTGTTTGAACTTTATGAATTTGTGCGTTATGCAAATATTGTATTGGAGAAAGTATTCCAAATAAGAAACGAAATTCTGGCATGTAAGTATGAATGTTTGGATGCGCGCATAAAAAAAAGCAAATCTGGACCTAGCAGCTTTCTAATGGAAGCAAAGAGGTTCAGTATAAAACATATAGGAAAGGGTTGTTTTTTTCTAGTAGCGTAACTAGGTCAAAAACTTTTAAAAAAAGTTCACAGATCGTTCAAGAACCTTTCTGAACCTATTTTGACTAATTGTGCTACTATCGATGTTTATACAAATACACCATTAGAGTTAAAATGAACTTCACTTTTAACGACATTTTTGTTTGATGAAAGAAACCTTTTGATCACAAATTTTTCTGTGGAATTAAGTTATAAAGGAATATCACTTTTACGAATGTTTCAGAACAATGTATTTTCGGTCGTTCGAAGTTCATTATGAGGCTATTTATTTCACTGCACCCGAGCTGCCCGGGTTGCACTGGCTAGAAAACTATTCAATCGAACCAGAGCTCCCATTTTGGAACCCGACGTGGATATGGGTATGAGAGTATATGATTCGTCCTCCCGTTTATAGGAGGATATCCACGTCCACGTATTATGTTTCCATAACAAAATGCCCAGTACTTACTGACTGATAGTGGGCCATGCCTATAAACGGTAGTGCCCGCCATTCGGAAAAAAAAACTGTACATATCATTTGCAGGAGAAAATGTAGCCTAAGTGTCATATAATATTTAAGTAATTACACTTGTTGAAAGTATTCACTAATGCCAGTTCAAATCCAGAGAGTATATTTATGTTACATGTAAATTAAAACAGATTGTTATAGTTTAGAAACCTTAGTTTGTTGTACTCCTTGTAACCAGAGCTTGTGAATGAATTCATAACATTTCCGGAAAACATGACTATCATTGGATAGTAGCCAAATGATTTGCAAAAATATTCTGAGAATGAGCTCCAATTATATTTCGTTGCTAGGTACTATGAAGAAGATCATTTATTTGGGGATGACTATAAATACTTTGAAGGGATGTAATATTGTGGTAGAACGTTGAGGTTGAATAATCCTTGTATTTCACTTTGCTATAGTAGCTATCGCAAGAGAGACAATTGTAGAAGGAAAAACTTTTATTTTACTTCTTATAAACGATGCATAATTACAGGATGTTGGTGGCTGGGAGACGTTTAGCTATGTTGGTCAGAAGATGATTTAGTTATCAAAAGATCATTTAATTATATCTCTAATCAGAAGTTAAAAATCAATCGAACAATGATTTTGAAATCGGGGAACAGTTTAACACCGCATTATAAAGGAACGCCGAAAAGAGAGCCAATAAGTACCTTTATTATAAATGAAGCCGAAAGACCCCAGGATATTCTTAATCAACAGAGGCATAGCACAAAGTATTTAAAATCACTCCAAACCAAATAAATATCTTCTTTTGTAAAGTGCTTATAATCAGATGTACAGAAACGCTGTCTCATTTTGATTAGCTTTAGTGTCTCTTGTGCTAACCGGCGGATGAGCTAGGTATTTCTGAAACACCCGTATATCGTAGAGCATTTCGCCTCTACGTACGTGATGAAAGTGAACAGAATGCCTTCCTCATCAGTCACTATACTAAAAGAAAGTCTAAAATTTATTCATGTATCTTTTAACGGAAAGGTACTCTTCATAAACCGTATTTCGAGAATAGAGGTATTGAGGTTTTGAGCGTTGCTGTAATTACATTTGATTCTCTAACTATAAACAATGCTTGATTTGTGAAGTGACAGAGACAGAATGGCAACTCTTGACTCTCACATCATATATGTTTTTTGATTTCATTATGGATCTTTATTAATTGTTGTGAGTTACATTATTACTTTTTTTGTCTCTTTCAGATGTTAAACTTCTCCGAAGTATGAACTTCTTTGTTGAACTATTTGGTCTCCTGAAATAAATGAACTGGAAAGCAGCATTGTATGTTTATTCCTCGAAATTTTTATCAGTTTTCAAATTACCTTCTTTAAAACATTTTAAATCATACAGTTTGTCTCTTAGTAGAAATTTTGTACAGATTCAAAGCTTTTTCACTTAAATAAAAACCTTTATTCTGATTATCTTATTTCTAGGGATCGACCGATACCATATTTTCGCCGATGACCGATACCGATACTTTACCTAAAAATTCATTTTCAGAAATAGCCGATACCGATACTTTTAAGTTATGGTATCGGCCGAAACCGATACTTAACCGATACCGATACTTTACATAATTTAATGTCATTTAAACCTACATCTGTATTCTGGGCAGTTTTCGTAACGAGAGTGTAGTTCTCGTTAAAATGAATAACAGCATAATGAAATTTGAGCCCAGTAGAAAGCATTAAAAAGAAAAAGCAGTGGATACATTGAAGTGTGAATTTACAGTAGTTCAAGTCGTTCTTTTCTATTCAATCATGCCGACGAATGGCCGAATTTATAAAAAGCTGAGCACTGGGAAGCGTCTTATGGCCTTATCACACGAAAGGGAAAATCCGAGCAACTTCGCGCTGGACCAACTTTTCCGACGGACTTGAAGGCGTGGTTATCTTTAAGGGTTGCTAAAGTAAACAAACTCTGTCCGACGCCAAATAGTCATCGCATCGCTGGTTTGGCGTGCAGGTTCTTATTTTACTTATCGTGCGTTGGTATATTTACATCGGATCGGCAGCAATTTCGGCAGCATCGGATGGGCAGAAATCTCTAAATCCAAAGTCCACTTGAATGCGGCCATAATTTTATTTACACGTGATTCTGACATCGAGCCAAGCTGCCAAGCTTCGAACATAGTCGCCATTGCTCAAAATTGCTTATGACGTTGCAGGAAGAAGTACTCTGATTGGCCGAAATTTCGTCCGACTCGGATTTTTTCCTTCGGAATGGAAAAAGTTGGAGTTCGCGGTCGTCAAGGTAACGGCGGAGAAAATCGGCTGGAAACTTGATTTGTAAGGAAAGTTGGTCGGATTTTTCTCAGTGTGATAGCCCTATTAGTGTGCAGGTTCGGAATTCTTTCTCCTCGCGTGGCTGTCGAGTTTTGGGCGAGTTTCTCCAGATGTTACGTGAATATGCGTTAGACTCCCTTAAAAAGTCCTCCGCCCAAGCCGCCCTCCCCTATAGGTAGATGCCCCTCATTTAGGCTTGACAGAACACAAACACGGGGGGGGATAAAGGGATATATTAATAAGAGAATCCATTTCCTGTGCCGACTGGTGCAAATATTTAAATCAATTTTTCTCAACATGTATTTTGTCGCTTGTTTGTTGCTATGAGCCAGATAAAAGGTTTCCAAATTAGGCCCAAAACAGCGTCATGCTTGCTCTTACTATATGCGTCTTTGTTTTTGGTTCATGCCTCGATTTTGTGCTTACAAAAGTAAATACATGAAATTTATTCAACTTCAAAGGTTGCAGGTTTTATTTAGATTTTCTTCAATTATAATTCTTTCACATATGAAAATATTTTTCAGATTTCTTAAACTGCATTAACTTGTGATAATGTATAAATTGTACAGTAATATGTAAGTACATATGTATTTACATATTGTTCATTAAATACGTATGTAAATTCTTCTCTTAAAATGCATGATAAGTTCACATTAATTAATGGTTTATTTATCTGCTCCAATTATTTAACCACTAAGGGAATTATTAAATGTTTTAGCAAGATTTCTTTTTAGTAGAACTCATATGATCATTTTTAAATTCTTTTTGAAAATCCGAATATTTTGATTCTCCGGACAGGGTTAAGTCACAATTAATCCGGATGATCCATGTATTTGATCTTTTCCGTACGAAGAATGTACGTTCCTTATATATACGTTTTGTACGTCCTTATATGTTCCTTATATATGAACAAAATACTATTCACAAGAAATATGCTTTTTACCCCAAAATGTGAAATAAACTAAATAATAATTAGTATCACTAATTATACTAATACAGATTCAATTTTTTAAATTAACAATATAAATAATTATTAGATATTGATAATTATTACACTTCTCAAAACAGAATGATACACAAATCCTACGTTCTCTCATTAATCTGATAGATAATACAATCATTAAATGTTTGATAATCCGAACTTTTGATAGTGTGTAATGTTTTAAAAATGAATCATTTAATTTCTGGACCAACTAATTAAAGTTCACGGGAGTCGCCAGTTTTCATGTCACTACCAAAAAGTTAATTTCTTTGCGAAGAAATAAATTATTTATATATATAGTTTTTGTTTATAATTTTAGTATCATTAATTTTGGGTTCGAACAGCTGCAATATGAAGAAAAATATTTTTGTTCGTTTTCAAGCTACTCCTTGGAGTGTTTAAATAAAAGATGCTTAAAAATGTCGAGATTAAATGAAGGTTAAAGAAAAATCCAAAAATGATAAACTAAATTCAATTTTCAAGTCTTAAAGAAAAGTTGCTAATTAAAGTATCCATATTTAATGAAATTGCTCTTCAGTGCTTTTGTTTTTATGATCATTCTTAACATGTTTTTCTGTGATTGATATGAACAAATTTTATTTGTTTTAATTCTAAGCTCTGAGCAGGGGCGGCGTGGCACGGTAAACAATGTCTGGGTGCCTTCCTCGAAAGGGGGGCCATTTCGAACTAAAACTGAGAAAATCTTGATCTAGAGCAGTGGTTCCCAAACTTTTTTGTCCTTCTCTTCAAAAAAATCTTCAACTAGATGTTTTTTTTTTAGACCCACTACTTCATATCGATAACCAATATAGGCTAGGCTATATAAAATAGTATAGTTTACTATGTATATATAAAATACTAAAGTTTAATTTTTCCCGAAATTTTTCGACCCACCGAAATTGCATCCCGTTATCCAACAATGGGTCGCGGCCCATAGTTTGGGAACCACTGATCTAGAGCACAAAAGGGGCGGCTTTTTTACGTTTGCAGAGAAACACCATGCAGTGGGGGGGGGGGGGGGTATGTCCGACAAACGTCATTCGGTCCAAATCCTATCCCGTTTGCATGCGCAGAAATACGATTCACTTCCGATAGCAGAATGCTACTTTCGGTTTCAAATATTTCCGACTGACTAATATTAAAATGTCTATATCTGAAGTTCTATAAACTAAATTGAAACAAATTCCTCAAACGTATTTCGAAGGCTGAAATATTACACTTTAACACACATATGGGCAACCGCCGGACGTGTCCCGCCACGGCTTTTGATCCGGCCAGCGGAACATTTGAAAACTCCGTATAAACCATTGAATATGCCATATAAATCCCAATTATACGGCCCGCCACTTCGCTAAAATCCGCAAGTTTGGCCCGCGACTTCGCTAACATCCTAAAGTTTGGCCCACAACTTTTCAAAGGTTACCCATATCTGCTTAACACTTTAAAGGTCGTCATCCCCTGAAATATCAAACGATGTCAAGGACGGTCTCCCCCATCAATTTTGATATCTATATCATACCCAAGTCGAATCAGATGTCCTTGCGCCAATTTTTTAAAATAAAAATTTAAAACGTGTCTCTTAAGCGCGAAATCTATATCAAGAGCTAGACTTTCTCCAACGACATCAAAAGCCTATATATACAGTAGAATCTCCCTATAACGAAGTCTCCTTACAACGAATTTCTCCCTATAACGAAATTTTTCATGGAAACGTAACTTTGATGCTTAAATAGCACTATAAACATTCTCCATATAACGAAGAGCTTATCTTCCCATAGCGAATATTTCAGATTTACCTTTGATTTTTTTCATTAGTTTTGAAGAAAATTTTAATTTTTGAACAGACCACTTAGTGGAAGAGTAACAGGTGATAAAAATGGGGGCCAGGAAAGTGAAACTGACTCCGATAATGAAGACACTTCACCAGCGCCCGATTATGACCAATATAGGCACCGGGCATTGATAGATTTGGGGGGCCCCCAATCTATGAAATTTGTTATATTTTCCGAGGTCCGAATATAATAGTAGGAGTTTGACAGTTAACCATAAAATGGTAATAGATTAGCTGCAACTTTTCTATGTATAAACGTTGCACCATCTTTTGGTGCTTAAAATGATTAATAGAATCGTGCATCGATAAAAGATCGTTTATGTAGGAAGAGTACTTGTGAAAAAATTCCGAAGGAATTATCAAATAAGTGAAAGTTGAAAAAAGTCAAACACCGAATCATAAAGACAGTCAAGCCCGTAGGTCGGGGGGTCGGAGATCTGACGGGCCATCTTCCATAATGATTAAGTTGTTCTCATCGTAAAATAGAAATAAAGTGCTTTTGCTTCACACTGATACTTTCACTTTTCTAGCTTTCATTTAAAAAAATTAATGTTGGTATTATATACAAATAACTGTTTTTTTTTCTTTACAAAAACAAAAGCACTTGCTGTTAAAAATGAGCTTTTCTTCAGGGCCTGATTACCGAAAAAGATCAGAGCCAGAGCCAGTTTCGATTAGACTGATCAATGACGATTCGTTTCGCTGAAATCGTTTCCACCATCACGTCGTGAAACTACTTAACTAGAGCCAGATTACCGCGCAGGCTAACTAGGCCTCGGTTTAGTTTTAAGTAGTTTAACTCTTTGAGGTGCAGCCCTTTCCCAATGCTGAAAAAAGGGCTGTCGTTGCCATCGCTCGACTTAACTACCAGCAAGATAGCGGACGATCGAAACGTTCAGCTGGTTGTGTCGGCACAGTCAGCTGTCGTCAAAAAAGGGTCTCTAGCTCTGTGGCACTCGATGAAAGTTTCGATCGTCTGCCATCTTGCTGGTAGTTAAGTCGAGCGATGGCAACGACTGCCCGTTTTTCTGCATTGGGAATGGGTTGCGCCTCAAAGGGTTAGCATATTGTATTTTTAGCACTGCGACCCCAAAACTGCCAAATAAGTCTCAGCCCTCTGAAAACGGTTTGCGTGTGAAACGGGTAAGTATAGAACCCCTTCTAGGCCTAGGTAAGTATGACCTCGGTATGTGACGTTAGCAATACAGTGTTTAGGACATCAGCTCACACACACACACAAGTAAGTCATTAAGACTCACGCACACACACAAGTAAGGACTTACGATCCATAATACTTTCTGTTTTAATCTACACAGCTCTCGATAGAGAATCGCAGTAGCATTTCACCGACATTATGATTATTGTTCATTCACATCTGCAAAATAGTAATCCGCGCAAGATTTTTAAAAAATAGATAGATTAATAGATTATCAGAATTTCAAATGTCTTTTCTTCATACCCAGTTTTTAAAATCAAGAGCTTTACATAAAAAAAAAAAAACCTGAATTCACAGAGTTTGTTTGCAGGTACGGACTACGACTGACGTCATGCCCTCCAGAATGTTGGGATCCAGAATTCAGACCTATCGACCCTACAGTAGCGCCCTTTTTAAAAATGTTCGACTTAAAACACAAACAGTGTAATAGGCCTAAAGTCGACGGCATCTCCTTTGACGTCTGGACTTACGGAATGACTGTACTAAGTTGTTTCACAGGATTTGAACCTGCCACACTCAAGCTCAGAAAAAAAATGGATTGGTGGAAAGAACAAAGGCCACTGCTATTAAAGTTATTTGAAGTAAGTAAACACGTTATAAAATAAACTGTTCTTTATACATATTCAGCAATACAATGAAGTTGTTCCTAATCTGACTTTAAAACTTTAACCCTTTAACGCGCAGTGTTCCCGCTTTGGGAACACCAAACTATGACGTTTTGACTGTTGCCAGTCACGAAGAATAGATTTGATTTCTATAAAAATAGTTGCGGGTGACATAGATCCACGAGAATCCTTTACTTTTTAGCACGTCATTTCCCGTAAAAAAATTCTCACGATTCTTTTTAACAGCACTGACAAGGGCAGCCGTTGCCATCGCTCGAATTAACTACCAGCAAGATAGCGGACGATCGAAACGTTCAGCTGGCTGTGCCGGCACAGCCAGCTGTCGTCAAAAAAGGGTCTCTAGATCTGTGGCACGCGATGAACGTTTCGATCGTCCGCATCTTGCTGGTAGTTATGTCGAGCAATGGCAACGAATGCCCTTTTTTCAGCATTGGTAAGGGTTGCGCCTCAAAGGTTGACAAGAATACAAAAAGAATTTAGCCTGAAGGAATGCAGCACCTCTCCATTTAAAAAAAAAGCCTCATTTTTCTTTCCGGTTTTTTAGAATGGGCTTTAATTCCTTAGTGGTGAGAAAACAAGAGCAAACTAGAGTTTTACTATGCAAGATAATGAGCTCTTGTTTGCCACAATAACAGTTTATTTTCATGACTGTTTCATAACCTTAAAATAGACTATCTTTGCAAATTCTTAAAGTTGGGCTGTATGTGTATATTGAAAAAGTTTTAATTTTGGTTCAGAAAGGTATGTCTGGAAACATTCTACAAATAATCATTTAAGTAAACGTAAAATTATCATAAATATTCGAAGTAAGCTGCTAAGTATAACCCGGATATTCACACAAACTAAGCGTTAATAAATAGTTAATACGAGAGACGAACGACTTTACCCAAATTGTGGAGAGCGGAGCTTAAGATTCACCATTTAGAAAGACAGTTATCTGGATAGCTATTAACTCGCTGACTTCAAAACACGTAAACTGTAGCTCAGAATATCATAACCAATAGATAAAAAGCACTCAAAACTGGCTATATTGCTTTTAATTACAGTTTAATCACTAGTATAACTATTTGTATACAGCAATGCAAAGAAATTACTGAAATAACACATTTATTGTAAATTTTTATAGGGCTCGGCAATTGAGAATATTCTGCAAGCAAGGTTTCCCTATTCTGAAATACAGAAATCTGAATGCTGTCACGTTTTAAACTTTCTGACTGGCGTTCTAAGGGTGGACCCATATAGAAGACCTACTACTCAACAAATATTGGAACACGAAATGATGCCATACAAGAAGAGGTCTAGAAGTTTTGCTTGCGATGACGCTTGGACGCAGGAAATAGCAGCAGCTCAACCGAAACCAACGGAGCAGAACCGGAATTACAAATTGAAACAAAATATACGTTATCTTATAAATAATGCCATTTTCATCGCTGAAGACATGAAGAGCGATTCTGCACCGGAAACAGTAGCTCATGAACTCCCGAAATCAAGAGAAAAGGTGAATATTTACGAATTGAGAAAAGAAATACGTGACCTAATAACCAGTGCAATTATCATTGCTGAAGACATAAGGAGATATCGAGAAGCTGTATGAAGTGAGAAGACTCATGTCGAACATGGTTGGGAGGCTGGGACGGGCATGGGACGGAGATCGCTGTGCTGCCACTCTTTCTTGGTGATGTTTGGAGTCTTTCTTGATACTGTATACTTAATTGGAAAATCTCAAGAGTCAAGTATGAACTCTATGATCTCAATGACTGAACCTGAAATAGTACAATGTTATGGACGTCGGGTTTAGCATGAGTTATGAGTCTGCTTTGAACTCTATTTTATGTACATTTCATGATACTGTATACTTAATTGGAAAAAGTATGAACTCTATGATCTCAACGACTGAACCTGAAATAGTACAATGTTATGGACTTCAGGTTTAGCATGAGTTATGAGTCTGCTTTGAACTCTATTTTATGTACATTTCATGATACTGTATACTTAATTGGAAAATCTCAAGAGTCAAGTATGAACTCTATGATCTCAATGACTGAACCTGAAATAGTACAATGTTATGGACGTCGGGTTTAGCATGAGTTATGAGTCTGCTTTGAACTCTATTTTATGTACAATTCATGATACTGTATACTTAATTGGAAAATCTCAAGAGTCAAGTATGAACTCTATGATCTCAATGACTGAACCTGAAATAGTACAATGTTATGGACGTCGGGTTTAGCATGAGTTATGAGTCTGCTTTGAACTCTATTTTATGTACATTTCATGATACTGTATACTTAATTGGAAAATCTTTCGAAAATAAAACAAAATTTTTAACAGATAAAATGTCTCGTGTATTTATTTTTCAAATTCCTCATTTAATTGTGTCAATATTAGTTTTTAAGTAAAAAAATCTCATGTTGGCATCACGTGACTTTCTGGTACGTCTATCATATTACACACTTTTTACTGAAGTTTGGAGATTTCTCGCCAAATTTAAAGAATATCCCTAAGCTGGGTTCAGTTTTGTTCTCAGTTTTGTTCAGTTCTGAATAGCAACATTTTTGAGATTTGCTCTTTCCACTTTCTGCTTTATCAGCCTTCACTCTACTGTGTTTGTAGTTGGTAAAACCTTTTTTTTCCCTTTTTAGCACTAGGGTGCTATTTCGTTCAGTCCCAAATTTTTGTCTACGCGACTTTGACGACATGATTTGTTGACAGGTTTTGTAGACATGAACTGACAGAGTGAAGATCTTTTCAAATGTGTTTGCCAAATAACGCGGAGGCGGGGGGGGGGGCAGATTAAAATCTTGAAAGTCGCACAAGGTTTGCAATTTTTTATAATTGATCTTTCCTTTTGCTGGCAAAAATCAACTGCAAGACCAAACTGAGCTTGGTGATATCTTCCGAATTTGGCTAGGAACTAGAAAATTATAGTTAGAACATGCCTGGCGAAGATTGTAAAACAGTTTTAGTGGGCGATTTTAAGATAGATTTCAATTCCAAAGATGTGTTTCATAGAACAAGGGAGAAGTATACGGCACACTAATGAATAATGATACACATTCCAACTAAAGAGAATAAGGAAAGAAAATAGGGAAGACGCATGTATTATGATACGTTTTTCGTGAATAGTTCTTTAGTGCATATTTAAAATCTGAAAGCGTTTCAGATTTTCCTACTTTTTTTTTTCTTTTAGCTGACGAAGGGTGAATATTTTTTACCTGAAACGAGAGAATTGAATATTTATAAGTACATATTTATTTTTGTTATTTTACAAAATTTTGATTCTTACGTAATGAATGAAACATTCCCTGTATTCAAAATTACCAACATATACCAGACAATAACATATCTCATCACTTGAGCTATTGTCGAATTTTCTGCATTTCTCAATTCATACTTTTTTTATAGGTGGAAACTAACTTTTCTTTATTATTGATTTCACCTTGGTTTGTTGTCTATTTTTAATGTTGTAAAAATAATGTCCATTTATAAGAGCGTTTCCTTTGCTATACTTAACATATCTGCAAATTACCATACAAATGAGCTTGCAGACTGTGGTAGTTTGAAACCTTTCAAAATGCGGAATGACCTTTTTATTACCTTTTACATTTGCTGATGGAGATTACTCTGGTGTAAGGAACATATTGGTTGGGATCACAAATTGGTCCAGATTAATTTTCTCAGACAAAACTCGTTTAGAAGAATAGACGATCGTCCTGTTAAACTGTCATCTAACGATTCTTCGTCCATAATGTCGACCACACTTGGTGATACGAATCCATTTAGCGATGGTTAGAATTAAAAAAAAAAACACTGTTCGAAAACACTTGCGCAAACAAATGTGCCAATGAAACGACGACTCTCATCTCATTACCAAAATAAAGATTCTAGAATGGTATTGCGACTGCGTGTTTTTCTTCTGAAAAGCGAAGTATCGGTTGAAAAGTATCGGTGAAAATGGATGAAAGCAACAGAAACCGATACTTTCCCGATACTTTTAGAATCGAAAGAACAGATACCGATACCTAAAAAAATAGGAGGTATCGGCGCCGATACTATCGGCTGCCGATACTATCGGTCGATCCCTAGTAAAAATGAGTTTCGTGCCGAAACGGCTGCGCCGAATAGTACCAAACCGTCCCAACGAGGAATCTAGCTGTGCAGAGTTTATGTGGTCGTTTTGGGACACCCTCCCAGACAGCACAGCAAACTTGCATCAAACTTGCAGCAAGCTTGATTTATCAAGTCAATAAACTTGAATTAAGCTTGAAAATTTCAAGCGTGTAAGCTTAATGCAAGCTTGAATCAAGTGTTCTAGTTTACACTTGGCCAGCTTGCATTAAAGCTTGACATAGCAAGCTTAATTTCAAGCTTAAAAAATTTTCCTAAAAAAAAAAAAATTCCTAAATACACGGGGCGCTGAACTCGTCAACTCGAACTTATTTTGCCACGCATTTTGCCCTCTACACTGAAATTTCAATTTAATTTTATCTGTTTCCATCAAGGGTCCGCGGCTGGAATAGAACCCGGGACCTTTGGGTTGAGAGGCGAGCGTCATAACCACTCAGCCAACCTGAGTTGAGCTGACATGACTAAAGTTTGAAGTGACTGTTCACACCGTTTTCTGGCGAGATCTATTTTCCGATATGTTGATCTGTTTCTTTTATTTTTCCGTTAGATGCCTCAAAATTAAAATAATGTTATGTTTGATTTAGAGACTCTACTAATAGGGAAATAAACATAATATAAACTTAACAGCAGCACACGTTTTAAAACTTTCAATATCGCAACACTCATACTCATGTTATGTCGAATGAGACAAACGACTGATTTTGAAATCAATTTCGTAGTATAATTGTATTTTATTTTGAAGAATTTCCATATTTGTAAATATAGAATCTTTTTTTTTAATTCTATGGTCAAATACATTTATGACTGATGATAAATTATTTTGATGCGGCCAGAGCCTGATCATAAGTGGTCGGGGCCCCGGGGCAAGAGGTTATTTTGGAGCCCCTATACTACTATCACAAGCATTTTAACTTATTTTTGTTTGCTGTTGCATTTTCCCGACATAAAAATAAAACATTTTTAAAGAATACTAAAATTGAATTAAAAATTACCTATTTATTTATACTTATTTAGAACAAGACTATGTATTTAAAAGTGGTTTTTATATATTTTTTTAGTCCGTTTGTATTATTAGCGCATGGGTGCGAAAATTCCAGGAATGGCAATTACGAAGCATGGGAGCAAAGTTTCTCACTCCAAAAAATTTTCTTGATACACCAAACAGTTCGAAATTTTCTTTCCTTCATCACGAAATAAAAAATGTTAACTAATGGATATTTTGTGATAAGCATATATATATGGCCATACCATACGTTTTCAAAAACTCCTAACTTCTTGTTTATTGATCTATGAGTCTTAACTAACTAAATTGTGTTAATTATATTAAAATTTATTTTAGGGCTAATTAATTAGTTAATGGAATTACTAATGTTAATTAGATGTAAATAAAACTAAAACTCCCCTCGTGTTGCACTTCAGAGGGGCTTATCCCATTCATTCCTTCCCCTTGCGTGTTCTAATGTCCAGGTTATGTGCGATATAATAAAATAAAACACAACTTTTAAGAACTTTTCTTTATTTAATGTCCAGCGACAGATGGCGCCATCAACGCAAGCTTCCTTTTCAAGCTGTAATCAAGTTGTATTCAAGGTTGACAGTTCAAATTGACTTCTCAAGCTTGCTGCAGGCTTCAAATGAATTGAACTGTCAAGCTTGCATTAATACGTCAAATTCAAAGAAATGTCAAGCTTGATTTAAGCTTATGTGCTGTATTGCTACCAATAGCAACTTTTCAATATTAGGCTATTTTCACATTCTCATAACCTATCATCAATGCTCATGCTCATGTATAAGGTTGCCGTGAAAACTATTAACCATACATTCATATGCCTAATCCTTTGCATATCGGATTATTTAGCACTACGAAATATATGTCGCCCTGCTGGCAAATATCCAAGCTGTTCTAAAAGTGCTATAATGGCATAGTTAACGCCGCCAAACATTTTTACAGGTGGCAAATACCCAAGTTGAATCTAAGTGACTTTAGTCTGCATTGGAATTCTTTTTCATTTTCAAAATACTGGACCCTAACATTTTGGAACACACGCAGTATTTAGATTCATCCTGTTTGGAGAAATAGCCTTTTTCCAGATAATACCTGTTGCAAAAATTGCCCTTCTTAAATCAGTCACAATTCGTTATTCTATATTAGAAAAACAAATAATCGGTAATTTTAAGCTCCTGTTATCTAAGACAACTAACTATTTGAAAATTGTGAACTTTATGCAACACACTTTGATTTATTTATTTCACTTACTTTTTAATTTGGCGTAAAATCGGTGTAATTCTACTTCATGTTTGTCAATTTCACGCGATTGTACATACTTGGAATTGCTTTGTTGCAAAGACATCAATGATTTTATACTGGCGAAAATTCCAAATCTGGCAACCATTATGCTTATTTTTTGTAGTCCTTTAATGCTATCTTCTAAAACAATTGGAATTTCGAAATTTAAATCAGCTTACCGACTTAATTTTCCGAATCCGTGGATACCTTCGTCGAAACTCAAATACTCGCGGTTTCGGAGGAGATGGCGTGACAACATTTTGACAGTGGTAGCACTTGGAGTTCTTTTTTTCAGAATAGGGAAATAGTTATTGTTATTTTGTTTGTTTGTCTTTGTTTACATTCAAGAAGCTGATCGGTAGTATAATTTCATAGCTATTATTTCCTTTCGTCCATAGTGTTGATTTACTAATCTAAGTTTCTTTTGGTATTTTACCAGTACTTTCGCAAGAATAGAAATATTTGTGATTTAAGCATTTGATTTCTATCTTAGTTTTCATTGCTTGTTTGCTATTCCATACACTCACCTAACAATGAGTAACATTCATAAACTTATAGTGACTACTTTTTTCTTCTTTTTTTAGGGAGTGTGACTTTCAGACGTTTCACACCATATACTCCAGCGACCATCGGTCGATGGAGCATAAAACATGATTCACAGAGAGAAAAGCCCCCATTCGTCATTCACTGAACGCAAGTTACGGTACTGGCCTGCAAATTTTAGGCTTTATTGCCTAGTTCCCGTAAAATAAAGTAATCACGCATTTATTTTCAGAAAGTAAAACTATTCAAAGTTTGTGGTGACATTACTCCCGCATAAAACATTTGAATGATTTAAGATAGAAAATTTAATTTTACGGCAAATAGGAAATTTTAACTATCACTAATTATATAATATGATATAGAAAAAGATCATAATAAATAAATTTTTATCAGAAAGGTATTTTAATTTTTATCTTCAACATAAGATATCTGCTAAAATTTGTATCATTCACCAGAAATTTTACATAGTTTTACGTGAAAGGAAAGCTGTGATAACATTATCTCAGAAGGCTACATAATGTCGTAAAAGCTTGTGTTCTCATGCTCTCTTTATCTAAGAGGTGGTGCCCATACGCTGCAACGTTCTCTTAACTATCGTTGAGAAGGCACTGTTGGTAGTCCCTTGGTTAATCAGAGCCATCTGTTGCACATCGGCTGCTCGTCTGTTCGTCCAAAGGCATCTCTGCAGCTCTCGTTCGCCTCTGCCAACTATGAATCGTAGTGCACCGCTTTGAATCCTTGATGATTTTGGATAGTGCCATTTTGTCATGCACGCATGGGCGCCGGCAGGGCAAGAGGAGGCGATGCCCCCCCCTGGATTTTTGTATGCAGTGTTTTCCCTTGCTTTTTTACTCTTTTCAATATGGTAACCATACGTCAAAGTAGTCTTTGCCCTCCCCTGGCAAAAAATATTCTGCCGGCGCCCATGCATGCACGTCATACTTTTACAGCGGCACACAAACAGTTTACAAAATTTTCCATTTTGAAAGTTCTGCCCCCCTTAGCCTGAAAGGCAATGACCGTGCCCTTTTGGATGTCGGATAATTCGATCCGTTTCTGATGAACGCCAACAATCGCAATATTTTCCCGGTTCCCTCGGAAGCCTTTTATACATGTTCCTTATGCCAACACCTCTAACATAGTGAATGCCTGAGAATAGAAACTTTTACGTCATCACTAGGTCCAATAAAATGCAAGGTCGAAGGCAGGATCATTTCCAGGGGGATGCACCCAAGATATATATATATACATATACAGGGTATTCCTGAATTCATATGCCAAACTTTAAGAATAAAATGCATATAAAGAAGCATTTTTTGGATAGCAGATTAGCAGTGTGAGGTTAGAAATAAAAAGTGTAGATGGAAATATAGATAATGTAAAATAAATTAAAAAAGCTCTACTGTAAATGCTCAAATGTGCTGGTCGCGTCGAGGAAGTGATTGGCCTACCCTTTCGAAGATTGTTGCACGAACGGTTGCAGCTGTTACCAAAGTTTTGCAATGAGTCTTTCGTCTGTGTCAACTGGAGTCTCGTAAACGAGTGCCTTGAGGTGTCCCCGAAAGCAAAATTCGATACTTGATTAATCTAATGAACGTGCTGGCCAGGCGACTAGTTTAACTTATCCAATCGATCGGGGGGGTCAGAAATGACAATAGGGTAATTATGCACATTATTTGCGAAATAGGCTGAGCCCTGTCGGGCTGAAACTATCTGCATTTTTCATTTCCGACCAAACGTTGCAATGCAGAAAAATGCTTCTTTGTATGTATTTTAAATACCTGGAGGGACATCCTGTATGCATACATATAAAAAATGAGACTATTTGGCGTTTGTAGAAAGAAGAATCCTGACAGAAAAATGTAGCATTAATATGTAAAATAAACATCGTCGTAGTTATTTTGTCCCAGCTTAAAAGTGCAAAATCTTAAACTATTAACTTGGCCTAATTAATAATACCTCAATTTAAGTATACTAATAATTAATAATTTAATTATATGCAGTTTTGATAACATTCTTTTAAACAGACCAATTTTCCCAGAAAAACTGAAGCGAAATGTATTTTCTCTAGCATTGATGTATACAGCAATTTTTGGCTTAGGGGTCCCCGCCATGTCCAATGTTGAAAATGGTAGATGGCTAAAATGTGAAGGTCAATAGTTCTGGCCTGCCGCGCGGCTGTCAATCTAACGGTTTTGAGTTTTGGCCAGTTTTCTCTACATGTTACGTGAATAGGCGTTAGAACCCCTTAAAAAGTCCACTGCCCAAGGCAACCCGCCTCCCTTCCATGACAGATACCCCATGTGCAGGCTTGCCTTAAGTGCACTTGGCAAGGCCATCCACACAGGGGCGTAGTCAGCAATTTTTCATGGGGGGGGGGTTACGACTACTACAACTCATATATATGTATACTATTGTGTGATAATGTTGTGAAGAATATACATTTTGTATGGCAAAAAATTCCTCATGGGGGGGGTTATGACACCCCTAACCCTTGGCTACGCCCCTGCATCCACATATTAAAACTAAATTTCGAAAGTGACACAGTGATGCCTTAACTTAATATTTGAAAAATCACCATGTCAAAAGACTTAAAATACAAATTTTCATCTAATAGTTTTTGATTTTAAATCTCTCTTTAAATAATGTTAAAAAGAAATGTTAAACTTTAAGCGTTAAGACCTAAAATAATTGCATGTAATCATATTCACAGTAGAGTTCCGATAGTTCGAGTCTCAATTGTTCTAGTTTTCCATACATCTCAGTTAGTCAAAAAATCAGTTTAGCTCCCAACATATATAAAACACCAACATATGTTATATATATATGACCAACATATATAAAACAGGCGGTTTCTTTTTATTGCAGGACAAAAATTCAAATACTTGGTGCACCCGGAAGCCCAATCAGAAATCCCTTTCCCAAAGAAAGTGGGTGTATTTTTTCTGTAGATATCCTCATAGACATTTCCAGTTTGTGTAGTGTTGACATGCTGCTTTGGCAATGGCGCGATACTGCTGTACGGAAACGTGTCAACGTGTCAATACAAAACAACTGACTATTATTTTCCGATATTATTAACCTGCTCTAATCAGCAATGTGATGATATGTAACTACATTTTTCATTTAAATACGCACTCAAATCACAAAATTATTTCCATTTATCTGTTTATTAATTTAATGATTTCGATAGTTCGAGACAAGCCTGTCTACCTCGAATATGGTCGAGACTATTTCAAAATGTTTTTTCCTGATTGCGGGTTAATGCCGTGAGGCATTCAACACTGGTACGACCGTAAGCGTTGGTCAATACATTATGAGGGGCCCATGTGCGTGCGCCAACATTATCCCAAAATAAGAATGTGGATAACTTCTCAAAAGTTTAAAATTTATGTACAGTGGTAGATAAGCCATAAACATAGGTCTAAACAGCTAATTTAATGCGACAGTTACCCGTAGAATTCAAAATATCACACACAGATTGAGGCTCCTTTTTTTTTTTTAACTATCCTAAGGGTAAAATAAATTACTTATATTTTCAGGTTAATTTTATATATTTTTTCCAATCTGTAAGGGGTGCAAGTCGGCACCCACTCATTTTCACAAACTAAAACTTTTCAAAGTTTGTGGTGAATTTAATACATCTTAAAATATTTTAATGATTTCAGAAAGAAAATTTAATTTTTCGTCAAATAGGAAATTTTAACTAACTAATTATTTAATATGATATAGAAATAGATTACAATTAATTATTTTTTATCAGAAAGATATTTTAATTTTTATCTTAAAATATTTAAATTTTTTATCATTCGCCAGATATTTTAAATAGTTTTACTTTATGACTGTGATGACGTCATCTTAGAAGACCTAGTGATGACGCAAAAGCTTCTGTTATCAGGCCTTCTATATCTAGGAGGTGTTGCTTATGCTGACTTCTGTAAATGATCTTGGTCATTTCACGTTCACATCATAGTAGGTTGTGGCAACACCTCCTACATATAGAAAGCCTAACAACTGAAACTTTGACGTCATCGCTACGCTTTCAAGGAATGACGTCATCACAGTTTTACTTGCACAAAGTAAAACTATTTCAAATTTCTGGTGAATGCTACAAATATTAGAAAATATCTTAAATAAAAAATTAAAATTAAAATACCTTTCTCATACAAAATTGTTCATTCCGATCCATTTCCTTAACATGTTATCTAATTAGTCATGGTTAAAAACTATTATTTGATAGAAAATTATATTTTTTATCTCAAATTATTAAAATATTGTTACTCATGAGTAAATTCACCAGAAACTTTTTATACTTTTATTTTACGAAAATAAAACATTTAACTGTAGGCCAAATGATGACGTCAAAACTTGGTGACGTAGGAGTTGTTAGGCTTTCTTTATCCAGGAGGTGTTGGTTGTGGTCACAATGATGTGACTGGACGGTGTATACAAATCACTCTGACTGACTGAAGTATAGTTTTCGGAGTGCCTGCGCAGCGCGCTTACCTCCAGTATGTCATGAAATGGATGTATGTGAAAGGCAGCAATGACCTGCGTGACATCATTGCAGAAAGTCATCATTCGGTGGAAGTTGTGGGGAGGGGGGGGAGTGTCAATCCGTCCGTGGGTCGTCTCCGGAACTTGGAATCCGTAGGTTCGTAGTTGGGCAGATTGGCGATGATTTCGTTTGGAATATCTCTGATATTCCTGTAGAACGTCTTTGCGAGCTTCAGTATGTGCGATTTCAGTGACTTCATACCGAGGTCCTTGAGTATTATGTCGTTAGCGAGGTGGTGATGTCCAATCTGATGATTCTGAGAATCTTTCTTTCCTTGGCGAGCAGGAACTTGATATTCGTTTTTGCAGTATAGGCCCATACTGGGGCAGCCTAACTCGCGATGGGTCGTCTCATAGTACAGCAGTATACTTTGTTTTTAAAAATCGCTCCTACAAAGGGCGTACGAGCTTCTGTACGTTACACATACAACATTTCTGGTTTGGTACAGGTGCAGGTCTGGTTTGGTACAGGTTTGGTAAATGGCTATCAGTTGCGTATGAACATGAGCTTAGACACCATTTTAAAAATGTGAGGATTTGCTATGGCAGCATATGTCACATATAACACTATCTACTAAACCAGTTTTCAAGACATAAATTAAAATTTTACGAATGTATACTTTGTATACTTTGTACTGTTACTTTGTATACTTTGTCTACTGTTATTAACTGTGATGAAATTATTATTCTCATCTGAATGTGCCGTTTATCATTTCAGTTACTTCCAAGTCTGGTTATCATATTTTGATGTGGATAAAATAAAATATTTAGATGCCTTCTATTAGTAGAGAATAAGTTACAATGGTTCCCACTGCTGTGAGATACAGGCCTTTCGTGAAATCAAAAAATCCCCATCCAGTGAGAGCAAAAGCAGGAGCGCTGTTCATCTGCAGAAATGTTACGTATTTTTCCACAGATGAAGTACCGCCGCGAGCTAGCGATGATTGTAGAAGCTCCAAGTTTATTTTTCTTGCTTCTTTATCTCGTTCATTAACAGAAGACGCAAAAAATGTAATCATCGTGAATGAGGTGAAAGCAGTTATTGTCATCAAAAGTGATAAAGACACATACCGTGCCGAAGATACTTTAAAAAGTAAAAGTCCAAGTAATATTGTGACGGCATTGCAGCTGAACACCAAAAATATTGGTAGAGATAAGACATTGTCGAGTATCTCATACGTAGAAATGATTTTCTGATATCGGTACATGAATGTCTCACTGCTGTTTGCGGTTACTTCGTGTGAAAAAATAACCTTTTTGGTTTCTGCAATGTACTTCGATGAGATCATCATCATTTGCAAACAGAGATACACGTAAAAAGTAATAAAAAATATGGAGAAAGTTAAAGCATAGGTCATCAGAACATTATAAATGCTTGTTAGAAGCACAGTAGTTCGCCAATCAATCGACTTAATATCTAAACAATTAAATGTTAAACGTCTCATCGATACCTTTGTTTCAATTTCGTTTGGAAACAGAACCATGAATACTTGCATATAGCTTAATACAGCTGGTGTCATAATGGCAATATTCTTGACTCTGGATATCGGTGAAACGTGAAGTGCTTTTTCCAAAGCTTTTAATCTTCTGATTACTTTCGCAATTTCATCTTTTTTTCTTATAAATATGCACCATATAATACAGACACTCATGTTTATTAAAAGGCTGGACAAACGCAGTTTGCAATCTTCAGCGTTGTGAGACATAGTTTTTAATTCCCATATATACGTGAATAGCCCGAAGATCCATGTCACAAACAAAAGTACCCTACATGTACAAAGAAGGTAATTTTTTGTTTTCGATAGTTTGTTATTGTTTAAGTCAATTCCAAAAATACAAAATATAGAATAAATACTGAAAGTGCTTTCCAAGGGAAACGCTTTAGGTTTTTTGCTCCTGAGCAGATGCATAATGTGAGTCCTAAAATTAACTTATTCACATTAACTAGAATGTTTCGTCACCGCCTTTATCAGGATTAAAGTTATTCAATTTTGTGTATCATGGTTTCTCAGTATCACTGTAAAAATGGCCATGCTTTTGGGACAATTTTATAAGACTTGAAACTCTACTGATTACTAGAAAACAGGCTTCAAAATATTCGCTGAAATTAACTTCAGTCACTTGTGATGTCTATTTAACTAGCCCAATCAATTTTAAATTAAAATGCCCACAAACTTCACAAAAAATATATAATGAACGCAACACAAATTACTTTAAAATTTAGACAAAAATAAGCTTAATTAACATATTTTTTTCCAAACACAGCATACCATTAAATCTAAGAAATATATTACAAATTATTACACTACAATTTCATTTTTTTATTAATTATAGGCAATCTATTGGTAATAAAGTATAAATCGATACTAGTGTTAAAAATAAGAGAGATTTAGAAGACAATGTTATTTCTCATGCTGTACCAAATAAAGTTTCTTACCAGCTTCATACTGACTTTATTTATTAAACTTTTTAGAACATGGGGTGCATGCCAGATCGAATATTATGGAATGATTCTGAACAAGAAAATATTTCATATGAAAGCTGAGGCTCGTAAAACTACTTTTGTTATTACTTTTGTTATACTACTTTGTATATAGCTGTTAGGCAATACGTTCCATACTTTAAAGTATATTTGAAGATGCGTCAGTTTTTCCGCATGCCTCTTACGTAGAGCAGGTACCTTGACTAAAATTCAACAAGTAGCAGAAAATGTTCAGTCGAAGGTAATCAATATTGTGTATTATTTTTGGCGTGTCCCGGATAGTATTGAATGAAATGTTCATTATCAGATTAAAACTGAATGTTTATTTTCTTTTATTACGCTCACAGAAAACGTCCTGCCGATCACTGTCTGCTTTCTCAAGTGTCCTGATGGTCATACACATGATTTGATGTATTTAAAATAATTAAAATTTCATTGATCGAATATGATTTATTTGCACATGGCCAGTACATAGAAGCGAAATAACCTCTTTTTTATATTATGGATTGAAAATCGAAAAATGGGAGTGTTTTAACGAATTTCTACTCAGTGTTTCAAAGAAACTACTATGACAACTGAAACTGACTGCAATTGAATTTTAATAGAAATTCTAAAAATATATTTACCCCCCCCCCCGTTTCATTAAAATCGAAGTGGTCTTGAGTTTCAATTGTCACTCTTTAGGGTTAGTTCCCTTTTACCGGGTAAATGTGCAGGTAAAAGGTTATCCAGTAGCGAAAACTAACACATTCTCCCCCCCGTCTTCTTTTAATGGAAGCAGGAAGAATTGAATTAATTATTCTGGGTAGCCTCGTGTCATAGAGAGTTTGCGCACCACCCTCCGCCATCCACCTGAGAGCGGTGAAGCCTAGGACTCGAATCCCATTAATCAATGGTCGTCAACTTCTTCGTCTCACGTGTTTCTTTATCTGTTGTGTTAGACTGTGGTTGTTAATAAATGTTATTTGGAATCAAATGAATGCTAAACCCGGAAATACTAAGACAGTTTCAAAGAATGTAGTTACCTCCCCCCCCCCAAAAAAAAAGTCTGAAACAAACAAAGAAACAATTATTCTGCAACAACAAGGAATTGAAAGAAATAAATTTTTGTGATGAAGCGGAAAGATACTGCTGAGTGTAACACATATTCGTCTAACAAATTGTTTTAATTGTTAATACTAAATTTTCTTTTTTACTTCCTTGAACAAAGTAAAGGATTCCACTGGAAGTTCTGATTCCATTTTGGCAAATTTTCGCTTAGCGTCTATGTATGCAATTTTCTTGTAAAAATAACTCAAAAACGATGAACTGTAGAGTGCTGAAATGAAAATTTGTGTTTAGGACTTTCGTAACATCTAGTTGGGTGCCTACCTTTTTGATTGCAATCAACTTTGTAGTTTATGTAGAAGATAAACTAAAGGATTTTCAATGACAATACAATAATTTGATAAGTTTATCCCATTATCCTCATTAGGATCGTCAGGATTAGTAATTTTCTTAAAGATATTTGCGTGAGAGCGAGACAGATGGAGCAAGGGCACGGACTACGTATGCGTACAATTTCGGCACTCGGCTCAGCACAATGGTGTAGAACCTCTCTCGCTATTCGTAACTGTATTCAATGGTATGTTTGGGTAGTTACGTTTTTGAAATCCAGATGGCAAATCTAAAAATTTTACCTCACTATAGTATATTATTACATGGATGTTCGTGTTTGTTGTAATTGTTATGAAACTTGTTTGTTGATTAGACCTTTTTTCCTTTTTAGTGAGGAAGGTTGCATTTAACAACAGGTTAATTAATATTTTGGTGCACAGCAGGGGCGTAGCCAGAGGGGTGGCTGAGGGCGCTGCTACCCCCGCCCCCCGAAATAGGACCCTTTACTTAGTTTACAATTTGATATTTAACTTACAATAAACTTTAGCTTTAAATTTGATACCCAGCCCACCCCGAAATAAAATCTCGGTTACGCCACTGGTGCACAGTGAAAATAAATTATCTCACAGTTTGTACTTTCCAACTTAGTTTTCCTTAGTGTCTTATGAGAGATATCGAAAATTAAAAAAATAAATACAGTTTAAAAAAACTAAAAAACACGCTTTTATAGCAAATCGAACTAAAAAGTGAAAAACAAATATAGTTTAAGAAAACTAAAAACACGCTTTAGTGATAAATTGAACTAACTAAAAAGTGAAAAATAATTCTTAATAAAGAAATAAATTAATGAACGAAAAATAGTATTATTGTGAAAAAAGTGCGGGGTGCTCCAAATATTCTCTGTTCTTGAGAATATTCGATCGGTGGTACGATTAGTACAAAAATTATTTTAAAAAATATAGCACAAAGCGCCCCATACTTTTTTCACAATAATATTATTTTTCGTTCATAAATTTATTTCTATATTATTAATTATTTTTCGCTTTTTATTTAGTACAATTTAACACTAAGTGCAGTTTGGCTTTTAAAGGATTTGCATACGTAGCTAAAACTAGCATTTGCGATCAATTATTATTATCAA
The DNA here is from genome assembly GCA_038373885.1 of Cheiracanthium punctorium. Taxonomy (NCBI): domain Eukaryota; kingdom Metazoa; phylum Arthropoda; class Arachnida; order Araneae; family Cheiracanthiidae; genus Cheiracanthium; species Cheiracanthium punctorium. The sequence continues at coordinate 1,495,105 of JAWZYV010014041.1, forward strand.
GCTTCTAGGATGATTAAGTTCACTGAGTACACATTAGACTGAGTAAATAGGTATATTATTTCGAAGAATTCAGGCACAATAAAAAAAGAAATCAAAATCAGGAACAATGCAAATAACACGTTTAAAATTATTCGTAAAACATTAAAAATACGTTTCCTAATTTCGCAGATTATTAGTCTAAGATTGTTATCCAATTTTGTTCTGAATTTCAATATAGTGAAACGAGATAGCTTTTAGGTTTGCTCAACCACCCATGACAATGATTTTCTTTGATGAATGATTTTCTTTGATATTTTTTAGAAAATCTTGTTCATATATAGCGGTGCCCTGCCAAAATAAACCTTGAGAAACACGCTGGAAGTACCTTAGAATCTAAAAAAATGTATTATGTGCGCAGTTGTATTTATTGATTTTTAAATTAGCACGAATTTTTACAGAATGGATGGCAAAATCATTCGAGATATAGCAAGAGAAATTTTTCTGGATTTAGATGAATTACAGATGTACGATCAGTAAAATATAAGTAGGTATAGAAATTCAGCAAAAAAATTACAGCTCTGCAATCTGTAACATATAAGTAGGTAGACATCCAGCAGAAAAATTACAGCTGTACGATCCGTAAGATATAAGTAGGTACAGACATTCAGCAAAAAAAATTAGACTGTACGATCTGTAAGATATAGTTGGGTAGACATCCAGCAGTAACAATTACAGTTGTAGGATCAGTAAGATATAAGTGAGTATACATCCAGCAGCAGTCAAATATAGTCCTCTGGTGAATTCAAAAAACCCACCAGCGGAAAGGGCGAAAGGCGGACGTCTATTCAGCTCATAAAATGCCATTTTTTTGCCACAATGGATAGATTCTTCCTTCAGAGACGAAAAATGTACAACTCTGAAATTAGACTCCTTTGCGAAATTGTCGGCGTCATTTACACCCGAAGCAGCCAAAATAGTAATTGTTATCAGTAGAATCGCTAAGGTCAAAGTAAATATAATGAAAATGTTACTTCCGTATTTTGCTATAGATAATATAACGAAAAGTAGTGTAATTGCGTTGTTACATATGTTGAAAAAAATTGGAAATGATAAAGCCTGATTCACCTCCTGAAATTTCTGTATGATACTATAGTATCGATAGAAACACGAATCTCGAAGTTCCCGTGAATTTCTATTCGAATTTATAAAATATTCATTCATCTGTGTGTGTTTTATGAGCATCCTCTTCATATAAGAACACATCAATGTATAAAATACTACAAAACACACGGGAAAATAAATCGTTGTATAGTACATTACAATTCTTAGTATATAAGAAAGATTTTTATATTTTCTGTCTTCATATTCTAATAATTTAAAAGTGTACAATTCAAAGGTACTACTGTTCCCTTGTTCACCGTTCAAGTACTCAGAAACACAACAACAGGAAATATAAATTAAATATGGTAATAAAATGCCGACTTTTAAGATGTTCTGCTTCAGCGATATTTTTAACCTTTTTCCAGTTACCAAAGTTTTCTGTAATGCTTGCGTCAGACTTTTCTTGAAGGTATTCATATAGCACCACTGTAAAACACATAACACTACCCATAGACTTGTTACTGCGTACGATTTGAGATCCGAATAATTATCTCCTAGAAAAAAATTATAGGAAATTTCTCCTATCATAATTATATTTAAAGCAAAACTTAACATCATAAATATTTGAATTAAACGTAAAAAATAAAAATAACTGCCTTTCGTATGCATTTTAACAACATTTAATCCAACGGAATAGAGCATCCAAAATGCGAGTGGAGAACCACTTTCACTTTTCTTAAGAGTTGGCGATAGGACACCGATCGTTGAGAACATTCTATTAGGAATTTGATTTATATGATACATCATTGACTTCCTTATTGCATATAAAACTATATGTGAAAATTTATTGTTTCATGGTACAAAACTTGAAGTTTGCTGGAAGAAAACTTCAAAAAACACCGTGTTGTGAATACTTCACTTCTTTAATAGAGCTTGCGTTTTCCAACTTCTGCTTTTTATGTCACAAAAGAGTTTCGTTTGCGAAAATCAGATGCAAAATAGCTGATAATTGTATACATTTAAAACATTTTCGATTACATTTTGTTGTCTTAAAATAAGGACTTAATATTAAATTTAGTGCTAGTTTATCATTAATATATTCTTTAGTTGTGATATAATAAGCAAAAGGTCAGCAATACGTAAGTATACACATGTGTACGCATAATTTAATTTTTTTTCCAACCTTTAAATTTTTGAAAGATTTTTATCAATTGAAATGACGTTTCAGATTCGTAACTCTGAATCTGAAATTAACATTTAAGAGGTCAGGAGCTTTCTGATTGATGATAGCTATTTGGAGGTTGTAGAGAACTACTAACGAGTTAGATAATGGAATTTCCCCTTTATTTTATATAGATGCGTCATTAAAATGTCGGTGATTTGTAATATTAACCAAGAAACTTCAATCCTTTTCCTCACAAAGAGTAGTTATATTTCAGATAATTTCATGAGCCAAAGGACTTAGTTGCTTCGTAGAAAACACATAAATTAACTAGATCTGATAGAATTCTGTTCATAAAAATTACCAAGAAATAGTCTTCATGTATTTATAGCGTAGTATAATAATCAGTAATAAATTTGAATTCAACACTGAAATCATACTTTTACAAAATTTGCTTTCACTCAAAACATCATCACTATATTCTTTCGGCTTAAGAAATATAATGCCTCATTGTAAATGTTTCATAGTAAAAAAATATGATGTTTCAATTGTATTTTATATATGTCTTTCACTAGTGTCCCATAGCAACGAATTACAGGTGTAAATATTGTGCTTTTAAGAAAATTGTAAGGTATCAAATATCGCAAGGGGAATTTTATAAATTTGCACTACCTTATTCTATGTCCTCTTAATCTATAAAATGGACACCATTGTTTTTCATGAACGACACTTTCTGTATTCCACTAAAAATGTACAATTATAAGTATGGGAAATTCATAACATTTAAGAGGCATTGCAGGGGCAAATCGGGCAGGGCGTTCCCATCACCATCTCAGAATTTCATGATTTTATTTTATTGTGTTGCCTTACCCAAAGAAAGAACAAATCTGAAATATTTTTGATTTACCTCTTTTAGTTATGGAGTTATGGGTGATCAAAGTACCCCAGAGGAGCAACGTCGAATTAATTTAGGGCCATTTTTGCCAATTTATTGTCTCGACTGTGACTGGCTCAGAGGTGCTTCAGAGATTTTTTTCATTTTATCCTATAATATACCTTGCCCCCCCCCCCCAAAATACCCCCAATTTCATAAAAAATACAGTTTTAAGAATGCTTTAACCCTCTGAGCGTCTTGGAAATGGGCAAATAATGTAAAGTTGTTTTCACGGTATAATTTTCATGCAGCTTTAAAATTATTTTAAAAATAAAATTTTGATAGGAATATTTTTAATTTTTAAAAAGTTAACTCCTAAAATAACTATAATATTGAAATATATTTTATGATACCTTGGTGTTATAAATAATTTAAATAATAGATGCATTGCAGTGAAAACTGGAATGAAGTAGACGGGATTTTACGTCTCAGCCGCTTGGAGGGTTAAATCTTGGCTCTGGCACGATACAGAAAACATTTTTGCACAGTGCAGTTATATATCTTCATATAAAGTGAATCCAATGTTAAAAATTTTTGAAGGCTTCCAGGGCTACCCGGTACGGGGCCCCAAACACGGTCCTTAGCGCTAATTTACGCAATTTCGAAGCATTGGTACAGCTGAAGCCGACTTCCCACAGGAGAACTATTGACATGGAGATGTAGTATCAACATAGCAGTTTGATATTATAAAAAACATTTCTTGAAGGTACAACTGTTTCCAAGAAAAATCCCAAAAAGTACCTCCCTATTTAGGACATTCCACTGACACGCATGGGGGCATTTCGCTGTTACTTTTAGAAGTTTAATCGACAGTGGCAATATTGAAAATTAACTTATTCTTCATATATCTCAAATATATCCTCCATATATCACAAATATTTATTTTACAGGGGCACTCATAAGAATTACATTACGCTGTATGGGGATCTCTAACTACAGAACCGATCCGAAAAATTCTTTCACTGATGGAAAGCTACACTATTCCTGAGTAATATAGGCTACCTTTTCAGCATGCAGCATAACTAGTTCTTTTACAGGGATACTCAAAAATTCTAGCACATGACGCTATATGGACATCTCTGTAACTACTGAATCGATTCTAAAGATCTTTTCACTGAAAGCTACACTATTCCTGAATAACATAGGCTAAAATTCATATATGCAGCATAACTTACAAGAACACTCAAAATAATTCGTAAGCATTGCCGTAACTGTCTCCATTCGCCACTCAAATTTATTCAAATTTTATTCAACTCCATTCAAATTTTTGAACAGTGTTTCTAAAGATCTTTTCACTGAAAGCTACACTATTTCTGAGTAACATAGGCTAAAATTCATGCATGTAGCATAATTTACAGGAACTCTCAAAAGAATTCGTAGCCCTTACAGCGGCCCGAAGGTGTTGGCCACTTTATTATGGGGGCACCTAGTAGGTGGACCAACGTCGACCCCTATGAAGGGACGGACATGACAACCACCCCCCGGGATCGAACTCCGGCCGCCGGGAGTTGAACCCGAAACCGGTGCTTGACCCACCATACAACTCGGTCTGCTTATTGGATAGGGTATATCTCTAAGTTGGTCCCATATAAATTTGGGAAAAAAATTCCAACCCTAAGGGTGGGAAAATAGGGGTTATTTATTGTTCACTCACAGATTTTAATGCTGAGTTGTGTAATACAAAGCAGACCTCTCAATCTCTGCATTTCTGCTAAAGCTCGTTCATCGTGAACGACGTGCGGAGAGCGCATTTTTTGGAATGTTAATGTTTATCGCTGGAGATTTATAGCCACAAAAAATTCTAAAATAAAACCTTTTAAACAAAAAATTAAACCACCGAAAAAACTGAAGAGCAAAAATTAATAAACCTTTTTTTTAACCTTAATAACTAATAATAATTAATAATTAGTTCTTAAACTAATATAAGTATACCTAAGTAGATATTTTGTAATGCGTTTGAGTTTTTAATTAACCTGAATTGAGTTTTTAAGTTCTTAAAACAATGTAAGTATACCTAAGTAATTTTGAGTCGGTGCCAAACAATCACTGAACAAAGATCAGTAAATTACCTTAAAGAAATAACCAAATCAAATTAACAATGCAACGTGAAATCTCCAGCGATGAACATTAACATTCCAAAAAATGCGCTCTCCGCACGTCGCTCACGATGAACGAGCTTTTGCAGAGATTGAGAGGTTTACTTTGTGGTACACAACTCAGCATTAAAATCTGTGGTCAACAATAAATCACCCCTATTAACAATGGAGATTTAGGTAATTTAGTGATCTTTGTTCATTCATTGTTTGGCACCGACTCAAAATTTCTTAGGTATACTTCCATTAGTTTAAGAACTTAGTTATTAAGGTTAATTAAAAACCCTAACTAATTACAAAAATATATACTTAGAAATGCTTATATTAGTTTAAGAACTTAGTTATTAAGGTTAAATAAAAAAGACTTATTATTTTTTGCTTTTCAGTTTTTTCGTTGAAAAGTTTTTATACTTAATTAGAGATCGCGACTTTCACTAGACTGAGAGAAAGGTCAAGAGCATAGTTCCGTCTAGAGACCTGCACGGGCCTGAAAATTGTGTATTTTCAGGCACGGGCCTGCCGGAGCCCGAAGATTCTTGAATTTGTAGGCCCGGCCCGGGCCAGTAACACATTTGAAACAAACATCACGGCCCGGCCCGTTTACGGGTTCATAATTGAGGAACAAAAATTACAGAAATTTTTAAAAATATAAAGACGAGCAAATAGATCGATAAATAAATATTTTTCAGGCATTTTATATTAAGTAAAGTTATTAATGTTAACTACTACATTAAATTAATACTAATATTAAAATAACCACCATTTATATGCATATACAGAGCTGCCAAGTCTCCGGCTTTTTTCGGGAAATTTTCTACCACTAATTTTTACTGACAAATTTATGGTTAAAATGAGTCCTAATATTTAATCCAAAATAAAACTGTTTAAATATGTGGTGGGAACTGTAGGTGGGAAATCTCCCGGAAAAAGCCGGAGACTTGGCAGCTCTGCATATACAGAGCTGCCAAGTCTCCGGCTTTTTTCGGGAGATTTCCCACCACTAATTTTTACTTACAGATTTATGCTTAAAATAAATCCAAATATTTAATCGAAAATAAAACTGTCTAAGAATTGTGGTGGGAAATCTCCCGGAAAAAGCCGGAGACTTGGCAGCTGTGCATATATATTCTGAAAAGTGGGATAATTTTTAATTAGATGTTTATTCATAAAGTAGAATAATGTGGAAATTTCAGTTGTTAATTTAAATCGAACTATTGAAATATTTTTAAAAAATCAGAGGAAAGCTTCTCTTATTTCTATAAAAAAAATACATAAATACTACGTTTAATGATGAAAATGAAAAAAGTTTAATAATTAGTTTTTTACACGTTAGACTCATTTATAGAAATAGATTTAAAATATTCTCAGTAATATAAAACTAATGAAATTCATATTCATGGTATAATTCAAATCTCAATCTAAAGTACATGAAAAAAGAAAACTTGAATGATACTAACACAAAAATTACCGTAATATTTAAAATACTTATAACATAATTATTATGATTAGTTGCATTTTTAAAATAAAAAAGTAAATGTTAAAATTACATTAATTCGATTCCGCCAAACCTCGAATAAATGATAGGGAAAAGTAATACTTACATTAGTCAAGAAATAATATCCATCATACCAAATTATTAAAAATAAATTAAAAGTTATCATGCAAAAATAAAAGAGAGGCTAGTATATCCGGCTTTAAATTAGTTCTTCTTTCTTCTAATATACGACCTGGGGTGCTGTAATTTCTTTCGCTTGTAGCACTGGAAGGTGGAATGCATAACAGTTTCCTAGCAAGGTTGCTCGCTCAATTTAGGAATTTTTTTTTCGTTTCTCTGTTGAAAGCTATTTTAATAAAAAGTTCATTCCTTATTTGAATGGCATGAATTATATAAGATTTCAAAATGAAGTGCATCATATTTTAAAACTTATTTATTTTACTTTCCAGTTTGATTTTTTTATAAATGTATAATACTTCTAACTAAAATAACAATTATTTTCTTTAACTTATTGAGTATTTATTTGGTATGGTTGCCAATGTCCTATGGTAAATTTGGCAATTCTAGTTATTGGCAATCGTGCCAATAACTAGAATTCCCAAATGTATTTTTTTTTTGTGTGTGTGTTGTTTTTAGTAAAACATTTTTAAATGATTTGCCAACCTTTTTCAATGTAAATATAAAATTTTAACAATTATTGGTTAATAGTTACTGATTTGTGATGGCAATGACTATCTTGTTTCAGTTATTGGTATGTCAAATTTTCAGTCAGCATGCCATCAAATTGTCAAAGTGTTCTATGTCCACTGCACTGGTAACTGCAATCCACCATTAAAAGTTGAAATATTAAATTATTCCAAGGAACACAATTTACTTCAAAAATGGCCCCTTGTGTCAAAAATGGCCATGCCAAATGGCTGGTTGTTACTTCATGCAAGGATTACACGATGGCGTTCTTTTTGCGTTCGGAGTAGGTTTTATGAAGTTGTGGTACACACACGACTACTTCTTAAAGAAATACTAATAAGCAGAGCTCTTTTCTCTACATTTTGAACTAGCTTTATCATCAATTTTAATTGGCTTCCGAGCCTGTAATAATTTCAGTTGTAAAATTACTTACATGAATAGTGGTGAGTTGATATTTTATTGCATCTTTTATTCTTCCCGTTTTTAGCCACCTTTTAAAATAATTTAAAATTTTATTTAGTTTGAATGCTAACTATGGTATGAAGTTCGTAGTTTAAAGTTCTTAAAACATAGAAAAAGAATTTTATGAAACGTACATGCTTGCAATAAGCATTGTGAAAGTAATAATAAAACCAGCTGAATTTCGATAGAATTTTTATGTAAAATGAAAACAATCCCATCCTGAAAGAGCAAAGGCAGATGAGCCACAGCTCATCTGCGTAAATTCTACGGAATCTTTTATACCTCGGATTTCCGCTTTACGGAAGTGTATGTAGTGAATCTGCTTCGCCTTTTCATCGAACTTGTTAACAGCAGCAGCTGAAAACGCTATTAAAGTAAATAAAGACACGTTCACCAAGAGGTTAATCACGTTGCAGGGGTGAATCTCATCTGATTCTGTTATATGCAGTGCCCCAAATAAAGATTCCGTCAGCGATTTTGCTCATTACTATAAACACTAGGAAGGATAATGCGGAATCAATCTTCCGAAATATACCCATAATATCGTCCTATCTTTCAAAAGAATTAGAAAGTGCTGTGGAAATGTGCGCTGGAAGCACCAGTCTTTTACTCAGCAGAATATGTTTCCTTAATACCATTGACATCTTTTGACAAGTCAGAACATAAAAGCTTGAAAACTAAAATAAAAAATAAGATGATGTATAATGAACTGCAGCCGCGTAAGCAAATACAACAGAGATCTTAACATATCGGTTTATTGAATTTGTGTCCAAAAAGCCATGAGTCGAAGTACTAAACTCCCTGTTCCATGTCTCCTTACCAAACGGATAAAAGGTAGAAGCAGCCAGGAAAATATAAGCAAATTTCGAAATTATCAAGTAAAAACGAATGGCGTGTCTTGGTGGAAGAACGTGAAGTTTAAACTCCATATTTTGCAACTTTAGAGTTACAATGCGTACCTGCTGTTTTTCCTAGCCAAATGATACCGCATCAAAAAAGAGGTCATAGAATATATCATCGTACTGACAATAGTTTTAAAGTCTCCAAAATTGCGTTGCTTACCAAACACTGCATTTGACATGAGTCACAGTTGCGCGGACCATGAGATTAGAATAAATATTCTCGTTACTAAAATGTTACATTTTCTTTTAAAGTTCATGTTTTCACCAAATAAACCAAACTGTTCCAGCATAAAATAATTATCCAAACGTCGACTTTTAATTTCTGATCTTTGTTCTCTTGATTTCAAAAATACTGACATTTTACCTAAATATTCCATCTCAGGAAAGTTCTTATGAATGGAACTTCTGGAACAATTCAGACTGACGTGTGTATGTAGACAGATGGTTAATATGTTAACACATCATAGAACAAAACTGCATAGTAAATTAATAAAGTATTACTTAGATCATTTATTAAATTCCATTTGAGAAACAATTATTATGCTTTTTTATTTTTTATTAAAATTAAATACTTTTGTTATTGCTTTGATTTAAGAATGATTTCTAAAAATCCTTTTTCTTTTTTTTCTTTCTTTCTTTTTTTTTCGGGTAATGCATTTTTAATGCCGCAATTCTCAATTTTCTTAATAAAAAATGTTTTCTGTTCTACGTTTTGGTTATGTTTTTTCTAGTTCTGCGTTGTCATGGGAAATATGACATGAATGCAGTTTTTACAATTTTCAAACGAATTCGTGGAAATTTCTATTCAATTGGATTCAAAAGCATATAGATATTTATACGCCGAGAAATAAATTTAAAACGTTTTAAACTCTTATGAAAATATTCTTTTTACATTATGAAATCAGTTTTTGTTGGAATTCATATTTTCTCCAATATGTCATCCATATTTTTTTAACATCCATTATAAAAATTGAAAAATTTCAGGTTGAATATCCTCTGAATACTTAAATCTTCTTTCGACAAATCCTGTCGTAACTAGTATATCAAATATTACTTTTAGAGGTTTTACATAGCTAAATGATGCCTGAATTGATATGCATTAGGATGGTCACAATTTAATATGGAGAAAAATAAATTCTACTGTTATTTTTGGGGGCACCCCCCCCCTAAAAGTTGCCGATCGACTAAAAAATGAGATTGGTAAAGTTTTAGCTCAATTTTATAACATTAACGCGTGCCGCATCAAGCTTGAACTCTTAAAAAATACAATTTTTGCCTAAAATATCTTGTTTTTCTTTCATATAGTATTAACTATTTGCTCTATAAACCCGGTTCTTGTTTTATTTCACAAAAAATGTTGTTGCTTTGAACTTTTACTCTCAACAAAACCGATTTAATGACATGCAGTGTTTTTTAGGTCAGTTCGTGAATCGTACAACCAAAATCTGCATTTTTGTAAAATTAGTGAAAAAAGGGCAAATTAAGACTTTTAAATAATTTGAACCTTTTTTTGTATTATTTGCATAAAAAACAAAAAATAAATCGAGAATTTTCATAAACTACAATTCGTGAAATATTTTTAGTTATTTGGTATGCATTTCTATGCTTCAGACGAAAGATCTTAATTTATATTTCAGTTGAAGCACATGTAAGACAAACCTCACAAATCCGCTTTATTGCAAAGTTATTTTTATTATCTGTTATCCTTATTTACTTTAGAATGGACATGGGAGCCCATAAACCTGTAAGTTTTTGCATAACAGTGATGTGTGGCTCAAGAGCAAGGAAGTTTTTTTATGAAACGAGACCAACATTATGTTTCTACACTCACTTTCGTCCCTTTTATGATGAGAAACTGCTTTTTTTTCGAAAAACCGCGGTTTGGTAAATTTTAACCTCAATACGGCACGGGTTAATATCATGTAAATGAGCTTTACCAATATCATTTTGTTACCTGTTGGCAACTTTTTGGGGGGATGCCCCCCCCAAAAAAAAAATTAGAAAATTGATTTTTTGTGACCACCCTAATGTGCATACTTGGTCAAAGCCGTATATCCGGTGTAATGGGTGGTTAATAATTTCTTGCAAGCTTTAAAAATTCATTTTAAAAAAAAAGAAGAAGTAATAATAGAACATTTTTGTTCGCGTAAACAGGATTAGGGAGGAATCGTTATTTGCCGTAGCTGATGAGATATACAGGCTGCGGTGCTGAGAGTTTGGTTACATCCTTTACACTCGAAGAGTCAAGTGACCTAAAGGGTGTGGCCATCTTACCCTGGTTATCTCGAACTAAGATCATTTTCAGAGCCCGGGGACAACTGAAATTTTTACGCCCCCCTCCTATTTGCCAAAATGTAATGGAGAATTTTTTATGTAAAATTTGGCGCCCCTCGGGTGCTGCGTCCAGGGTCGCATAAGTCAGGGGTATTACTGAGGGGCGTAGCCTGAGGGGGCTGCAGACCCCCTCCCGAAATGGGACCCTTTACTTAGCTTACAATTTAATATTTAACTTACAATTGAACTTTAGCTTTAAATTTAACACCCAACCTCTCCCCCCCCCCACCCGAATTAAAATCCTGGCTACGCTACTAGTATTACTGTATTTTTATTTTTAAACCACACGTAAAAAATGAAAGCGATACGTTTACACTCCAAACAAAGAAATAAGGTATTGAGGGTATGGAAGATCGGGTAGGGGGAGTTTCTTGTGTGTTCGGAACCGACTGGAATTTTCGTTGTCCAGGTAATAAAAATGCAGCACATTTCCATTCTAGCAAATTTCTGTGACGAGCTAAAGTCAAAGTCAGAGCTCCTCTCCTCTCGAAGGCCATTTCTTCAGTCAGAAGCATTTCTCAATAGTGATCCCTCTGTAGCGCTCTTTTTAAAGTTATTAAAATCCAATGAGAAACACGCCTGCACTTTGTTGTACCTTTCTTTTATTACCGCCGCAACGAAAATACAAGTATGTTTCAACCCGCCTATTAACATTTGTACATCTGTTTTTAAGCATGATAATTATGGTACTCTTAAAGAATGGGCGAGTGGGATTATTTGCGTCATAAGACATATGGTTTCTGATTTGTTCTGTGTTGGACAAAATGAATAGACGATCACACCTTATTGCAGATCATTAGTATTAATACTATTATGTTATTACCATATTAGTCACCTTTAATTGGACCAGAGCCTATCTAACATGAAAATTGTGAGTTCAGTGGAGTGGCCAAAGGGGAGAGGATAGGGGGCTCACAACCCCCCAAGAGGAATTTTTTGCCACAAAAAATATATATTCTTCACTCCCTTTCCACACACACGTATACATATATGTGAGTTGCAGTAGTCGTAAACCCCCATGAAAAATTTCTGACTACGACACTGAGTAATTCTAAAGGTACAAGGGTACAAAATTAAAAAAAAAATGTATATTAAAGGGTAAGATTTTAGAAGCACCTGATTTCTTTATTCTTTTCTTTTTCCTTGGAGGTGCTAGCGGTCTCACCTTTGTCCCCTTTAGTGCGTCCAGTGGCGAAGCCAGAAATTTCTCATTGGAGGGTTACGTCTACTGCAACTCGCATATATCCATACGTGTGTGAGATAAGGGATTGAAGAATATACATTTTCTATGGTATACAATTCCTCATTGGGTTGGGGGGATTGTGACCCCCCCCTTTTCGGACTGGCGCCACGTTAATGTCTGGCTTACCGCGTGGATGTCGATCTAATGGTGTGGATTTTGAGGCGACTTTCTCCAGATGTAACGTGAATATGCTTTAGAAATTCTTAAAAAAGTCTACTGCCTAAGGCATCTCCCCTGTCCGATAGCCCTCATACAGCTCTGCCTTAGGCACTAACTAAAATCTCGTCAGATTTAAGTACAAAAATGTTGTGTTGAAAAGTGTTTCATGATCGATACATTTGGCATAATTGAGCTTTCTTGTGTACTTTGTGTACATGTGTATAGATAAATTTAAATTTTTAGCCCTTTTTTTTAATAAAAACAATTTATCTATGGGCCTGCACAAGCACAATATTTTCCCTTTACAAGTGTCTACATTTCCGCGTTCAACTATTACAGATATTTTTTACACAGTGTTCATTAAATTTTTCTAGCATTTAATACGTGATTTTTAGCCTCTCTCTCTCACTCTTTTTTTATATTATATATAAACAGTTTAGCTATAGGCCGGCACACGCGTCATTCCCCCCTCCCTTTACAATTTACATTTCCGCGTCCAACTATTACTTACAGATTACTTTTTTTTTTCACAACGTTCATTAAATTTTTCCTATATTTAATAAGTGATGCAGCACATTCTGAATACATTTATTTTCACTTATCAATCCCCATCTCGAAAAGCCATCCTGATGCCATGGCTATTAATCCGTTGAAGAAAGTAACACTAACAACATTCAACAATTCCTTAATTCCCCAATAAACAAACTCCCCGAAAAGATTTATGCCTCCCTCTGCCATCCGCCGCTCCTCCAGGAAACGATTCGGACATGACAAACCATCATTCCTTCATACCTCACACATTCGAAGCTTTTGTACGATCGCATCTTTCCCTCGCCACCTCACACAATTTGAATCACTTCATTTCCATTGCTATCTCACACATTCGAAGTTTTGTACGGCTGCCTGATTTGAACATTATTTCATCGCCTCTTTCCCTCGCCACCACACACCATTTGAACCACTTCATTTTCCTAGCTACTCACTCATTCAAAGTTTTTGTACGATTGCCTCATTTGAACCTCTTCATTTGAAGTCCCTCTTTGAACCACTTCAAAACCGATTGAGGTACCTAACTCACTCCTCATTTTTCCTGCGCGAGTTACTAAACACTAGTCCAAAGCTCTTTACTGCAAGTATCGAAGCACGGCATGACACTTATCCGTTCGAAGCTACAAATTCAATTTATAGAACACAAAATCTTTTTATTTTACAATCATTAATTACAGAATGTCTTTCACGCACAAATCATCCGTACTATGCACAATATCATCAAAAAAATTGGTGAGTTTTTTTTTTTTTAACAAAAACTTGTGATAAGTTAAGAAAACAAAAAAGAAATAACAGTTTTTACATATAAGATTATATATATGAACAAAAATATATAAAAAAAAGGACGAAAATCTGAAACATTTTCAGATTTTAAATACGCACTATAGTGCTACATATTAAAAGCGCATCATAATTTATGTGTCGTCCCTATTTTTCTTCCTTATTCCATTAAGCTGAAAAGTCTATAATTATTCACGAATTTGCCGTATTTTGCTTCCTTGTTTCATGAAAATCATCTTTGAAATCGAAATCTATCTTAAAATCGCCTACTTAAACTATTTACTCCGTATACTACAACTATAGTTCACCGTTTTAAATATTGGTTCGAATGTGCATCATAATCCATGAGTGTGCCGTGTTTGTCTTTCTTGGGTTGATTCCTACTTCCAAGTACCCGACTCTCACCAAGTTGCGATCATTAAACATATGCAGTATTCATGACGATTTTGTGTATTTATGTGGCAATCGTAATTTATAATTAAAATAGCGATTTGGAACAACCTATCAGTATAGCATTGCGTTACATTTTTATTTATTTTGGGTTGTCAGTTAAGGTAGTTTTAATAATTAAGTGTCTTCAAATTCCTTAACTGGTGCATTTATCGCTAATTTGTTCACTTTAGGTTTCATCTAGTTCTTTTGGGAGTATTGAAACTTGTGCATAACTCCTAGAGACCCATGACTGCTCCCCAAAGTGCGGTGAATTTTTAGATTGGCGAGATTAGGGGCGTTAAAATTGGAATAAACTCTTTCTTAAACCATAAAACACATCTTTGGAATCGAAGTCTTTCTTAAAATTGCCTATTGAAACGGTTTTACAATCTTTGCCAGGCATATTCGAACTATAGGCATATTCCAACTTCATTGCGTAGATATATTTTAAATACTGTTTGGAATTGGCATCATAATCCATGAGTGTACCGTATTTTCCTTCTTTGTTCCATTAAACACTTCTTCGGAATAGAAATCTATATTAAAATCTCCTACCAAAACTCTTTACAAATTTTCGCCAGGCATAGTTAAACTATACTTGTCCTATACTATTTGGAAAGTGTATCGTAATCTATGAGTGTAACGTATTTATCTTCTCTGTTCTACAAAACACTTCTTCGGAATTAAAATCTTTATTGAAATCGCCTACTAAAACTATTTTACAATGTTCGCCAGGCATTTTCTAACTATAATCAAAATATATTTATAAAAATGGAAATGTGATGCGGCGCGTATACAAATCGTGTCTACACGAAAAACCGTGATCGAGCGAAATAGCACTCAAGTGCTAATACGTAGAAGACCCAAAATCCGCACAGCTTGGTTCCAGACCTTGTGCAGATTTTAGAATTTTGCGGATTTTGGGTCATAATAGAAAATATATTCTATTTCCACCCTCCTCAGAAAATAATAGAAAAAAAAATACAATAGAGATTAAGGGAAACAAATCATGTTACTTATAATTAGAATCATGATATAAAAATACAGAGGATTAATGCAATATACAAAATTATGAAATTATAGTACAACTTATTTAAACATGTATAATCAATAGTTTAGTACTTTGGGATGTTCTAAATGTAGTTTTTATTTATTTTTTCATTATTTTCTATTCGTAATACAGCTTTGCAGCTCTACGAATCTGAGATATTTCTTTCTCACAGCCTAACCTTCATTAAATATTAATTTATCAACTTTTTGATCATCCTCACTTGTTACTGTGGCAGAGTCTGTGTCATGTGATCATAATTCAGTGTCAATTATGTCACTGTCAGTCATTTGAAAGTTATCAATGTTAAGATTAAAGCTCACAGACTCCTATTTTTTTTTTTTCATGTGGGAATAGCTTATTTAGTTTTACTTTGTGGTTATACTGCAGTTTTCTGAACTTGCAGCTGGCAGGGCAGATTTCATTGTTTACATTGAACAGACAGTGCGGATTTTAGAGCCTTGCGGATTTCGGATCGGCGGATTTTGGGTCTTCTACTGTAATAAATCGCTTTATGCCGACCGGATTGTATAGTGGGTAAAGCACCGTACTATGGTTTCGGGTTCAACTCCCGGCGGTCGAGGTTCAATTCCCGACTGGGCGTGAATGTCATTTTGTCCGTCCCTTCATAGGGGGAACTTTGGTCCACCTACTAGGTGGCCCCATAATAAAGTGAACAACACCTCCGGCCTTAGTAGCGGTCAAAACCTCCAAGGCATTGTTAAGGCCCGCCATTTGAAAAAAATAAAAAAATTAATCACTTTATAACGAAAAGGTATATTTCAATTTTAAATTGAAGAAAAATTCTGGCGTATATTGATATTTTCTGAAAATTTTATAGAGGATTTCGTCGCTAAAGTTAAAATTTAAATGAAAGTATCATATCAAAACTTATGATGCTCGGCTTTGTTCGTTAGTATGGCTGTTGTGATATATTCAGTTATGTTTCAGGCATTCTTCTTGCTGCGCTATTAATGTGTCTCAATCACGTCGAGTCATCATTATCTAGAATAAGAAAGTCTACGTACTCAGAATATCATGATACCAATCCAGAAAACCTACACCTTTTGTTATAAAGGAATAATTTGAAAGTAAATGCCTTGTGTGTTAAATTATTCAAACAATATCGGAAATTTCGCTACATAAAAAAATAGTATTTTTTTAATAATCATTGCAAAATGTATTTATTAATTAAATATTGTTTACTAAGAAATTTATCTGTAAAATTAATTACTATTATATTATGTGAATAAATTACATGCATAATATTTACGGACATTAGTTTTGAAGATAAATTTCCTTTTCGTTTAAAAAAATGCATTTTCTTCTAAAACCCCTTGCAATCGTGTGAATGCTTTAATATTTTTTAAATGTGTCCTTCGTTTGTTTGTGTAACATGCATTTCGGATTTGTGTTCTTGTCCCGACGACCGCTTAAAAATTCACGTCAGAAGGACAACACAAGTGTGTGCCCTCTAGGGATGGACGCGAGACGACTTTTTTGCGAGACGAGACAGAGATTTACAGCGTTTTTGCGAGACGAGACACACATTTTTAACATTACGATATAGGGATTTTTACGATATATGGTCGAGACAAGCTTTTAGGCTATTTTGCGAGACGCGAGACGCTTTTTTTTTTATTTATTATCCTAACCCGTATTTACGCTAATTTCGGAGAAAACCACAGAATAATCAGAACATTTAGGTCGACAGCCGCACGATGGGACCCGAATCCGGGACCTTCACACTTCGACCGTCTACTATTTTAAAATCTTTCCTAAAACGCTTTGTTGTTGTTGTTGTTGTGTTTGAAAAAGTATTCGGATTTGTGTGCTTGTACACGAGGAGCCGCTTATAAATCCACGTCAAAGAAAGGACAAACACAAAGGGGGGGGGCAAATGCCTCGGGGAGGACTTTCCTGGGTATCTGGTGCGTATTCACGTGACATCTGGGGAATACCGCCCAAAACTCCAGACCGCTAGACCGACGGCCCCGCGAGAGGACAGAATCCTCATCCTCCACTTGAGCCATCTTCCAATGTCAGTGGCTCCTAAAACGCTTATTTTTTATTTTGTTTTGAGAATTGTTGTTGTTGTTGCTTCTGTATTTGGAAAATTAATTTTCGGACTTGTGTGCTTGATTTAAAAATCCGCTTATAGATCCTCGTCGAGTAAAATGGATAACACAATGGAAGTTTTTACAAGCACTGATAAAGGAAATTCAAACAACCAGGATATGAGTGGGAATCGAACCCTCGACCGTACGCTTGAGCGATTTGCGTAGAGGTGGACAAGGCTTTAACCTCAAAGCAGCCGGCTCCCCTGTTGAGAATTTTTCTTGAGGTTTTTGACTGCAATCTTCAAAATGATCTTGTATCCCCGTATTTCCCTTTAACATTTATTTTATTCCTATATCATTCATTATCAATTACAGAACACACCAGAAGTACAAACACAAGAGAAGGTAAAAGTGACCCGTAATGGGATAACGGGATTCGAACCCAAGACATCACCGCTCGTAGGCCGGTGGCACAGATAGGTGCGTAAACCCTCGCAGCCTGATGGTTCCCACACTGATTTATTAATGGTCCTATCATGATCACAGATTTCTTGTTTTCTAATCTAGATGGGATTCGAGGGCTCTCTGTGTAATGTATGTTCTAAGTACAATTTTATACTACTAGAACCTGAGTAATATATCATTGACCTTCTGAATATGCAAAATCAATCAATTTGCTGATTTGGATAGAGAACAGCGCTGCTAGATATGAACTATTCTTCAAAATATATATTAAATTTAGAATTCTCCCTGAGCATAAGTGTAAAAGCGGATACAATAAATTCACTTACACACCATCAAAGATTTTAATTCAGTGTTTAAACAGGGATAACAGATTACCCTTCAGTATAATAGCATTTCTCTACATGGTAAATCATCGTGCTACATGGACACGTTACTCTTCTTAGGGCATAGCTGCCAACTAGAGATGGCCAATGATTCGATGAGTCGAATCAGTGATTCGAATCTTGGTACTGAGTGGCTCAGTCTTTACACTCACTCTCTACTGATTCGAATCTCAAGCCCTCAAGGGAAATACATTCCAAGTGCGAAGGGAAGAAAAACTTATTTTCCCTTTGCCGTTCCCAGGGATTTTCCCTTACTCTTTCAACTCTTTTCGACTCTTTACGACTCCTTTCGGCTCCTTTCGACTCTTTACGACTCTGAGTCGATAGATGATTTGAAACAGTAAATGAGTGGTTGTGGGTGAGTTGGTCACTGAGTTGGTGCAGCAACGAATCTTTACTGATTCAGTGTTTCGCTCTGTTTCGGTGATTGTATACTATCGTTGAGATTCGTTAGTTTTTCGAATCTTCTATCGACTCAGAGTCGAAAGGAGCCGAAAAGAGTTGAAAGGATGTTTCATTTAATTGGAGGGGTTTTTTCGAATCTTCTATCGACTCAGAGTCGAAAGGAGTCGAAAAGAGTTGAAAGGATGTTTCATTTAATTGAAGTTTTTTTTTTTCGAATCTTTGGTGTTTCATTTCTTGGTTGGTGGTCGGATTTTAAAGTTTTATCTGTCTGTGGGTGTGGAGTGGGTCGAACATCGTTTGCTTTTGGCGGGTGGCATAGGCGTTACTTCCTAAGGGCGAGAGGGGTCAATCTCCCCCCCGAAAAAAAAATTAAAAAAATCCCTCCTTCCAACTTGTCTGACTGATTTAATATTTGTTTAAAATTTAATGAAACATCCCTTTTCTACTTTTAACTTTAATATATGTCCCCCTGCCCCCACCCTCAAAAAAAAAAAAAAAAAAAAAAAAAAAAAAAAAAGAACGTTAAGTTTACATGGTGGCGGATTTTCATGTGAAGGGAAATAGAATGAAATAAAGTTAGGATTGTGCTTGTCACTTTTAATGAAGGATACAGGGGCGGTATTAAGCGCTCTCACAAAAGGACTTTGTAGTAAGCAAAATAACATTTCGCTTTATTGCAGCAGATTTCCTTGTTTTTTTTTACCTTGTTTTTCGTTTAAGGGGAATGATTTTATTTTCTTTCGTAATTCAGAGAAATACAAAATAGGGCCCAAAGCAGTGGCGTAGTTAGTGTTATTGACAGTGGCGTAGCCAGGATTTTATTTCGGGGTGGGCTGGGTATCAAATTTAAAGATAAAGTTCAATTGTAAGCTAAGTAAAGGGTCCCATTTTTTTTGGGGGGGGGGGGCAGCAGCCCCTCAGTAGGACTGGGCCAAAAATCGACATATCGGTTTTATTTCAACATCAAATATCCGATATTCCCATTTTCATTTCAGTGAAATCTCGAATTCGATAAAGGGCAAAAATACAGGCCGGCCAGGGGCGTAGCCAGAATTTTTTTATGGGGGGGGGGGTATGACTACTGCAACTCATATATATGTATACGTGTGTATGATAATGTAGTGAAGAATATACATTTTGTATGGCAAAAAATTCCTCATGGGGGGTTATGACCCCCCTAACCCCCCCCCCCTTGGCTACGCCTCTGAGGCCGGCGATAAGAAAATCCTGAGATCAATACCAGCTTGTGATGCTTTTGCTACTGCTTTCTCTCGGAAAGCTTCTTCTTCTCTAATCGCAGAAAAAACAGCTCCATGGTTTATTAGTCTAATTACCATAATTAATTAACGTATATCTCGGAACCTATCCACCGGAGCGCGTTTTTATTGATTCTCGACCCCCCCTACACTCAACACCCCACCGATACTTAAAATTTCGAATGCTTTGACACCAAACTTAACCTTTTAATCTTACAGGCCCAGGGGGTCATACGAAGCTCCCCTATATTTTCAATTTGGGCATTTTAAACACTAGCCTCCTCCGGCGGCAACTCCAAGGTCTGGAAACCATCCCAGAGCCAATTTCTACATGTTTGCAGTCCTTTTAAGCCTCAATCATGGTTAATTAGTCTAATTACCATAATTAATTAACGTATATCTCGGAAACTATCCATCGGAGCGCGTTTTTATTGATTCTCGACCCCCCCTCTAGGACCCCCATCGATACATAAAATTTCGAATACTTTGACACCAAACTTAACCTTTTAATCTTACAGGCCCAGGGGGTCATACGAAGCTCCCCTGTATTTTCATTTCGGGCAGTTTAAACACTAGTTTTACTGGAGCAAGGAGAGAGAGATGCTAACTGCCCGAGAACTCAGCGGAGAAGAAACCCGATGAATGGGTGAAGGGTGTTTAAATAGTACGGCTTTCGGCGCAGAGAGAGGGAAAATTTCTTTAGTTGTTTTATTGATTCAAGATTCGAATCACTGATTCGAATCATCGAAGTAGTGAGTGAGTAGAGATTCGAATCAGTAAAATGAGTCGAACCGCCCATCTCTACTGCCAACCTTCCCGATTTCTTCGGGAGATTTTCTGCCACTAATTTTTACCTAGCTATTCATGGTTAAAATAACGCCAAAATTTTAAAAAATAAAACTGCTTAAAAATTGTGGTGGGAAATCTCCCGAAGAAATCGGGAAGGTTGGCAGCTAGGTAAGGGGTAAGACAGCTGCCAACATGCACGGACTATAGTTAACCACTTTTTGCAAAGAGTAAATTTTGACTTAAAAACAATGAAAATTTGCCACTAAAAAGATATATTCGAAAAAGTTACTGTTAAGCAAAAGTCGTTAATTACAGTCCGTTCATGTTGGCCGTTATGGTTAAGATGAGACAATCAATCTGTTTACAAAGCCTCAGTTTTCACAGTGAAACATTAAGATTCTAATATATAATTTATCAATCACTCATACTAAACTAGTAAATAATATTCTAGTGTTAAATCTTGGAAAAGTATTAGGAGCTCATGAACTCTAAGAATGTACTTCTTACACTTTATCATTTATTTCAAATTTTGGAATACGCAGAACTAGAGTATATATACTTTCTAATCTTTATCTCAGATTTAACCTAAACGCTCCCATTTTTGCAAAGACACAGAGGCGAAGATTCAGCAGGGTATTAAATAACAGGTCGGTGAAGCAACTGTAAACACAGAAGTAGAATATTCCGCATTCAAAGACTAATACAGAAAATCATACACCGATTGGTAGTCTTCATTTTGTCACAAATTTACAAAAAAAAAACATTGAGAATATAATTGCAGTCATTATTGAGTATTACACAGGTGAGTCCCTGCGTTAACGAAGACCTGTGCAGGGATAAACTGAAAACAATTCCACGCCAAGCAGTTATTTTAAGAGACCATTAAAATTTGCTTTCGTGAATTTTCCATGGTCCAAATATGACTACCGATGTTCACCCTGCTGTGCGACAGCAATGTTCCAACGTCATAGTTCATCTGCATAATTCCAGCAAAAATAATCAATGCGAAAACGCAATTTGGTTAAAAACGCAATTTGGTCGAACTAGCAGCGGGTGAAAATCATATATTACAAGGTGTGTCCGAGGAGTTCCGTGAATGGTGCAATAAAATAAAGGAAACAAGAGTTACAAACAAAATATCTTTACTGGCTTTCAAAGTAATCACAATTAGCTACATCACACGATTGACATCACTTGTGTAACTGCTGGAAACATTCAGTAAATGCTTATTTTGGAATCGCTTAAAGCACCGTTGCCACATGTCGTTGGATGTGTTGTCTTTGCCACACGTAATCAACAAATCGTAGACCTTTCAAGAGTTTTTTGTGAGGGGGAACAAGAAGTCTGCGGATACCAGATCTGGAAAATATCGAGGATGTACAAGAATTGGCTCAAGACCGATCTTCGACAAATTCCTTTCCATCTCTTAAAGCGGTTAAATCACTCAAAAGACTCACTTTTCTCACTGCTTTAACATCGTACACTGCTTCAACATTACCATTTCATGCATCTTCGTCCCCGTTTCACCTAATTTATAGCAAAATTTGATGTTCAGACATCGCTCTATTTCGCAATGACATGCCTTTTTATAGTGACTGGGTTTAAATTGATCATAGAACATATTTCAGTTTGGTTGATGTCATTTGGACTCTAGAAGGCATTAGTTGCCAGTCTTTCACTGCGTGAGTGTGAGCGGTGCATTCAAATAGTGCAGTTTTTAAAATATGTGACCTTTTCGGACCTTTTCGACCCTTTCGGACGCACCTTGAATGAGTAAATTTGCGTTAATTACAGTACGTATTAAATTGCACTATACAAAAAAATGGAAGTCAATGAATTTGCATAGCATTTGATTGAAACTCACAAATTTATTATAAGCAAGGAATATGTCAGAATACATCCTATAGCACTAAGGTAAAAGCCTTTTGTAAATTCGAAAAATCCCCACCCTGAGAGAGCAAAAGCTGGTCCCAAACACATACGCAATTCAGCTGCAAAGCTGTATCTGGAATTATACAAACCATGAACTTCCAGTTTCCGAATAAGATGGTAATTAGACTCTTTTGCCATTTTATCCAGGGTGTTAACCGCAGAAGCTGAAAATACGATGAAGATGAATAATATCATGATATTGGCAAGATATGTTATGGTCAAAATGCGTATTCCAGCCAAAGTACCTTTAATAAGAGTCAGTGCTCCAAAGAGGATTCCAGAAACACAACCGAAGGTTGTGACAAATATAGGGAAAGACAGCTCTGAATCAATCTCTTCAAATACAGAGATTATAGCATCGTACCGTAAGAAAGATTTATCACAAACATTGATTAATCTATCGGATTCACCTTTAATGTTTTTGGTAAGAATAATGTGCTTATTCAGTACCAATGCCATTTCATGGCATATAATACAATAGAAGGCAGAAAATCCAATGAAGAGGTAAAAGCCCGCGTAGTGATATATTGCTGCGACAAACCAAGCACCAAATAATTTGATGTTTTGGTTTATTGTAGAGACGTCCAGCAAATCAAAAGTGAGGGAATTGAATGCGTAGTTCCATTGCTTCTCGTTGTGTGGATGAATCACTAAATAAACTGTCAATACGTATATAAAAGTTGTGTAGACAAAATATAACTTTGTAAGATTTTTCGATGGCGAAATATGAAGTTTAACTTCTAGCTTTTGTAATTTCCTTATCACTTCGTATACCTGATCTTTTCTCCTTTCTAAATACTTCCACCTTATGATACTGTTCGCAAGAAATAGAGATTTGATGATCATTCGTTTAGAGTTTTCCTCGAATTGTGATCTCCTGAAGATAAGGTAAAATAAGTGCAGAATTTGCACGAACCATGACAGGAACAAAAGAATTCTTAAAAGTTTTGCCGCTAGTCTTCCTTTTCCTTTCTGAGAATTAGAATGAAAATTAAATCCGAAACATCTTAAAACTGAAAATAAATCGGTTTTCAGATTTGCGTATTTATTAGCAACCCCGGGATCGCGGGCAAATAGTCTCTTCCTTTTAACCAATGAACCACTTTTGAAGTTCTTCATGTTTTCTTGTTTAGTTAAACAATAGAAAGAAATGAAATCTTTAGCAAAGTTGCTGTCACAAATACCTGTTCTATTATACCTGAAAATTACCTGTTATTTTATTATAATGTTTAGTTAAAAAATAAAACTTAACCAATACTACTCAGCATAATGTACGCTATTATTTATTTGTGCATTTAAAAGAAAGCTTTCTTGTAATGATTATTGATGTATTCTATGTAAATTGGTTATCATTCATCTTTTTCATATTTCTCAAATAAATATATCCGAAAAGATTTGCTCTTTGTACGTTATTATCGAGCCAGATTCTTAAGTTTTTCACAACTTTTTACTAAGCTTTCTGAAAGTATTGATGCACAAATAGATTTTTTAAAAATTACTTGATAAAATTGATTTTTCAAATAAACTTGAACTCATACTGAAATAAGCCAAATACATAATAATGCTTTAATTTAAAGCAAAACCTAAGAAAATTAATGATTGCTGAACTGTACTACAGTGTCAATCGATATAAATTTGCATATTAAATTAATAAATATGTATTAATAATAGTTTTTATTTTAAATGGTCACTTAAAAAGATATTTTTCAAGCATCGATATTTTATTAAAGTATCTTAAATTGTAGAATAAAATGCTGAACAGATTTTTTTAATTGGTGCATTCAACTCATAATCGCTATACTTTAATATGCAATAAAGGAGAGTTTCCTGCGTTAAAAAATATGTACTGAGCATCGTATTATCATCGTATAGTCAAAATATTAAATTTTTAAAATGCTCTAATTTGGGGTGACATCCTGTGCTAACATTCCATCCATGACAGACAAGTAAATATTTAAGACAAGGCTATACTAATGCATTGTTTACTTTATGAAAACATACAAAAAGAATAAATGCGTTACAGATATTGCCTTACTTTCAATACTCCTAATGTAATATCTAAAAATGCATCACCAATGACCCAAACTAAAAGATTTATTTCTTCATTGAAGCTTGTATTACCGAAAAACCAAATTAAATGCAAATGATTTAAGACAAGCCTATTTGCGCTTTCTGAAAATAGTTTCTAGAAATTCTTGAATTTTTTTCTCTCATGTGAGATTTGCTTGATTCGTGACTCTCTTCCAGCCGCAGAAAATGTAAATTAAAACAGCTCCTTAGTACCAGATCAATCAATTTACAAAAAAAAATGACGCTTCCGATATCAGTTTCAAAAATTTCGCATCAAACACCTCACTCGTTTACATTTATCCTCGGTGTATTAGTGATATCACACGAGTTAATACTATCAGATATTCTACGAAGAGAGAAAATGATTCTGATTCAAAATATGCAAGACTATATGAGTTCCTTTTTAGTTCATAAAACAAATATAAAAAGTATACACATGGAATATTACTAAGCAAACACTATCAAATTAGATATGATCGATTTTCAGTTTCTTTCACGAATCATATATAAGAAGGTTAATTTAGATACTTTATAAATAATATTTACGGTTTTCAATTAAAACACGAGAACGACGTTTGCACGTGTCCTATAAACACGCAATTCAAAGGCATCGAAGAACCTTGTTCCATTTAACTTTAAACAGTGAGTACGAGACAATGAGCCTTTTCTTCAGCTGCTGAATATTGATTTCAATTTATATTCTCAAAATCAATTTAATAGAATCTCGTGCTTGGTAAAAAATTTAGTGTGCTGAAATAATCAAATAAATTTCAGTTAATTTTCTTTATCAGATTCGATCAATTTAACTGTAGTCATTAATTTTATAGCAAGCCTCACCATGGCACAGTGGTTATAGCACTGAAAATGGTAGACGGCCGAAGTGTGAAGGTCCCGGGTTCGGGTCCCATCGCGCGGTCGTCGATCTAACGGTCTGGAGTTTTGATAGGTTTCCTCCAGATGTAACGTGAATACGCATTAGAACACCTTAAGTCCTCCTACCAAGGCATCCCTCATCTTAGGCAGATACCCTTCGCGCAGGTTTGCCTTAATCACACACACAACAATAATTGTGTTCACCAAAATCATCCACGTTTATTTTTAACCCTGCTAGGCTCAATTTTTTTCCTGTGTCTGAAATAAGTATATGTGATAATGTTAGGGATTATTATTTGGGTAAAAATAGTTTAATAAATAATAACCTAATATTTTACTAGAAAATCACTTTTTATTTCAGTTTTGTGTGCGGTACACTGGCCTTAGCTATATTTTTGGTATTTATTTTGAAATTTTAGTAGTCAAATAATTTCTTGATATGACGAACTCCAACACACAGTAATGTTTTCCTGGTCAAAACTCTTTGTTTACGATTTTTTAAAAATTTTCTAAAATAAACAAAACCACATTCGAAAGATTAATGTTTAAATTTCAATCAGTTTTGGCAATGATATGAACAGTCAGGTGGAGCGAAAAAAACTTCATTTCAAAATTCATACTGCCTGAGTCATTAAAGGGTGCGAAACTGATAAGAGCAAATTCTTTTCTAATTTCAGCTCAAAATTATGTCATCTTCAGGTTCCACAACTCAAGCGAATATATTGCTAGTTTATATTTTTATTATAATAATAATGTTTAATTAATTAATTGAATAATTAGTTATGTTTTCATTATTAAATTGCTTTATTAATACGTTATTGCTACATGTCTGTGCTGAAAATCGTAGATTTAGAAGCAAATGTCGACTTAGGATCTGTTTCAGAAATGGAATATACCTCAGAAAATGATGACGATTTCGTTAGTCAGGAAGCAAAATGTCGGAAAACGACTGACGATGAGATTTCCTAAATCTCCAAGACAGACCCAATGCCCGAACTATCCATTGTTCTTGATAGAGCAGATGTATCGTAGTATTAATTATTGAATTAATTAATAAAACGTAATTATTTCAATAGAAATTTGTAAAAGACTTAAGACACTGGGAATATATTCACTTGAGGTGTGAAGAACAGTAAGTACATCTACACCCAACAGCTTGAATTATATCGTTCCTTTCTATTTATAAATATACTCTTAAAAACCCACAGACGCCGATACTAGTATTTTATAGACATAGAGGAGTAATTAAAGTGTTTGTTCCACATATGGTACCAGGTACCTTGTAGTGTTAATGCATAGTTTAATTTAAGTCTAATAAGTATATTTAAAATAAAAAGTGAAACGATATTTGAATGAGGGTTAAAATATTGTTATAGCTCGCAATCAGTACAATTTCATTTAAATTATTCAGCGTTTTTTAAGTAGTTTAAATTTCTTAGTTATCGAGAGAGAGAGAGAGAGAGAGGATTCGTTTTCATAAATTGAGAGATTATTATTTTTAATGGAGTTTTGTTAAGCATCGAAGGATTTTATAGAATTACTTTTTGACATACAGAAACAGACTGTTTAAGATGTTTCACTGAAATGCTCTACGCTAAACTTTCTAATCAAAATTTACTCATTAAGCGTAAGCAGTGTCCGTTTCCATTTAGTAACTATAGTAGTTATTCCATTCGTTAACATCAATGTTAGCCTCTATTTATCAATTAAAGCTAATTCAGGTTTTAAATTTAGAATTTGTATAGCAAAATTATGATTCTGGTTTCTAATCAACATGTTTATAAATTCATTATTGCTTCAATTTATCTTGATTTGTTAATGATTAGGGATTGAAATTTATATTAAATATTTGTATAGAAATTGTGATTGCAGTTTCAGTTCTTAAATAAATCTTATATAATAAAATCCGAGAGTAAACAAAGTTTGTAGCTGCCTGGCTATGCTTGTAGGTTTGTGACCTCCAATCTTCTTATGCATGTGCCTTTCGATCGCATAGCGCCGAGACGGGTGGTCGCAGACCTACCAAATTTTGTATACGGCTTCACTAGGACCTATTGTAACACAAATCGGAAGGATTTTTTTTTTTTTTTTTTGGAAATTCGAATAAGAAAATATTTTATGTAGTGGACGATTTTTGGCATCTTTTCTCGTATAATACGTTATAACGCCGGTAATTACACTCGCCATAAAACGATATTTGCATCATCGGATAGAACAGAAATTTTTCTTTTAAAAATAGTTTGTTCTGACTGTGTAACTTAATTTACAGATTTTTGAGATTTTTTTTTTTTTTTTTTTAACGAAATCACTTTTGTCAAAAAATGTCAAACAATTTTAAAACTCTTGCATCTTGAATTCTATCCGTCATAACTTTTTGATATTTTGTGAAATGACGGAGCATTCATTTTAGACCCTTTTAAAAGAAAAACTGGGGGAAATTTTAAATTAGGAGATTTTTTACGATTTTTTAAGTAAAGAATGATTTTGAATTCAGTAGCCCCTGCTTAAAAATTTCGGGATCATATCTTGGAGTTTGGTTGCCTTGGAAAAAATAACAATGAATAGAATTGCCAGCAAAAAAATAAATAAAACTAGTTTTAAACAAAACTCCGAGTTTTCGTAAGTGAGATAGATCTGCGTCATTTTGATGTAACGAGTTT
Organism: Cheiracanthium punctorium; assembly: GCA_038373885.1. Lineage (NCBI taxonomy): Eukaryota > Metazoa > Arthropoda > Arachnida > Araneae > Cheiracanthiidae > Cheiracanthium > Cheiracanthium punctorium. The sequence continues at coordinate 1,523,358 of JAWZYV010014041.1, forward strand.
CAAATCCCTTTCGAAATTGAATAAGAATAACAGACTGTGATGAAGATCACATATCTAATTTCATAATCATTTAGTTTGTAATTCTTTAATGTAATCTATCCAAAATCAAGGTTTCTAAACTACGTTTCTGTTACCATTTCTCTGTCAGTTCGGCTTTTAATCTGTATATTTGCTTTTCCCCGTATGCATTTTTCTTAATTGTTTATTTGTCTCATCAGACCCGTGGAGCCGTTATGGGCTAAAAAGGGGGGGGGGAGAAAATCTGAAACACTTTCAGATTTCAAATACAAACTATAGTGCTACATTTTAAAAGCGTATCATAATTTATGCGTCGTCCCTATTTTTTTTCCTTATTCCATTAAGTTGGAAAGTGTATCATTATTCATGAGTGTGCAGTATTTTCTTCCTTGTTTCATAGTGTATTATAAAAAATCTGCCATCTATTTGCTGTTTTTTAAAAAAAATACTATAATAATATTTTTTAATTAAAAATAATATTAATGGAAAGAACAGTGAACCTCCCTTTCCGCCCCCTCTCTTTCTACACCACCGGCATCTCAATTGATACGCAACGAAGTACTTTTTTCCATTTTCCATTATTCATAGTGCGAAATATAATACTATACTCGGGGCAAAGATAACCTGATATTGAAGGTAAAGCTATAGGCCGTGCGAGTCCGCCGATCTCAAATAGTTCTTTCCGTTTACCGGTTATTACAGAACTAGTACATTTTTCATATATTAAGTGCTAAAATAAAGTCTTTACTATAAAATAATTGCATATTTGTGTTACATGAATGCAGTAATTAGAAGAATTAAGAAATGAAGTCAGAAATCAGATGTAACGCCTTATGGCGTCACCTCTTTTGTACTTGCGGGAATTGAGTAGTGTGGATTTGCCTTGTGATTGGGTTGCTTTGTGATGTTGACAGCCAGATAATTGGAAGGAGAAACGAGTGTCGGAGCGTTACACGCGGAGAGGAGTAAAATACCCCTCTAGGCAAAAACTCCACAATCAGGTTAGGTTTGCCCCGAGTATAGCCTATTCTACTTCGTGCTTACACGCAGATACAATTGATCAGCTGTTTTCTAAATATACGCACCCTCAGCGTAGTCCCCTTCCCCCTCCTCATACAGCTACGCTTCGCGTAAACCCGTTAATGTAAGTACACATAGCCAACTCCCTTCCCCCTTTCTTCCTTACTCTGCCATCGTCGTATACCAACACAGAAACCATTTTCAAGGTCAATTTTAACAGACTCCAAAACCCTCTATGTCCACTCAAAGAAATGCGAAAGCAACTAAACGAGTACCGGTAGCAGATATCATCTCAGAGTAACAAATTCCCTGAAATACTTCATCCAGTCAAGTAGCAGTTTTCACAAGAAATACTTCCAGGCACTTAAATAGCAGTTTTCACCTAAATACTCTATTTCACTCGAGTAGCAGTTAACCCCAAAATACTGGAATTCACTCAAATAGCAGTTTTCACCAAAATACTGTCAGCCACTGAAGTAGCAGTAACCATTCAAATCACAGAAATAACAATAGCAGTTAAGACGAGACACGAATCACCAGTTGGGACATGTGGATATCAGTGACCGAGTAGCAGCTATCACAGTTTGAGCCCATCCCTACTTAGAATATACTTTTCAATACATTCAGCAGATTTTTATCTGGAATTGGGAAGTTCGAAATAAACCTTTATATATTTTCTGGTTATTTTATTTGACATAAGACTAATTCAACAAAGTAGAGTGAAAAAAAATTTCTTTTTACTTTAAATTCAGTCACCTCTATACTTCCCTCAGCGATTCAACAGGGTACATTGAAATCGCTTTAAAAAATCATTCTTTTAATTTTATAAAGACTGAGTAAAAACAAATATGATTACAAGAACAACATTCTGCTCATGTGTGATTCAAGTTTTTATTCTAAAGAAAAATGATGGTGCTCTTGTGTCATCCCCACCGGTCTAGCGGAGCTAGACCAGGTCCATGAGTCCATTCACCCTCAGAAAATCGAAGAACAAGACCGGATCGCGCAGGAAATCCTCCTTTGAAAAATTCACACAATTGCTGGACTAGCAGCACTAGAGAGACATTTATAGCGAGTAGGATAGACCCTTTAGTGATGCTCAAATTTCATGTATCTTAGGTGGCCACGGATAAATCTGGTGAACGCTGTCTGATCCCCCCTGAAGGTCAGAGTGCGACCTGGCCCATCCCCAGAGTACCAGTTGTGAGCTGGAGGAGTTTTCCAGACTAGCTGAACACTTCTCTTTCTAATGGAATGAATTTCTGAGAAGGTAAGTGCTAAATTTTTCGGTAAAGGCTCAGATGTGCCGAGATTATTGAGGGAGTCAGCGATCTCATTCCCATAAATTCCCACACGGGACGGAATCCTTTCCAAGTAAATGTCTGGTTTCTCAGAGAGTCTACAGAGATGCTGCAAGATCGCCGTTCCAGCTCTACCGCCCACTCTGTGCCCAGCACTTAGGTACTGCATAGAGCTCCTGCTATCTGTCAGGATCCAAATGGGGCCAGTACTCGAAAATCTCACGTTCACTTCAATTGCGTTCGCCAAGCAATCGAGGTGGGCGTGGGGAATCGGAGAATCCAGTCCTGTCTCGTTTTCCAGACGAGGCAGGACTGGAAGCTCCGACCAGAAAACAGAGCAAGAATCCGGATTTATCAACTTTATGTTGATAACATTGTCAGGGCTCCTGATGAAAACTCCACTTTAGCACAATCCCGATCATCCCTGCTACCATCCGTATATATTTGGAAGCCATTCTCTGGGATGGTGCTAATTATCTCAAGAGTCCGCGGCTTGGATCCGCGGACTCTTGAAATAATCCGGTCCGCGGTCAAGCGTCCGTGGCTGAGATCGAACTCGCTATCTAAGGGTTGGGAAGCCAGCGTCCTAAACACTCGGCCACCCTGAGTTGCGCTGATATGACTAAAATTTGAAGTGACTGTTATGGTCATCACGCCGTTTTCCGGTGAGATCGATCAGTGGCTGATGTGTTAATCTGTTTCTATTATTTTTCCATAAATGAATCAAAATTAAAATAATGTTATGTGTGATTTAGAGACTCTACTAATAGGGAAATAAGCATAATATAAACTTGAATCAGCACACGTTTTAAAACTTTCAAAATAGCGACACTCATGTTGGGCAATACTGACCAAAATCGAGACAAACGACTGATTTTGAAATCAATTCCGTAGTATAATTGTATTTTATTTTGAAGAATTTCAATATATCGAAATGTAGAATATTTTGTTTTTAATTCTATGGTCAAGTACATTTATGACTGATGATAAATTATTTGTTATGTGGATGTGGCTTTTCAAATCAAGCAGTCATCAAGTTGTATTCAAGCTTCACAGTTCAAATGACTTCTCCAAGCTTGCTGCAAGCTTAAAATGAATTGAACTGTCAAGCTTGTATTAATACGTCAAATTCAAAGAAATGTCAAGCTTTATTTAAGCTTATGTGCTGTCTGGGAGGTTGAGAAATGCTGCCCTACACCAACTTTGAAAGTTCACTTAATTTCTGGAAACAAAATGTTTGATTCAGAATAGTTTTGGTAATTAGCAATTACTAGTAAATTTTTATATTGATCTTTGTCAATTACTGCTGCAGCTAACGTATTCCCACTATTTATAAATTTAGTTTGTTAAATTGTGCATGTTTTTTCAGGTAAAACAGGTGTCTCTTTTTTGCCTGCGGCGTGAAAAATTTACACAAATTGAATTGAAATAAAATAAGGATTTAAAATTAATTTTACAAATGTTATTTGCTAATCAATACGAAATCCTTCAAAAATATAGAATCCATTTTAATAACATATGTACTAACCACCAGAAGTTCCATTGATTGTTTAAATAAATCAATCAGTTTAACTGAACTAAATAAAAATTACCAGAAAAAGTATAGAAATTTTTTAGTTGATATTGTTAAATTTTGCTTTAGGGACTAGTGTGTGTACGCAGAATTAATCGTCTTCAATAGGCCAGCCGCGCAACTTAAGCTACCTAAAATGGCAGTGGCTGTCGTGAATGAACAGAACGTGCCTTCACGAGTGCAGTTCCATATTCGCGATTACAGGAACTGAATGTTGGGACATCCGGTGGCATTCTAGAACTCGAAAACTAATTCACACCAGAAGTCTTTTTTTCCCCCTATGCTGAAAGGGTCCTTCCTAAGAAGCATTAGAAAAGCAATAGCGAATTTTTTAAAGCAGTTTTAAGAACCCCCTATTTATTTTTTGTCTATAGTAACTTATTATTATTTTTTCTTCCGAACGCCATATTCTTAACTAAACTGGAAACACAAATAATGTACAGATAAATATCATTACCTGTTCTGCTTATTTTGGCGTCACTAATTAAAAGATAAAAATCTCAATTAAAACTGCTCTTCAAAATCCCGGAATTTTCCTTCAAAAACAAATTTTTCCTTGCACAAGTTAAGTAATTAGTTCGATAAGTAATAAGTTCGATTTTCTTTCTCTTATGGGCTTTTAGAGAAAGGGAGAGGGGGGAAGATTTCCATTGTAGCATATTACAGAAAATCTGAAAATGCGGAACAGAACTTTCAATCCCACATTTTGCACAGCATATGAACAAAATACTGTGCAAAATATACTGTGCAGGTTAAAGCAGCACAGTATATTTGAAATACAAAATAAAATACTGTGCAGGTATAATTTGGATAACTATACACTCGTATTTTGGATTTAGATACCTATAAATGAAATATTACTCACTATTTTAGATATGTCAATAAATTCTTTTGCAGATATAAAATTTACTAGAGGATAAAACCAGTTGTGGAAGCAGCATCAATGGGTGTTAGAAAAATCGTTTGAGAAAAATATGTCTACACACAGTACGTTTAATCTATGTGTTCCTGCAACCGACTTAAAATAAATAACTTCATAATCAATTTTTATTATATGACGAAATCGGAATTGCATACTCTGTGGACTTATTCGCATTCAGGCGATTTCGCTGTTTGGTGGGAACATCCTCTAGTATATCAATGCATCATGCAGAGAAAATCACTTTATTTGCGAAAAAAAGTTAAACTAGGTAATCTATAAAAGCCATTTCAAGCGAATTAGAATAGTAATTTTCTCTTCAGAGCCTGATAGCCGTGACTTCAATATTACTTGCGACACCTAATTTTGTCACGCAAATAATAAGCTTTCTGAAATAAAATTGAGCTAAAAATGGCGAAAAATGGTTACAGGTGGATTGTTATATGAAAGGGTGGATTTGTAGATTTTTAAAATAGCACAGATTGTTTTTCATGTTTGAAAAAAAAAAAAAAAAGGAAAATCTCGAACAAGATGTGGATTTTATAACGTTCTCATACAATAAATTTTTAATCTTAGGTTAACGACGGTAAAAGTTCTGTTTTGGGGTGATTGATTGACCCGGGACTGTTACAGAGTCACTCAATCAGTGAATCAAGGATCAGCGTAACTACATAGTAGGATTTTTAATCTGCTTAGATATCGTTTCTTTAATACCGCATTATTTCAACCATGCATTACAGTTCCCTATTAGAATGCCGTAGGATTTTTCTTTTTTAGCGTTTATATCGATAGGCACGTAATAAGTTTTTTTCTGACATGAGTTTTTCAGCCTTTCCTTGAAATATCACTCTGAAACGTCTCTTGTGCAGATAGTTTTAGGTTTATTGTCAGGATTTCAGTGTGCACATTTTATGTCAACAAGAACAACTTAACGTAGGGAATAGTTAAGAACGGCACAACTCACTTTATTGAAAAACATACAGGGTGATTGAGAACTCTTGTAAATTATTTTAGGAGGTTATAGACGAGCACATATGAAGCATTAATTAACACAGAACCCATGAATTACCTCCAGCTGTTTTCCCACTATCACGGAAAGAATGTGAAAAGTTTTAAAAACTTAGTAAGTAACCCATTCCTGAACTTTCTAAACACGTTAGACAAAAAGTAACCCTATATTTAAAAATAGTAGAAAAATAATAAAAATGACATCAATTGAATTACAATATCTGTTCTTATTGTTGCCAATGCCCTCTGGCAACCGGGGAGCTGTGCCAGATCCCCCACATAGGAAGGGGATGGGCGGAAGGGGCGGCATGCATTTTAAAGAGCCTCTATTTTAACGAGGAAGTCCGACTTAGCTCGGGGTCCCCTACTTTTGAACCAATTCCAGATGAGGTACCAACCGTCGGAAATTGGCACCCAGAGGTAGCGTTAAACATGGAGGACTTTATACCCACGACATATTTTACCTGCACCAGCTCCCATTAACGTACACGGTCCCTCAGTAGCCTACCCGCAAGAGGAGTTCACCCTCCCAAGCACTAGTCAAGCCGGGTACTGCTTCATTTTCCGTGTTCTTCTTAGGGGAAAGGAGTTTAGTGACTAGGCCACCGCGAGACAACAATATCTAGATTTGTTGGGGAGTTGCAAGCAATAAAACAGTGGAAAAACGCAAAATGAAATATTTGCCAACATTTTTAAATGCTAATTCCTTAACCCTTTAACGCGCAGTAATCCCGCTCTGGGAACACCAAACTCTGATGTTCTGACTGTTGCCAGTCACGAAGAATAGATTGGATTTCTATAAAAAATAGTTACGGGTGACATAGCTCCACAAGAATCCTTTATTTTTTAGCACGTCATTTCCCGTAAAAAAATTATCACGATTATTTTTAACAGCACTGACATCTGCTGAAAAATGGAAGAATGCGAGAACAGTTGGATAATTGCCCAATGCTGAAAACAGGGCAGCCGTTGCCATCGCTCGACTTAACTACCAGCAAGATGGCGGAAGATCGAAACGTTCATCGCGTGCCACAGATCTAGAGACTCTTTTTTGACGCAGCTGGCTGTGCGCTGGCACATCTAAATTGCCGGATCACAATTTTGAAAACCAATTTTGGCACTGGCGTTCTCTGAATACATCCTCTCCATACACATCGGATAATTTTTTTTTTTTTTCTTAAACAGTATTTTTACAATTCCGATAGAGGAAAAGCAAAACATGTCGAAAATGTAACTTTTCAGTTTCCAAATTTTGAAAGGGTACCAAGCAAAAACTACTACTCCTAATCAATCGAATTTTTTTCGCAAGAAAGCTTACTACATAAGCTGTCAAATTATATAGGGCTTAGATGTGAAGTTGATCTTTCAGCGATCTCACGAATTATTATTCGCGAGTTATTATTTTCACGAGTTATTATTAAGAGGCATTGCAAGATCAAATCAGGCAAAAAAAGAAAAGTGTTTTCATCACCATCTTAGAATTTCATGAACGTTTTTTCTTGCGTTGCCTTACCCAAGGAAAGAACAAATCTGAAATAATTTTTGATTTACCTCTTTTAGATATGGAGTTAAGGAAGGTCAGAGTACCCCGGAGGAGTGACGTAGAAATAATTTAGGGCCATTTTTGCCACTTTATTCTTTCGACTGTGATTGGCTGTGAGGTGCTTCAGAGAATTTTTTTTCTTTTTATCTGATAATATACCTTGAATATTAACATCTCAAATTGAAAATTCATTCAAAAATAGTCAGAGCCCCCAAATAAGGACCCCCCAAATACCCACAATTTCATAAAAAAATACAGTTTTTAAGAATGCTTTAAATCTTGACTCTGAAGTGATGTAGAAAATTTTTTTACACGATTCAGTTATCCATCTTCTAGGAATCCAGTGTTAAAAATTTTTGAAGGCCTCCTCAGGGCCCCTCGGTACAGCGGGCCCACATGAGAACTATTGGCATGGAGATGTAGTATCAACCTAGTAGTTTCATATTATGAAAAAACATTTTTTGAAGGTTCAACTATTTCCAAGAAAGTACCTCCCTATTTGGGACTGTCCACTGGCACGCATTGGCGCATTTCGGCGTTACTTTAAAAAGTTTAATCACTGTAGCAATATTGAAAATTAAAATTATCCTGCATGTTTCACAAATATGTCCTCCATATCCTTGCTTGACATTTCGAACGGGTTTTGAATGGCGGTGATCTGTCTTGTGTACTTCTACTGTTCGAGTAAAGCACATGAAAGACAGCATGGGAAATCCAAATGCGATTTACTGCCTTATTACACCTCAAGTTTGCTATCTCTCCTAGTATCGACTTCAGAATATGAGAGGATTTTCTCCTGGGTCACCCATAAAAGGGACGGGGAAGGTCACATCACAAAATACAAGACGCATCACAAAAGAAAATGGGAACTCAAATTTTCAGAAGTGTGAAATTTGCCCCCTCTAGAAAAAAAATTTCGTGTTTGCCCCCACCCCCTAGAAAAATGTCTACGAGGGCGTCCAAGATTTTTTCTGAACTCAATCTCTTTGTGCCTGAAAATCGTAATCGCTTTTCAGTGGAAGGCGTAAGGGCGACAATCTTTAAGAAAGAAGGTCTTGAAACCTGTGGCTGGGGTCGATATGACAACCACTCCAGACATGCTACGTATAGCGGATGATAGTTCCATTTTGTATCAGAAGGTAAACATCATGATGATTCTCTGAAATTTGAATAATACTTGTTTGTTTGTAGTTGTTTAAAATATGAATAATGCTTGACAGAATAAAAGCATCTATATATTATATGGGGATTTTTAACCACCATCATGCTTTTTGATACTCATCACTCAATGATAGACTTTGGTTCAGGATTTTTTTTCTCTAGGAAAATCTGTTGAACCCCAAAAAAATGTGGTCACCTTGCCAGTTGTTCATCGATATCGATGCTTGTGACTGGTTTTAATTTGTTGATAAGGACTTGTATAAAAGACGATCATCGACGCATTCGTAAAGAACTAAACGAAATCTGCCCGTAAGATGGCTCTGTGAATCGGAATTATTAAGTTTTTGTTTTGCGCATGCCTGTGTTGGTAGTAGATTGCATCATGAATCGTGCGCGGGAGCTTTTTATACTATTCATCGCTAGAGAGCGTCTCCTGGGCGACGAAACTAAATAAACTGAAGTTGTTCGTGAAGGCAAAAGAAACTGATAGCCACTGATAGCACTAACACACGAATTACGGTTTTCTTACGAAAACTCGTGCAACGAGTTTGCCGTTTGCGAATGCACCCAAAGTGACCTTTTTTTTTTAAACCTTTAAAGTAAATTTAATGCTGAAATTCACGATTTATATATTTGAATGTAGTTATAAATTATCATGCGATGGCAAAAAATAATTCCGCATGAATTGAATTCTATTTTTTATCGCATTAATAAAACTTTAAAAAACTTATGTGAATATTTTCTCACGGAAGTAAAAAAAAGGAAATAATTTTTTTTATCTCCCGATCTTCATCTTCGACGTAAGTAATACAATAAATTTTAACTTAACAACTGTTTTATGAGTTTTCGACTATATGAAATACTTTGCTGGTGTTGAGAAATCATTATTTCAAATAAGCATACTGAGGGGATATGAATTGAACTAACCGTTTAATGTAGAAATAGAAACGATTTTTTTTTTCATGCTGAATATTAATCTATAATTCATTAGGTTTAAATTTTAAAATGTTATATCTGTATGATGGTTAGAATGGCAGTCATGATAGCTTTAATTATGTAAACAATAGGGTTCTCAGTAGTCATATCTAGACTTCAGATGCTTTTTCCTCATAACAGACTTTCGAACTGTTTTGTAAAGTTCAAAGTTTTCCATGCACAACAAACTTTGTTGAAGCTTACTGAAATTTTGTAAAAAAAAATCCTTCATGAATATTTGAAGATAACTTAGATCTATTCGATTGTTTGATTAAAAATATTTTATTTTACATTTTTGCAGTGTTTCAGCTCAAATTTTGCTGGAAATCACATATGTTAAATAAAATATATTTTTATTCTATAGTTTCGTAAGTAAAAACTGAACACTAACTGAACCCTGCTGTAACTGCGTAAAGCTAGCTTAAGAAGAAAAAGATCAGTTTTAATGGACGAAAATTGAAGCGCATGAGCATTTTTAGATTATATCATTACTTCGCGTATTTTAATTAGTCTCTTAATTAATTAAACTCTTAAGATTAACCTGGATCTAATATTATTCATAGTCGGGCAACATTATATCAGTATACAAAATTCTATAGTGATTGATAGATAAACACAGATTTTTTTTAATATCCATTCTCACCTTAAAGAGTTATCGATTTTTATCAAACATGTCTAATAAATTGCCAATTACTTTAAGTGTTCTGCTTTTAACATTTTTAAAGGGATCAGTAAATGTAAACAAAAATTTAAAATACTTAGGAAAATGGTATTTTAATGTATTTTAGATCTCAGTTTATTCGGTGGCAGTACACGCTGTTTAGTGCTTGGGAAGAAGGAAAAATATTCATTCACAAGGCAAGTATAGACTTTATTTAAGCAAGATTTTTAAGTTCGTAGATATCTTTGGAAAATCAAATCTATTGAAATTTTGTATGCATTACATTTCTACAAAAGTGACAGATAATGTATCTTACAGGTAAATTAAAAAGCTCTCAAGAATACGCTTTAAGCTAAAGAAACTTGATGGTTAATTAAAACAGCCCACAAAAACATCCTTCGCTACATAAAAACTCGCTTAGATTGTTGCTGAATGGTTTTTATATTATTTTTTTCAACGTGTTATGAAATTTCGAGGATGAAGCATGTAGTTAGAATGAATTTATGCGCTATACTTTAAAATACAGGATAGAGCATGAGAGTTTGTTACAATATAGATATGAGAAAACTGTTATATTTCATCTTCAGTGTATTCGGAATAGAAATTTCGAATCAAAAGCAAAGCAATCTCCAAAAAAGAATTACATGGATAAGTCATAAAATAACAATTGTTGCTTTTGTTCTCATTATAACAGTAAAATTCTCACGATTATATACTGTCAGTGATGGCTCGAGTAGACTGATAAAAACACTTTTATCAACATTTATTCTTAATTGCAGTTCAGCTATACTTTGGTTCTATTTAGCTATGAAAAGCGAAGAAGTTAAGAAAACAATATCTCATATTATTAGAATGAGACATTTTTCCCATAGCCCCAAGAGTACCTTATTCTCTTACATTTGCGTGGTATTCACAATCTTCACATATCTGCTGTCGATAGTACTAGTGTTAACTCCTTATTCTGAACAAAAATTTGAGGTTTGGTTGTCGAGTTTCTATTTGAATAAACTCGACAATAAATGGCTCACAGCAGTTGTCTCTTTCGTTTTAGCAATCATTTACGAAGCTTTCCTGATATTGCTACCAAACTGCTTCATCGCTTTGTACCTCATTCTTTGCGACGATTTACAAACAATTCTTAAGCATCACATTCAAAGAATCAGAACTGAAATATCACTTACCAAAAGTCCCATAACTGACAGCTTTATTTACTATGAACAAATGCAGAAGGTTTTGGGGATTTTCGAAACCAATTTTTCTTTTCCGATTTTTATCGCTTTTGTTGGCAACACTGTGAGCTTGCTTCTAAATGCGCTAGCACTGTTGTTACACGATAAAAACTGGTTGTCTGTCTTCTCTTACAATGCTTTAGTCAATTTAGTGACGATGACAGCAATCATTCTTATTCCATCACGAATGCAAGAAATCGACAAAGCTGCCAAGAAATCCAACGAAGACAATTTGGAGTCTCTTTTGAAGATGGGAGAGCACCTTTCTCTCTATGAAATGATCAAGTTTCGTAGAATAAACAACAACAGTACATTCACTCACACAGCTTGGGGATGTTTCAGCTTTACTAAAGGACTCCACATAACTGTTGTGAATTCTCTGATAACTTACATTCTACTATTGAAGAATCTTTGAATGAAATGCCATGCAATTCCTGTGAAATTTAAACATCTTCAATATTTTATCTTCAATTTCAATGACAACAAACTAGAAATAATTAATATCTATTTCTACTAGAATACTTGCACTTGGTTCAATTTTAACATACAATTGATGTGTCTAATACCACCAGCCAAAGGCGGATCCAGTGGGAGGGCGCAGGGGGCGCGCGCCCCCTCCGAGAAAAATGTATTTACACTAGATAAATAGAGCTTTCACCAATATTAAGTGTGCTTTACACTAGATGAAATGAGTATACACGATTTGCGCCCCCTCCGAAAAAAGTTTCTGGATCCGCCCTTGCCACCAGCGTTCCGATACTCGACAAAAATTGCTTCCCGAGTGGAATGAAATCTGAGAGGGCACTGTCAACAATAGCTGACCCAGTGGTTTTCCTTGGCTTAACAACATTTGAACTTAACAAAAAAAAATGTTTTGATATGTAAATTAATGAAAAATAAATTTATTTAAACAACAAATTTATTAAAGTTGTTTTACAGTGCTTAACACTGAAGTAAGTACTTGGAAAGATATACAGCCTAAATTAAGAAAATATTGTATAACTACAGGAAATGCTATGCATCAGCATTAATTTTACATTAATTTTGCAAATGTATTTTTGCATTAATTGTCTCTCCACATTTATTGGTAAGCCGATGTATTCTTAAGATGACGTGAACACCCCATCGACAGTTGCTGACAGCGTCTTCTCTAGAGGAGCATTAACCAGTGGAACCACTTTCGGAAGTCTGCGAAGGGAGAACGTTACCCTAGGTCAGGGATGGGTAAACTTTTTCGGTCGCGGGCCAAAAATCGAAATTAAAAAAAGTTTGGCGGACCAAGATAAATTTTTCTGAAATTTTAAAAACTATATACAAGTATTACAATTTAAATATGCTAATGAGATGAATGAAATTGCGATTTCATTTTTAAAAGTTCGTTATATTGAAGTTCGAAGCGAGATGTACTGATTCTAAGGAACGAGGCTAAATGCTCATCTGTCTGTCTACTTCTTAAAGAATTCTTTCTAAGGTTCATAGTTGAAAACACTTGGTCACATATATAAGATGAGATGAAGCAATATAGCACTGATTTTCTGAGCGTGAGATATCAAATTTAGGAAACTTACTTTCGATAATGATTTGTAAAACTCTGGCATATTTAAAAACAATTGCTTGAGATGATTGTTAGATTGCAACTCAATTAATTCAAGCTGCAAATCTGACCTCGCTGCTTCACAATTTACGTTGAAAGACATGGTAAAAATATCCAATTCTGTTTGAATGGCACTGAAATCTTGAAATCTGCGTTCGAACTCAAAATGCACTTTTTTCAAGCCATCTTCGTAATTCTTAATATGGATATATAATATATAAATATATATTTTCTTTTAATTTCCGTCGGACCGGCAAATTAAAATTCTATCCGCGGGCCGGATAAAACTTTCCGGCGGGCCGTAGTTTGCCCATCCCTGCCCTAGGTATAAGCGTTTAGATGCAATACTTCTTCCTCAGATCCAAAATGGTCTTGAGTGCTAACCTATAGACTCTAAAAAAAAAAAAATAAAGAAATGACTTCCTTTTAGCAAATAAACTTGAAAGATTATCTATGCTAGAAAGTGGCATGATTTGCAAATAAAAATACTGAATGTTGCTTATCACACATTCGTCATCTTCGGGGGCAAAGTGATATGAGACGGAAAGAGCAAGATTGTACCAACCTATTTTTTCAATCAGAAAGAACCTCTTATCCGTTTCTGGTACGGGGTCAAACAATAAATCCTGATGAGTATTGACATTAGTACGATACCCCAGACCAAGTATATAGTGATCAAATGGCGGACAGTAGGCAATTTTTCATGGACATTGATGAAATTGAAAATTTTCAAAAACTAATGTTTTAATCTACAACCTCCTTAATTTTATTGCCTAGTTGAGCGACTTCTAAGATCCAATATCTGATTCAAGCAGCGTTTTAAAAAATAAATTTTACTAAGAATCAGAAAATAATGTCATTTAAAAGCTGTGGAGAAATTGTTAATGATTAGATCAAAACACCGTTTTGATTCGGATATTTAGTATAAGCGAAAATAGTGAATATACAAAACAAATATACATCAATTTAGTAGCAATCGAAACATACGAGGTGTGGCTATTAAATAACGAGACTGGCGCTGCTACAGAAGAAGTGCGCATGCGCTGCTATCCTTCGTCGACAATTGTTTTGTGCCTTCACTTTCGAATGCAGAGCCTCTCGCTTTTGTAAACAAATCCACAAATCCATATAGTCGTATCCTTCGTTTGCATTAGAATCTTTTTTTTTTTTTTTTTTTTTTTTTTTGCTTCGCCTGAAAAATGTTAAACGAAACAGTAGACAAACAAAATTCCGTATGAAACTTGGAAAAACCGCTACTGAAACTTATACTTTGATAAAATAAGTATATGGCAATAAATGCTCATCGCGTGCTCACGTTTTTGAATGGTTTAAGCGTTTCAAGATGGAAGAGAAGACCGTTTGGTATGATTCACGCCCGGCTCGTCCTTCCACGTCAAAAACGGGTGACAATTTCAAAAAATTCAAATTTTGTGTTTCTACACTAGGTTCCTGAAGGTCAAACTACTAATCTATATTATTACATTCGCTGAACTCCGGGAAAAAATAAGGAAATAACTGCCTAAATAAGGAAAAAAAAATTGCAAGTGCAAGTCATGGGTTCTCCACCAAGACAATCCACCGGCTCATTTCACATCGTCCGTCAAGAGATTTCTAGCCAATTTCAACATCCACTTTCAGAATCTTGCGCTGTGAGACTTTTACCTGTTTCCTAGGGTGAAATCTGCATTAAAGAAGAGAACAAGATTCGAGTCCGTTGAAGATGTGAAAGAGAAATCGGCAAGCGTCCTAAAGGAGCTGAGAGAAGAGGACTTCCAGCATTGTTTCGAACAATGGAAGATTCGCATAATTAACAACTTTGATTTCTCTTGGAAAGCGTTAAGAAATGAAATGCTTTGTCTAATGTGTTAGTTGCTAAACAATATATATATATATATATATATACCGATTTTATTTACATCAAACAAAATTAACAAATATGAACGAATGGATTATAAAGGTAGAAAGTTTTGAGTTTTAATTTTCAGTTAAAAGCAAAGAAACAACTTGACAATTTTCAATTTTACGCGGCAGCGTTTTATTTGGAAAACAATAATCGATATAAAAATTAAAGAATTTTAATATTATTTGCTTATATTCATTGCGCTGAATTCTACTGTAGTATTATGAGTTCGATAATGTTGATTTGTCACGAAATCTCCCTCTAAAATCTACACGGTCTCTATTGTATAACAATAAAACTGAAAATCGTTATTCAGACTTGTCGGTACGGTTTTGGATATTTAACAAAGCATAATCTTCGAAGGTTTATAAATAAAACGACAAAGAATGACAATTTGATTTCATTCAAAGCAAAATGATTCGTTTCTTATCTTTGAATTTCGAAACTTTTACAAATCGCATAAATACATCCATATGCATTCAAATGCAATACTTGAATCTATAAAATTGGTCTTGCATGAGCTAAAACCCAAGTAAGTCTGAGAATAAAAATCAAGCTATAGAAATTACTTGTTGTCATAGACACTATTCAATACTGTTATGTGAATACTGATTTTACTGCTAAAGCTATACTCTAAATTTCAGCCACGCTTTACAAATTCCAAGTCGAAAGCGCATTGGTGGATTACGATCAATTCGACACTGAACTTCTATGAGTAAACTTGTGTATATTTGTGTTGGTGGCCTTAATACACTGTTTTCTCTACACTCTATCAGATTTTTAATATTTAAACGAAAGTTCTTTGCTGTAGATATTGAACTTCATACTGTATCATTCATCTTAAAATGTGATTTTTAAAATAATTTTATTTTGCTTATATTTTTACATTTTCTTATACATAAATATTATTTAATTGCAACAAGAACGGTCAAACCCCTCCTGTGTTGATTGATAATTTACCTCAGTTTAACTAATGGAATAATTTACTGATATGGTATACCTCTATTGCGTTGAATTCATAGAGAGATAGTTTAATTTACTTCACTATAACTAAAGGAGTAATTTACTCTCCATTTAACAGGCATAAGATAAAAACCTCTATTGTGTTGAATTCATAGAATGATAATTTAATTTACTTCAGTTTAACTGATGCAGTAATTGACTGTTTATTTAACAGGGATATAACAAATACCCTTCACTCTCAGAAAAATTCGTCTTTATACGCCAATTTATCTCTCATTTTTCAACGAATAATTTCCGTACTCCTTGGAAACGCAATATTTCCGTGAATTCTCCTTCCTGAAATCTGAAGAACAGAAAAAAAAATTCATTGAATCTGGAAAAGTTTCTTCAATTGAGAGGAGAAAAAAAAGAATCGAATATTCGTGAAATAACGGCGTTATTTCGGTAGCATTGATGCCAGAAAAATTTCCTTGAATTGAAGAAATAATTTTTTTTAGAGTGCGTCTTTATACACTAATTTATTCCTCATTTTTCAAAGGATAATTTCCGTAATCTTTGGAAACGTAATACTTACGTGAATTCTTACTGAAAATCTGAAGAGGAAAAAATTTCTTTAATTCTAAAGAAATTTCTTCAATTGACTGGAGAAAAAAGAAACGGATATTCGTCAATTAACGGAAATATTCCGGCAGCACTGATTGCTGCAAAATTTCCGTGAATTGAAGAAATAACTTTTGAGAGTGTTTATTGAAATGGAATATTTCAAGGAACTTTCATGTGAAACACCACGCATCGAAAACAATGTATTCAGAAACAATAATACAATTTCTTTTGGAAAGTATGAGACGTTTGTTCTTAATTTCTTATTTTCTGCTATTGGAATAAATGTAAACAAAACCCATAGTACCAAATCTAAAAACTTCATCACGCTTACATGTTTGATAAGCATGATTTTCTCATGCGCATTTTCAGCCTATTCCGTTGTTGCTTTGTTTTACGATATGATGGTTCATGATAAAAGTTCCATAAAGATAAAATTGACATCGAACTTAATAACGCTACTTTGCTGTTTATTATGGTGTTATCTTATAACTCACAGAAAACAATTAACGAGTACTTTCAAAAAAGCAGTTAATTTATCTAATCGACTCAATATTGCTCCCCTGAGTAATATTTATAAATTTGGCATTTTATTACCAGCGGTAAGTTGTGTTATTGGTTTTATTTTATTTGAATGTAGCTGCCGTTACATGGCACTTTGCTTCAAACAAGCTTTTGAAGAACTAGCATTTGGATTAAAAAGATATGAAGAGAGATATAGTTACGTGGTTACTCTACTGAATGTAACGATACACTATGTTGCACTCGCCCAATCCGCCTTTTTAACTTTTTACATTACCATTTGTCGGAAGATGGCCCAAATATTGTACCAGCACATAACTATAAACAAGCACACAGTTCTGAAAAAGGAATTTTTCGCGTACGATTCAAGCCTGTTTCGATACGAGATGATCATTTCGGAATTCAGGAAGATTGATAGGTTTCTTTCTTTCCCAGTGTTCTTGGTGATTTTCAACGCTTCGACTTCGTTACTGATCGCTTTTCTTGCACTGATGGAAACCAAAGCAATGATTTTAAGCATTTACGTATCGCTGTGCACGTTCTTGTCTTTTTCTGGAACGATACTCGTTGCTGCGGGCGTGCACGACGCTGACAGGCTTGCAAGAAGGTCCAATTCCAAACTCCTTCAAGCATCGGCTCTCAATTTGAGAGAGAAGAGACTCGAAATTATGACAGTTTTCAACGAAATGAATAAAGGACCCGTGTTTTCGCTTTCCTGCGCTGGATTGTTTCACTTTACAAGAAGCCTCTACCTCGCTGCGTTAGGTGGTGTATTGACGTATTCGCTTCTGATAGTGAATTTGTGAATAAGTAGAAGAAAAGAAAACTCGACGACTTGGCATTTAATGCCTATAGCAGACTACATTTCGGAGGAGCGACCCTCGTTTTTGACTGATTTTTCACTTGGTTGATTGTTTCTTACCTGTCCCAGACTTATTAAGTTGTTCGTGGCCTTTTGTTTCCTTTTCATTTCTAATAGAACTCCCGTTTGTTACCCTCTTGTGCAGCTTTTAATAACTTTTACCAAGTTTATTTTAACTGTTCTCATCCAATACTTGACGATATATTAGGTGAAACCACCCACTATAAATCTACTTCTAAATCTTTTCAGTTTGCCTTTTGCCTTTTTTAGCATTTATGGATTTTAGCTTTTACACGTTTTAATGTCTTAACAGTTATGTTGGAAACATAAATTTGAAATTTTTGCTCATCGTCTGGCGCAGTATGTCCTTTTTGGATCCATGCCATTAAAATCTGTAACCAATCTAGTATAACTATTATGAGTTATAAGTATATATCGTTTTAATTTTTTAATGCTTTTTATGCATATTTACATAGCGGATCAAAAATTACTATATAGTGCATCAAAAACTACTCTTAAAAAATTTTAATCTAATGCTAGGACAATATAACGATGTTATAGAAAATACATATTCATAATGTACTTTTTATTAATTTTTAAAAAATAGCGGGCTTTTCTGTTTCCTCTGGATGGGAATAAATATTGAAATCGTGATGTACCGTTTGAACAATAAACCATAGCAGTAAGAAATTTTATTTCATTTAAATGTAAGTACATGCAATGGCCTTTAACTGGACATTAGTTCTTACATTTCCTCAATAATAATAACGACATATTTAGATAGAGCATTACTGACGGGATATACAGGCTACGACACTGATATTTTGATCGCACCCCTTTGCACACGAAGAGTCATGTGACCAAGGGGATGTGATAATTTTAAAACGGCTCTCTCGAACTAAGGTAATCACATCTCCTGGGTCACATGAGTTTTCGGGTGCAAAGGGGATGTGAATAAAATATGATCACCGTAGCTTCTATACCTCGTCAGCCAGACAGATAGTGAAAATTTTCATCTGTACTCTTTAAAGCAAGTGAACTATTTTTAAGAATACATAAAAACACATCATGGAGAGCATGATCCGTCAAAGACATTTAGAAGTCCTAGGCCTAGCACATTTTGTACGCCCCTTCACAGTGTTACGTTTTGGACACATATAGTCACAGGCTGCACATATTTGATCGCAATTTCATTCATAAGAGGAAAGCTTTCTCCTTGTCCGAAATTTTTGCATAAGAGGGATGGTTATACTTCAACATTTTCTCCTTTTCCAAAAATATTTAAGTCCAGAAATTTTTCATGCACATAGATAATGCTTTAAATGATATAGTGTCTGTGAATGTTGGTTAGGTGGAGTGCTTTGAATCTTAACATGACGTTTGTTCTAGCCCTAAATGAAGTGTAAACAAAATTTTTTCTTTTAAAATTGTATCTCTTTATTTTATGTTGTCTCTCTCTTTAATGTTTTTATGCTATAATTTTAGGATTAACTATTTTAGTCATTTTGGGGCTTTGAGGCCTAGTTAGCCTGATAGAGACAAGTTTATGTGCTGCAATGACACAACACACACACACACAATTTGAGCAAGGTATGTGGGCAGAAGGTTGATCCTGAAAATTTTCAGGGGTAGATTTGTTATTGTTTTGTACATGCGGTGAATTCAAAATAAATTAAATGCAAATATATCTGAACAAAGCCGTTTCAGTTTATTCCAAGCACATTTATTTACTTGTGAAGTGCATAAAAATGTTCTTTATGGTTAATGCTCTTTGCAACTTAATCAACAATAATTACATACTTTTGTTACGTTACTTAAGTTTTTCTTGGTATTCTATTATTTCGGAAGCAGCACACACACACACATAAATATCTGTTTTTAAATAAAGCCGTTTAAGAGAGCACGTTCACGCTATTAAATTATATGCAGGGTATCCCAGGATTATTGGGACAAACTTTAAGGGGAGATAGTGGACATCACAAGGATTCAGAATTGCATAGCAATGTGGGGTCAATAACGCCATTTTCACTTACCTGTTAACAATCTCTTTGAGAAAAGTTTTGAAGTGTTCGACTAATTCCTCAACCAAGTTTCATAAACAGAGCTTATCTCCAAAATTTCCACCAATGAAATAAAATAGAATTTTTAAATTATTTATTCCAGTCACGTGCTTTCTGTGAAACTAAATTAATTTTTGACAAACAACGGTCGGAAAGTTCACTATTACTTCAGCACTTGTTCCAAAGGAACTATTAACAGCTACATGAGGACGACGTTTCCGACCTCACATTGCTGTGTGATTCTTGTTCATTATAACGTACCCTACCTCCCCTTAAAGTTTGTCCCAATAATCTTGGGATACCCTATATATATATATATATATATATATATATATATATATAAAGGGTAATTCCTTTAAAAGAGTACCCTTTGGTTTTTCTTATTACTCTTAAATCTGATGTGGCAACTATTCGAATGCTTTATTATTGTTTGAACTTTGTTTAAGTGTGGAAGACGATTCCCAACACTGTTGAGCTGTTACAACTTTATTTGTGAGGTAAAACAGACATGGAGACATACAAAGTCACTTAATCCTGTGATAATTTTATTTTGGATATATATATATATATGCCACACAGCCGAAATCCTACTCTTTTGTTTGTCTTTACTTATAATTTTCTGGGTATGGCTCCTGAGGATGGTCCCAGAGGTTATAATTTCCATTCCATTCATTCTTTTATCATTTTGTTGGGCTCTGGTGTTTTTTCCCACTTAGGGTATGTCATTTTTACAGTAATATTCATAGTGCTTTACTTTTTGGTTATATATATATATATAGATATAGATATATATATATACTTGCTTCACAATACACTACTGGCCAAAAGTATTGTGAGTTTCAGAAATCTAATCCTTTCCAAGATTAAGCTCCCTTTCCACCCTCAAAATTAAAAATCAATATAATTGGTATTTTTTAATGTCAACATGTTAAATTAATTACATCAAAGACAAGATTGCATTAAGTTAAAGAACAAAAATAATTATGTAATTTATTGAAAAAATATCATAAAAAATATATAGAGATTATTATAGAAATCATAATCCATTTTGGCTCGCCAGAATAAAATTAAATAAAGAATTAATTTCAATTTACTCCACAAAAAGAGGATAATAAATAAATGCAATTGAACTAAAGATCATTTATTATGTTGCTGAGCAGCCTTGATTTTGATCACAACAGCCACTCTTTTAGATATGAAATCCACAATGTTTTACAACACATCTTTCGGTGTTTCATGGTGCCAACTTAAATTATTGCTTCCTGAAGCTCTCATTTTGTCTTTTGGTGATTTTCAGATGTATTCTTTAACTGAAATAATGAAACTTTCAAACATTATCATGGAATTCGAACTATGTAAGATACTGGATAAAAGTCATAATGTATTTTCAAACTCTGTACTATGCTTACTTACAAATGGTAAAGATATATGAGATATGAGGAACCAGGGGGAAAATTTTGTATCAGGTCTGACTGCTTTAAATATTTTTATTCATTTTAAACAGCAATAAAAATTTCATAAAAATATTTTTTAACATACTTGTCTTACACGTTTTTAATATTCCATTTTCCAGCTAAACCACATCACTTATCTAATCAATTGTGCAATCAATTTTTTTAAGCAGAAATGATTGTATTTTAGAAAACAGCTTAAAAGTAGAAATCACTTAAGTTTGAAATTCCAAGTAATGAATAAACAAAAGTCTTAATTGATTTACATTTAATATTTCGATAAAATATGTTTGGCGAACAGCTGCTGTCTAGTACAAGAATTTGGTATTTTATAGGGATATTAAATATTGTATATCTTTGATAGAAAAGACGATTGACGTGAGTTGATTGACGATTGACGTGAGTTGATTGACGATTGACGATTGACGTGACAAAGTTGTCATGTAGATGACAACTTTGTCATCTACAACTTTGATACTTTTTCTGTGTATAAATAAAAACGGAAGCAAATCCGGACTTGTAAGTAAGACAAAAACATGTAAAAGAAATTTTAACACGGGAGTCAATGAAATCATCAAAAGCTCTTTGTCTCACTTAACACATTTAGATCTTCCCGGATTTGTAATACCAAAATTACAAAAGCATATTTCAAGCTTAAAAGCATATTTCAAAAAACGAAAACACAGCTTATAGATTTGATAAAAATATAATGCGGTAATACGTCCACACATACATAAAAATTCAAATGCCAACAACTATTTGACAACAAGCTATTTGAGGAGTGATTACGTGGAGAATAAATACAATATATTCTTGTAAAAACTTAAAATTAATGCAGTGCTGAAAATTTTCAAATTGTCACACTTTAAATATTCGTCTATCTTCAAACGTAGACTTGACATCAAACAAGACTCAGTTTATCAAGAAATATTGTAACAAAAAAAAAAAAAAAAAAAAAAAAAAAACACTCAAATGGAACTGGTGTTTGAAAGATAAAATAATTAAAACCTTGTAATATAATACACATAAACGTTACTAATCAGATTATAAACGTTTTTCAATCGAAAAAATTTCGATCTTCTTCAGTAGCAGTAGAAGTCCATAGGTCCCCAGTCCCTGCCTGTGTATGGACTTAATTCGCTACTAAAGAAGATTGAAATGTTTTCGATTGAAATACGTGTATAATCTGATAGGTACCTTATGTGTGTCATTTAACAAAGTTTTAATTATTTATCAAGAAATATTGTGTCGATTTAATATATTTCTAAAAAGCAATAAATGCAAATTGTAACGAAATAATCTTTAAAATATTAACCCTACAAGGCTCAATTATTTTTCTGTGTCTGAAATAAATGAAAAAAATGAAAATATGTGATAATGTTGTGATTATTATATGGGTAAAATAGTTTTAAAAAATTATAATTTAATATTTTACTGGAAAATCACTCTTTTATTTTAGTTTTGTATGCGGTACACTGTGCCTTAGCTATACCTTTTTTTGAATTTATTTTGTAATTTTAGTATTCATATCATTTCTTGATATGAAGAACTCTGACACATACTCATTTTTACCGGATCAAAATTCTTTGCTAACTTGTTTTTGTTAATTTTCTAAAATAAACAAAACCACATTCGAAAGACTACGGTTTAACCCTTTAACGCGCGGTGTCCTCGCCGTGAGGACACCAAACTCTGACGTTTTAAGTGTTGCCAGTCAAGAAGAATAGATTTGATTTCTATAAAAAGACGACATTTTGACATATTTTGACGACAGCTGGCTGTGCGCGAGCACAGCCAGCTGTCGTCAAAAAAGGGTCTCTAGATCTGTGGCACGCGATGAACGTTTCGATCGTCCGCCATCTTGCTGGTAGTTAAGTCGAGCGATGGCAACGGCTGTCCTTTTTTCAGCATTGGGAAAGGGTTGCACCTCTTAAATTTCAATCAGTTTTGGCAATAATATGAACAGCAAGTACATCTACACGCAACTTTCTGAATTATATCTTTTTTATCTATGTATAAATACTCTTAAAAACCGACAGATGTCTATACTAGTATTTTATAGACGTAGAGGAATAATTAAAATGATTGTTCTACATATGGGTACCAAGTGTCTTGTAAGGTTAATACATTTTACAAACTTATTATGAGTAAGATGTAAGTCAGGATGCAGCCTACTGCGCTAAGATAGAAGCTTTTTGTAAATTCAAAGAAGTCCCATGCGGACAGCGCAAATGCGGGACCCGAAGTCATCTGCAAATCTGTTGCGGAGCTAAATTTGGAACGATTTACATGGCAAGCTTCAAGTTTACGTATGACATTATAATTGGCCTGTTTTGCAATTCTATCAAGAGTATTAACAGCAGACGCTGTAAAAATGATGGAACTTACTACTATGATATTGTTCATAACATAAACAATGTTCAAAATTTTTGTTCCGGCGGCAGTATCTACCGGGATAGTCAGGACTCCGAACAAAATTCCTGCAGAGCAACTGCTGATCGTTAGGAACACGGGAAAAGAGACCACTGAATTTATTTGCCTGAACAGAGAAATTATCTTGTCGTATCGAGAAAATGACTCATCACACTCTTTGGACAAGTCATTTGATTCGAATGTCATATTTTGCGTAAGAAAAATATGCTTGTGGAGTACCATTTTCATTTCGTGGCAAATGACGCAATAAAAAGCAGAAAATCCAAGCCAGAGATAGAATTTTGAATACTCATAAACAGCCGTACAAATCCAAACGACAATTTTTTTAGCGTTTTGATTTATGGAAGATGCATTCACTTTTTGAAAGGTCAGATCATTGAACACTACGTCCCATTGCTCTTCTTTGTATGGAAAAACCTTGAAACAAACTGCCAATAGCCACATAAGCGTTGTATACATAAAATAGTACTTGGCGAGGTATTTTGATGGTATTATGTCGAATTTAACTTCCATAGATTGCAATTTTTTTACTGCTCCATGCACAAGATTCTGTGTCTTTGCCAGATAATACCACCGTACAACATTGTTGATATGAAATACAAGTGAGATGACAAACCGCTTAAAATCTTTTTCAGAAATTAAATTTTTGTACATGATGTAGAATAAATGTAAGACTTGAAGGAACCACGATGTAAACAAACAACATTGAAGTAGGATTTTTCCTAATCTTAATTTTCGATGCTCGTACTCAAAGTCCAATCCAAAGCATCTTAAAAATAAAAAAGCATCTGCTTTTAGGTCTACATCTTCCTTGGTAACTTCTACGTTGACGACCAGTGATTTGACTCTCGAATCACGTTGAAAACGTTTCATGATATCATACTTCAGTTTAGCACTGAAAAGAATCAACTTATTTCGTCCTTCAGCGTAAGGACAATAGAATTGACAGTACGAATTGGGAGGAGAGTGTTCTTAATTTTTGCAGTTCGTTCAGATGGAGAATAATGAAGCAATCTCAATTTGCTGCTTTGTAACTTAGCAGTCTTTCGATTTCCAATTATTTGTTCTTCTTCCGTGATAAAAAAGGAAAGACTAATGGTTTTCCAACTTGTGTACTCACGACATTTCTGATAATTGATAAATGAATTTTAGTAGATAAGATTCTTTTCATTTTGCATACATTTTAATCTGTAATGTGTGTTTCCAGGCATTATAGAAATGTTTTCTGATAAAATAATAAATTTACTGATGTTGCTAAAAGTGTTCCGGTAAAAGAAAAAGCATCAGCAAATTAAATTTTAATACAGCAATCAATAGCATTCTCTTAAAAGATGAAAATAACACAATTTCTTTCAAAATCAAAACAATTCAAATTAGTTATACATTTTGTAAAAAAAACGTTCATTATATTTATATTTAACAACGAATATTTTCGTAATGCTATTGCAAAATTTAAGAGACCAAATACTTATTGTTTGCTTTATTTATAAGTTTTCAATAGATACCATTTGATTTATGTTACTCAGGATACATATATATATATAAGCATCTTTTTCTTGTTGCATTTCTAAGGGCTTGTTCTATGTTTCGAAACTAATTAACGAAAGATTTTCAATTTTTTTTATTGAAAACTTGTATTTGAGTAGAATTTGAAATATTGTGTGCAGCTAATTGTGTGCAGCATTGTGTGTAACTAATATGAGTTTCTGTTTCTGATATGAGTGCTGGAAATTTAATTTCGTTATTCATCGATTTAGCGCATCATAGTTTCTCATTTATGAAATGTTAAAAGAAAAAATATAAATAAAAAATCATTTCTTCCTACGAATTCTCTTTAGAACCACTTTACTTAGCCAGTTTTTACAATTGCCTTCATATATACTTTTTGTAGCCAAATTACCCGTAGCAATCTCATGTATATCTAATATGGTTACTCGGAGCAAATGTTTTGTTGAACTGAACAAAGGTTTGGTTGGTGCTATTTCAACCTAATAATTTTGTTGATTCTACAAAAATTTGATTGCTTCAATTTCAATCAAATAATTTTCCTGGCTTTAACAAAACTTTCGTTAAATTAACAAAATATTTCGTTGAATTAACAAATACTTTGTTCATTCAACAAAAATGTTTCTTTGAAATAGAGACAACCAAATTTTGTTAAATTAACAAAACATTAAGTATCAATGTCTTCTAGATTACTTTCAATATGTACAGACAGTCTGTCTTAAAGCCTTTCTTCTTAAATACACTTAATAATTTCATCTTGTAGTAAACCCAATTTAAGAATAAAGCAACATAGTGCTTCAACCATTTGTTCGTTAGATGTCGCAGCTTTACTCTTTAACCGATTCCATCCAATAATCGCCTTGATCAGGTAATGGTCTGATCCACCGTCAGAATTTCGATGTACTCTGACATCTTTAAGATGTCCATAATTATGTCCATGATGTGTCCTTAAATTATGTTACACTATTTTTAACATCGCCTCCCCCCCCCCTTTGACACATGTCACGCTTTTTACATATACTACTTACAGTTCACAAACAATGCACTACGTTATAGGTCCTGTAAAAATTTTTATTTTCAAACTTTAACTACGTGCTTCAAAGCAAATGTACGCTAATTCTTCTTATCCTCAGCTACGGACGTAGCCAAGAGGAGGCAGGTGGTCCACTGTCCCCCTAAAATGGAGCCAGTAGTAGTAAATTGTAACAGACTCTGATGTGGACTTTCTCGGCCCTGCCCTGTACCATCGCTCCATTTTTACACCCATCACGCCGGTTTTAAAGAGTATTGTCTTCAATTCTAAAAGGAAGATTTTTTTTAATGCTAACATTTTCTCATCTATCCTAAATCTTTTTTCAAAAAGGAAAGAATACAAGTGAAAAATAAATCGTTTAAAAATTGCTTTATCCCCCACCCCCCAATTAAAAACCCCCATCAAATTCTGGTTAGTTCAAATCAACTTCAAAATTTAACTTGCTGATTCCAAGCCGGGCTCCTAACTTAGCCAAAATGTGTGATGCCAGACTTCTTGTTGCCCCCTCCCCCTCGTCACACAATTCCGCGCCATGAACGTCTGCCAAAAATCATCGTTGAGTAAAAACGGAGAAAGAGAAGACCTAAACTGAACTATAATTATCGTATACATGAGTCTATCAGAAATTTTAATCTCGGTAAAAATACTGCCCCGAACAGAAAAAGTTGGAAAGATGCCCTTAAAAATTCATTATCTGGTCAAGTAAACTCCGCTTTTTAGTGCAAACTCCTGAAGAGGAAAAAGTTAGCTCTTTTTGTAACTTACATTTAACTACTTTGCTAAGAATTGTTGAACTATTCAATTTTTTGATGTCGGTGCTCTCCTCATTGGCTGTTTAATTTCACTTGACTATGCCTGAAAAGTATTTAATAATTATAAAACAAAATTATAAAGAAGTATATGAGCTGGAAGTTTAATATCCAACGGCCAGGGTGTTCCTCGAAAGAAATTTTACAATGTCATATCATTTTTATTTTTATTTATTTGTATTACCATTAGCATTCAGGAGTGTTAGCATTTAGTTTTATATAGAAAAAAACACTTCATTCGGAGCAATTTCCTCTTTAGACAAGCTACTCAAGACAAAATGAACTAAAGTGGTCATACTTAATATAAAGGTTAAATTATGTTTACCAAAACTTCATTACCGTTTTATACATCTTCCATGTTTTCGCTGAATCGATATCTGTAAAGGCATTAAAACGACAATAATGCTCCGTAACGTAGAGCTTTTCTTTTATAAACTAGAACTCAAATCCCGTTTTGGAGGCAATTACAACGCGCGCTAGAAAAAACATTTGACTAAAATATGTCTACACTCAAACTATTTATTATTCGTTCACCTAAAATAAATAAGTTCATATTCAATTTTTATTATATATACTCAAACCGAATTTAATGCTCTTCGGAAACTTTTGGCATTCGCAAGATTTCGGTTTGTGTACACAGCCTTTCCTATATTCGTGCAGACGATTTATTTGTGTGTGTGGAGGGGGGAAGGGGTGGGTGAAATAAAACTATGTAATTCGGAAAAACTATTTTAAACGAATTGGTATCACACTTTCCTTTCAAATATTGATGACCATGATGAATATGACATCATATCGATTGCACAGCTCATTTTGCCATGCAAATGATCCACTCTTTTACTCTCGGAAATAAAAGAGATGAAATTAGTAAAAAATCGCTTAAAATTAGGGAACCGATGGATTTTTAGATTTTTAAAAGTATCACAGATTGTTTTTTTTTATATGTTTATACATAATTATCAAAAATTTCAAGCCGATCGTATAAACGGTGTATTTGTTATTACGCTTTTCGGCTTTTTAATCTTTTTTAACTTTTTAATCCTCTTGTAGTCGTGGCGGTAAAATATTTATATTATAGTGGTTGCTTAACAATACCGATTAACAATATAGTAGGATTTATTTCTAATAGAAGTAAAGGCAGTCGATAATTTAGAATAGGCTAAAAGAATTTTTAATTAAGGAGAAGTCGTTTTGCAATAACGAAATGGTAAACTGCTGTACTTTTTTTAATTATACTCAAAGTATTTTTATCTCCACTCTTACTTCATGTGTACAGCTGCGGAAAAAAAAGTCCTACTTTTTTCGGCCGTAGTTCGTCGTACAGCAAAGTTACAGATACCAATCGTTTACGATTGATGTACACTTTAATTTGCTATGCATAAAAACTGCATAAGGGGCCATCTACATATTAAAATTCGCACTAACTTTTTATTTCTCTATAGCAACCCCTAGATTTCACTTCATATTTAAAAACATTAGCTCATTATAACCCCGGACACCAATTTTCAATAAATTTGGACAGAAAATGAGTGAGTTATGAGCACCCAAAATCCCCCTCCCCCTGTGTTAAAATATTTTTTCGTACTTCAATTCATATCTCATATAATATTGGTAGTAAGAAGCTGATTTTTATTCGTTCTATTAGAACTAAACGACCCAAACATAATTTTATGTTATTAGGATTTTTAATAAATTATTAATATGAATTATGAATTATTAAATTCATATTAAAAAAATATTAATAGCGACCTAGCCAAATTTCGATGCAAATAGATGCAGAAATCAATATTACATGGCTGTGCAAAATTTCAAATTTTAACGTTCAGTAGTTTAATTTATATTAAAAAAAATGTGTTATTTTCATGAGTTAAGGGACCATATATAAATTTATTAAGTGAATTTTTTTTAATTGCATAAAATAAACGTAAATTGGATTTATTTTGTGCAAAAACACAGTAAAAGATACCAGTATTAAAAATATCAAATTTTTAAGCATATCAATTAGAGGTTTTTACAGTTTGATAGGGATTCTATAAAGCGTGCATTGTTGCTTCCGCTCCCATATTCCCCAAATAAAATATTTTCCAGCTATAGAATTAGATGCAGTAGATGTATGTCTTCTAATACAACGTCCTATTTTTGAAAAACTAACGTCCTCAACTTTCCAGGCGTGAATGTGACCATTTTTAATATCGGAAACATTAGGTCTTTGGACTTCCCCATACTTTATCAAACATTCAAAATCACGCTTTTCTGTCTAAATTTTCATCTAACTATAAATTAAAATACCGCCAAAAGTCTTAAGAATATTGCACATTGCAGACGACAGTATTAAATGAAGAAAGTGAAATAACAAACACATTGATAATATTGGTCGGCAAAAATGTAATTGCGTTTTTTACATGAAATTCAAACAAATAATTTTTCTATCAGGAAATCATTCTTCAAGTTCGACCATTAGCTTAGTAATATTAAAGCTTGCACTCAGAAGATCAGAGAGCAGCCTCTAACTCCTGCCAACATTTCACCTGTCTAAGAGAACCATCAACGGAAATACTCAATAACAATTTCAAAATTACAAAGATTTTCTAAATCGTGAGCAGTCATTTTGCATTTTTCCCTTAAATCATGTGTACGAACCAAGGAGGTTATGGACTCACGGGTTATTTGGACTACAGACTAAATATTCTATTCTACCCTTGATATTCTCAGTACAAAAAAACTTTAAGAGAGATGGAAACAATATTTTCCTTGAAAATAATATTAATTTCTTTTAACTCTGGCGAACGAAATTAATGAAAGGCGAAAAGTTCGGAACCTACAAATAGCGTTTTTCAATTTGCAGAAAGTCCCTTAAAAACGCTCAAAAATTAATTCGCAATATCTCCGGAAATTATCGTAGAAAATTGGTGAAAATTTATATTTAGGGTAATTTGAAGGTTTTCTTTCGTTTAATAACGTCAAAATATGGGGTTGCCATTGATAAAAATGAAGTTGATGCAGAATTAAATATGAAGACGGCCCCTGAGGCAAATTAAATTAATAGTAAATTAAAGTACGCGTTATTTGAAAACGAATGGTATATATAACTTTACTGTACGACGAACGACGGAATAAAGAGCAAGTGGGACTTTTTTTTCCGCAGCTGTACATATTTATTACATGTACGATGGTACATATGTACAATGCAATAATCTCCGTATTCAAAGAGATTGATTCTGAGTTGTCTTTCTCTATATTTGTCACAATCAACAATTGTGCTTCTGGAATCCTCTTCGGAGTACTTATTAAAGGTACTTTAACAGGGATACGCATTTTAATCATAACATATCGTGTTAATAACATCCTATTATTTACTTTCATCACTATTTCAGTTAATAGTCTGGATAAAGTGGCAAACGAGTCTCATTACCCTCTCATTCGGAAACTGGAAAGCTACAGTTTGTACAATTCCAAATACAGCTTTGTAGCTGAGTCACGTATGTGCTTCGGACCAGTTTTCGCTCTGTCAGGGCAATGCCTCCTAGATATACAATGCCTGAGAACAGAAACTTTTACGTTATCGCTAGGTCCACTAAAGTGACGTCATCACAAATTTATTTTCACGAAATAAAACTATTGAAAGCTTGTGGTGAATTTACTGCCTCATAAAACATTTTGATAATTTAAGATAGAAAATTTATCAGGTTGTAACGAAAGTTTTCCGCCAGATTTGCTTGAGTCAGCTCACGCAGTACCCAGTTGACCTTATATGTCAAGTTTATGCGATGCTTAGCGCGACTAATGGACATGACACTAAAATCTAACTCTTTTAGCTAGCTCTCGTGGATGAATATTTTATCTTCTTCCACACATTCTCGTAGGCGGGCCACATCAGCATCAGTAGTCCGGTCAGAGCGCTCTGCTTCTTTAATATCCTAGTCCTCGTTTTTGAACTTTCGGTGCCAAATCTTCACAGTGCCATATGATACAACAGTAGTACCTTAAGCTGTACACATGATTCAGTGTCATTCTGTAGCTGACCTTTTGCGACAGAACTGAGAGTAAATGATGGATCAATCTGGTAGCGTGGTAGTTCCATTTCAGAAACCTTATACTGAATCATAACAATATTGTTTCACAACACAGTGCTCTAAAACAAGTCTTTTCTTTCAAATAACAAAAATCGTTTTACAAAATATTGGCAAAGAAACCAACGCGAAAGGCTTGTGCAGGCAATACTTGGAGTGGCGGAAAACTTTCGTTACAACCTAATAATTTTACGACAAATAGGAAATTTTAACTACCACTAATTATGTAATATGATATAGAAATAGATCATAATAAATTATTTTTTTAGAAAGGTATTTTAATTTTTATCTTATTTAATTAAGATATTTTTCCATATTTGTAGAATTCACCAGAAATTTTAAACAGTTTTACTTTGTGAAAGTAAACCTGTGATGACGTCATCTTAGAAGACCTAGTGATGACGTAAAAGTCTCTATTCTTAGGCCGTCTATAGCTAGGAGGTGTTGGTCAGGGTGGGGATTTTTGATTTCACAAAATGATTTTACCTTAGTGCTGTTGGATGTATCCTGACATATTCCTTACTTATAATAAATTTGTGAATTTAATATAAACCTTGTTACTTTTCTGTCTGCATGGCACAGTTTAAAACGTACTGTAATTTATTAATAACTCTGATTTTTACCAGCAGCTGCTTGCTGCAGTGTTCGCATTGTTTTTTTTTCTTTTATAACACTGCAATATTTCAATAATTTTCAGGACTTTGGATACATCAGTCATCATATCTGGACTATGGAAAATCCACGAGATTTAAGTTTAATTATCCCTCTTAAAATAACCGCTAAGTGTGGATTTGTTCTATGTTCATTTCCACACTTATTACATACTGCATAAAGGTCGAACAGGCGTATTTTCAGCAGTTTTGTGCGAATCTGTGACAAGTCGAAGATTAGCCATCTGTGCTTGTTTCCTCGCGTCTTTCTTGTGCAGAATATTCTCCATCTATATTTATAGGTGCTTCTCCAAACTGCTATTTAATTACCTGCTGAATCTTGTCCGTTATGTCTTAGAAAAAAAAAAAGAGGAAGATAATAGGTTGAATGAGTTTAGAAAGAAAAGTTCTGCGTACTCTATTTGAAATAAATAATACATTTTTAAAAATCCAGTCTTAGAGTTCATGAATTTCTTTCACTTTTCTTTCAGTCAATAATTTCAAAAGAGTGAAGGATACAATCTGTGTTAACAGAAAGGTCTTAAAGTAAATAAAAAACTTTGTAAAAAACACACATAAGATGTTAAAGGTAAGTAGATACGTACCTTTCGACCAAAAAATATTTTGGTCTTCGTCAGTCAAAGCCCTTAACTTAAGTCAGGCCCAGTTACATGCAATATAAATAACCCAGTTGAGGGACGACGGTGTCCACAAGAGAGCCTTTTATTTATTCTATAGGCCTTAGGTGTTCTTGAGAATCTACTTTTACACTCTTTGTTAAACTTGCATCTCTTTTCATTATTTTCTAATATTTTTTAATAAACCCCAAAAATTCATCATGGGACACCACATAATTATTTTGATGAGTCTCTAAGACCCACCAATTGGAGAAGACAGTGCAACCCATGGGTAGACATGCAACAGTGAAATTAAAATAAATGAGCTCAATGAACAATCACGTGAGTTATAAAATATTTCTCGAATGAAGAAATATTTAAACATTGTTAAAGTTAAAATTGTTCTATTAGCGAGCTTATATTTTTACACTTATAAAAATTGTATACAAGCACACAACGCTATTTTAAATTAATTAGTTATTGATAGTGATATCGAAATTCATAAAAAAATATATCAGTCAGAGTAAATTGTTAAAATTTTGCTTATTATTTAAGAACATAGAATCACATCACAACTAGATCAGAGGAAAAATTATATATTACTCACACATAAGAAAAACAATACAGAAAGAGTTTTATGTGATAAACCTTCTAAAATAAAATATTTAAAAAGAGATTAAAGTTTTGAATTTCAAAAAATGTAATTCTGACAAATTTTCGAGATCTAATTCTACAATTTTGTTACGTAATAGTAATTGCGTATGAAAGATAGGTAAATAATTTTTCTACTTTGGTGCGCGAATTTCTGTCAGTAGTAATTATTTTAATGCGAGAGAACGAAAAATATGTGACATTCTCACGTTCTCGCACTCTAGTGAAAACACTGATTAAAATGGCGGTGTATTACAGTTCGGTATCTTAAGATTCGTAAACAGATGATTTCATAGTAATCTCTTGTAAGAACGCCATCCCCATCTAATACTATGATTTACTATTTATGGCATGCTAGATACCGCTTTATACTGCAATGCAGTTACCCTGTTTCCGGCCCCTTTACACTTAGGCATGCTGGTAATAAGAAATGTGACATAAATTGTTGTGAAAAGTTCATTCATAAAAAGTATTAAAAGCATATTATCTGGCAGCGTACTGCTCATTCCGGAAAAGCATATTGAATGCTTTTTTAGGTAAGATGAAAATGCAAATAAGGCATACAAAGCCATCAAAAATCATCTAGAAACATGTGGTCGCAATCACTGTATGGGACCAGTAGAGATCGTTTCTTTGAAAACTCCAAAATCACTAAGTTTGTCTCCCATAAACGTTTTGTTATGGATTTTTTTTAAGGATTTATTTAACTAAACACCTGTTGCATCTTAGGAAGCCGCAGAGCTGAATTAGTTTCGGCGGATATAAATTTTGCAATGATCGTGACTGAAAGGTGCATAGTTAAAATTGTCGATAATTTAACTTCATATTTTCAAGCGTGTATACCTGCCAACTTTCCCGATTCTTTCCGGAGATTTCCCACCACAATTTTTAAACAGTTTTATTTTTCATTAAATTTTAAACGTCCTACAAGCAAGGACCCTACCAAAGATTAGCTGTAAAAAATTTTCCGAAGACATCGGGGGAGTTGGCAGCTATGTGTACCCTACTAGCAATTTTGCTCGGGCCATCATCGCCTGGCTACGTGGCCAGTGGTTGCCCGAGCAAAATTGCTAGTAGGGTATATGTATCTAAATAAGCTTAAATCAATGACATTTATCAAAGAAGTGTGCCCAAGTGTAGAATATAATAATCTAATATTATGTAGACACTTAGATATAAACAGGGTGTCCCAAAAAGGTGGTAAAACGCTCTTTAATTCCTACCTAGTAAAGATAAAAGGGCAACATGAACTGAAAAAAGGTTCAAAATAAAGTTTAAAAAAAGACTACGTTGCGAAATATTTCATTCGGTCGTTTTCAAAAAGTTACACTTTTTAAATTTGTATACGACTCTCGTAGAAAAAATATTCCCAATTAGTAAACTGTGCCCCCATACACCAATGAGGTGATGGCTAAAATTTCAGCCTTTTATTATAAAATGTCTAATAGATATCTATAAAAAATCAGGCGGAAGGGGGGGGGGAATTCAAATGCAAACGTTTACTGGTAGCGTCGAAAAAAATAATTTTTTTTCGTAATTTCTGTACGACCTCTGAAATGCGATCAACCGACGGGATTTTTTCCCCTTGGAGAGACATTGAAAAGTGATTTAAGTCAGCATATATTTATCTTCATGCCTCTTATTCTTTTAAGGATATAATGCTCAAATTTTGTACATCCCTTCATTAGTGTTATGGGGCACATGTTACTAATTGCTGAATTTTTTTTTTTTGTACGGCGGGGGGAGGGGTGGGTTCTTTTACAAATTTAGAAATTGCAACTTTTTGAAAATTAACGAGAGAATTTTTTTTTAATTTTAATAAAACTAATAATTGAATGCAATTTTCCGACCTTCAATTT
The DNA here is from genome assembly GCA_038373885.1 of Cheiracanthium punctorium. Classification (NCBI taxonomy): domain Eukaryota; kingdom Metazoa; phylum Arthropoda; class Arachnida; order Araneae; family Cheiracanthiidae; genus Cheiracanthium; species Cheiracanthium punctorium. The sequence continues at coordinate 1,558,346 of JAWZYV010014041.1, forward strand.
ACATTGACCACTTATCTCTAATAGATAAAGAATTAAAGCATGTTACCAGCTTTTTGGGACGCCCTCTATAAGTCTTTAAACAATGTAATCCCTGAAAAAAAAAGTATTCGAAAAGAAATTTTAAGTTTGAAATAAATGCAAACAAAGTAACTATTTTGCGGGTACATAAACAGTCTCTATTATTTCATTCTAATTATCAAATTGCCTCACATGCTGTGAATTTCCCATACACAATGATAATGCAATAAGGAAAATGTCGTTGAAAAGAAACTTTTTCGTCACTTAACAGATTACGAAGACGTAGAATGATACTTTATAATTAGGAAATGCATATTCGTAAGATATACTTTTTGCATTATCCGATATTTTAAAATTTTCATGGAAAGACCACTAATGTTTTTGCTTTTAATTGGTTGCTATGAGGCACTGGTGAAAGAAATGCATGACGCACAGTGAGACGTTATATTTTATTGTGGCGAGAAAAAATATAGCGATAGTGTTTTGACAAACACTTAATTCTGAAAAAGCGTGGTGTCAACGCTACACCGTGAACAACTTTACACCTTTTTTCAAGGACTATCCCTAAGTTTATCTGTCACGAAAGATCATCAGCATTAATTTGCCTTCCTATTTTAATTTCGTGAATTTGATTTTCACAAAATACTTGGCAATGGCAAAGTAAAATACGGATCTTTTACTGTTATGTTAATATTCTTTAGAAAAATAAATATGTTAATCATACCCTATTAATATTGAAAATTTATTTCCGACTGTAGCAAACAGCATAAATTAAGGAATGTGGCTAAAATGTACGGAAGCGAGTCGGTTACATCGAGTTTTTTTTATAGATTATTGTACTATGCATAAATACATACAGAGTATTATTTTTAAATGAACAAAGTTTGTTAGATCTAGTCAATTCTTGTGATATATATCGTGTTTTACAAAGCAAATACGGTATTTTAGCAGTTCAAAATATATCTGAAATATAGAGGTACAATAATTACCCTTTAATAAGTGTTCTTTTATTAATGCTCTTGCGAAAGTACTAATGACTGACATTTTAGTGGTTCGAATAACTACTTTAAAAAAATTAATTCATTGGTTGTTTTCCATAAACTTGAAATCTCTATCAACAATCACAAATCTCAGCAAGCACTTTTGAATAGTTCTACATTTAAATTCATAAAAGTTAAATGATGCTGATATATTTTTGAAGTTACGAAACGAACATTCCTATCTTTTGGATTACTTTTGCTAAGACAGCTAATAAGTTAAGAATACATTAGTAATAACTTGTATTACAGAATTAATCATTTAGGAGAAAAGAATAACTGGATCAAACGAAAACTATTTAAAATTCAAAATTCCTGGCTGTTTTGTTTTAATTTACCCCCCAATGAACTAGCTTTATGTGACAAAGTATAGACAAAAATGTTGGGAAATGCAGTTCGAAAGATGAAAAAGTGAAGTAATCTAATTCGAAAAATAACTAATGAACTTTCCTAATACAAATGTTTAAAACTCCATAATTTTATTTTTAAAAACTCCTCTTATTCGACGAAGTCAACCAAGACGAAGTCAGTAATGTATCATATACATGAAATTTTTAATAAAGTATTGTCAACTACTGGTTTTATCTCGCCAGCTCTTTGCAAAATGGACAATGATATTCCTCTTGTATTTTGGATACTCTACTCTGTTGGACTGGACATTGGTAAAGTACGTAAGAAAGGAAAATGTTTTTGTTTTCTACGTGTAATTCAAGCGCTTATGATTTTCAGTTTTGCTTTAAATGCAGTTACGGTAGGAGAACTTTTCTATCGCCTCTTTCAAGGAGATAGTTACTTGGATATAAAAACGTGCATAGTATCAAGCCTATGGTTATTATTATGCATTTCACAGTGGTCCTATTTGTATACATACAAACGAAATCTGATGTTTGCATTACGGAAAACTTTGACAATTGGAAAAAGGCTGAATATATCGTTGCAGCAGAACATCTTTAAACTCGCCATTTTATTTCCGGCATTGACTCATATTTCTTTTTGCTTTTTTTATGAGTGTTTTGCGGACGAACAACGGAAAAAGCTCACCTTTGAATTGTACACTTTTAAATTATTAAAATATGAAGATGGAAAGTATAAATACATTTCATATATAATAAGGATTGCTGCTTACTATAGTACAATTTATTTCCCTTCGTGCTTTCTAATGTTTTATATATCACTCTGTTCCTACATGAAGAGACTGCTTACTAAACACATACAGTTGAATGAATATTTTATTAAACTGAATAGAAATTCTCAGAAACTTCAAGATTCGTGTTTTTATCGGTACGATGATATCATACAAAAATGTCAAGAAATGAATCAAGTCTTATCATTCCCAATTTTTTTTAATATATTCAATAATGCGGTAGCAATGCTCTTCAGTATATTATCCATAGCAAAATTTGGAAGCAATGTTCTCCTTACAAATAGTCTCGTCTCTGCCATTCTACACATAACACTTACTATTTTTGCTGCTTCGGCTGTTAATGACACCGACAAAAATGCAAAAGAGTCGAATTTTAGAGTTCTGTATTTTCCATCGGTGAAGAAAGAATCCGTTCTTTCTGACAAGGCAATGGCATTTTACGAGCTCAATCGACGTCCAGCTGTTGCCTTTTCTGCTGGCGGGTTTATTGAATTTACCAGAGGACTGTACCTCAATGCTGCTGGATGTCTACTCACTTACATCTTACTGATCACACAGCTGTAGTTCTACTTATAACAGTTGCTATTGTTGGTGCTTAGGGAGTATTCGACGCTGAAAAAATTGCAAAAAATTTTATATCAGAACTGTATATTTCCTATCGCTGAAGGAATGTTATCTACGCGAATTGTGAACTGAATAGTCTAGCTTGCTCACTTACATATTACTGATCGTACAGCTGTAGTTCTGCTGATAACAGCTGCTATTGTTGCTGTTTGAGTAGTATTTGACACCGAAAAAATTTCAAAAACTCTTTAACAGTTTTATATTTTCCATCGCATTGCATCTTGTATGCTTTTTGACAAGACAGTGGCATATTGTGATCTTTATGATCTAGCTTTTTCGCTTTCTGCTCGTGGCTGTTTTGTATTTACTAGACTGCTGGATGTCTATTCATTTACATCTTACTGATTGCACAGCTGTAGTTCTACTTTCAAAAGCTGCTATTGTTGCTGCTTCGGTAGTATTTGACAACGGAAAAATTGCAGAGTCTAATTTCAGAGTTACATCTTTTCCATCGCTGAAGGATAGTTATATACTTTTTGACAAGACAGTGGCATATTGTGAACTGAATGATCTAGCTTTTTCACTTTTTGCTGGTGGCTGTTTTGAACCAGACTGCTGGATGTCTGCGCACTTATCGGTACGATGATGACTTATCGGTACTCTTACTGATGTTACAGCTGTAGTTCTTTTGATAACAGCTCCTATTGTTGCTGCTTCGGTAGCATTTCACGGTGGAAATATTGCAGATTATAATTTCAGAATTCTGTATTTTCATCCACTGAAGGAAGAATCCACTCTTTTAGACAAGGCAAAGACATTTTTTGAACTAGATGGACGTCTAATTTCGCCATTTATGCTCGTCGGATTTTTAAAATTTATCAGTGGACTATACCTCACAGCTGCACGTTACTCATTGTACCCTGTAATTGCTCTACAACAGTCGTTCCCAACCGGGGGGTCGCCGCAGACCGCTTTTGTAGGAAAAGAATAGTAAACTATTTTCACGTTTCTTTGCCATGAGACAGAATTTCTCCCTTTTTCTTTGGAAAGAAAAAATCCTCATTCTCGTCTGGGCTTTTGTATCAAAGCTACAAAAACTGACGTCGGTGAATCTAGGAGTGTTAACTAATGCTTGAGAACCCATGCATTAAGACAGATGAATCGGAAATAGGAATTGTAATTAATTTAAAGGAGGTAACTAGTAGCCCCCTATAATCTGAAATTCAAAGATATTTCCCAGAGTTCGTTGAACAAGAGATTGCACTCCTGCGAAATCCATTTCACGCATCTTTAGATGTCGCCGGTCTTCCTGATGAAGTGCAGGGTGAATTATTGAACTTGCAAAATGACTCCTCCGCAAGTGATTTATACCAAGAAAAACCATTAACTCAATTTTGGTGTGCTATGCTTTGCTCATATCCGATAACTTCTAAGCTTTCATGTCAAATGTTAACAGGCATTTTCATCCACTTACCTGCGTAAGGTTGGATTTTCAACTCTTTTGCAGATTAAGACAAAAGCCAGTAATAAATTAGATGTCTAAGATGACATGCGGTTGGCTTTGACCAATATTCAGCCAAGAATAGTCGAACTTGTCAAATTCAACCTCAATCATCCTATTAATAATCAGTACGTATTAAAAAGATTTCATTTAAAAAGATATCGATTTTAAATCTCAAGATATATTTTTTCATTATTATTTTTTTTTAATTGGACGAACATGGCGGATGGGGGGGGGGGGTCGCGAAAGTTTTGAAAAATCTAAAAGGGGTCGCGATTAAAAAAAGGTTGGGAACCACTGCTCTACAACCACCAGAGGGCACATGCTTCAGAATATTTTCACTTTTAGAAGGGCAAACACACTCACATAAGGGTATTCATAAATTGTATATTATAAAACTGTAAAAGGTGGTACAGTCGCCTGCATAAATATAGAAGCATAAAATAAAAAAACCTCCTTATCTTATATTTAAATTAGTGTCCTACCTTGAAAATTTATACAAAAATGATCAGTAGAATAATTTGACAGAAATTTTAATAATGTACTTTAAAAATAAGTCGGTAAATCGTATATAAAATAAACATTGGAATTTTTTTTCAAAAGATTATATATTTCTGCAGGTGCTGAGAGGAAACCAAGAAAAATCGAAATTACATAGCAATACAGTTTGAGAAACATCGTTTTCATATAATTGGTAATAACCACTTCTCAAAATTTATTGATGCATTAATTAACTTAAAGTAAGTTGCTTAAAGCAACGTAACTACTTAACGTTGCTTATTAAGCAACGTTACGATTAAATTTATTATCTTAAAACTGCATCATTCAAGATGAAACGCTTTTGATAATGATCGTTTTTGTTGATGATTACTGCGGAAAATATCAAAGTTTTGATAAAGCGTAATTTAGAAATTTCACGAGCTCCTTTTAAGTGACTAGTAACAAATGTCTGAAAATAAGTGTTTTTGACCTTTCTTTATTAAGTAATTCTCAATCTTCTCACAGCAGCTTTATTTATTTCTATTTAAAGTGATCCGGATATACCTAATGGAATAACTTCTAGTAATTGGATAGCTGTATCAATCAAGATCGTTTAGCGCTATTTTGCCGATTATAAATGTAAGATGCTCTTTCAAATTTGTAATGACACAGTTAAATTAAAAATATATTGATTTATTTTATTTTTTAGTGTTAAAAATGTGAAATTTTCTATTTTACAAATTTTACATCGATTGTTCATTCCCAAATTAAATGTGCGTACATGTGCATTTGAAATTTATTCGTTCTGTAAAAGTTTTATACGAAAGATATATCCCCTACCCTGATCACTAAATACAAAGAAAATTTTTGTTCCAAAATAAAAGTTATTTTTGCGTTTATGTCTACTTCCACATTTTCCAACTTCTTTCACATAATTTTCAAAGGAGGATCTGAGAATATTGATTTTACTTAAAATTTCTTATTTAAATAGCCCCCCCCCCCCCAAAAAAAAAGAAAGAAATTTCATTCCCTTGCAATGAAAATTCAGGTTATAAAAGAATGTATTACATTTTTATTTAACAAGTTCAAATTTGCAAGTCACAAGTATTTCTCGAATTGCAAGTTACTCAATTTACATGGTTTTTAAAATAAAATGAAATGTACTCCTTTTTTTCCCTCCAGTGTGGCATTTATGTATAAATTAAAAGTGCGCCATACTGTCCCATTAAGAGAGACTGCCAGGTAGTGCACAGTAACAAAGTACGAATATACTAATTCTTTGTATAATCCAATTTATTTTCATGCTAAAAAATTATCTTTTTTTTTACTATAGCTAAATTGAATACAAATTCGATAACAATCACAGACATCTGTAAATTGAAATGAGTTTGTACGTAAAACTTTGGATTATTCTTGAAATGGCTTTACTTTTTTATTCTGCGTCAGTTCTTTATATCGATATATCTATTTACTCAATCTATTGGCAAAATCCTTTTAAAATAAACTAAATTATTTCCATGAAAGACTTTGCGCAGTGTTAAAATTATTTCTTGTAAAGTGAAAAACGAATTTTTTTTACTAAGAAAGAAAAATTAAAATAATCCGCAGAAAAGCTAGAGATGTATGGAAATGCAATCTGTAAATATGTTCGAAATATGCTACAAGCTAAACGTTTTGCATTTCCTAAAGTGATGTAACGAATATGCCTTTTGCTGAAAATGCAATGGCCCATGAACGCAACTATCTTCTCTTAGCAGAAAGTTTCTTACGAAAATGACAAAGGACATTATGAAAAAAATGTCACTTGAGGTGAGAACGAAAGATGTTTACACTTAAATCTATTGTATAGAGAGGCATCAGTGTAATAAATTTCAGGGTTAAGAACATGATACTGCCGTCATTCTCATTCTTTCCAATTACTCTGAAAGTGTTACCAATAGTATTGCCACTTTTTGCTGAACGGCTTAGTAAGTATATTAGTTTTTCGGTCTTCTTCCTTTCCTCTTTTTTTCGAAAAATTAAAAAAAAAATGTGCACTTGACTGTCGCCCAAGATATCCATCATGTTCTGCTTACATGAGTCAGTGCATCAATGGTCAATCATTTCAGCAATTTTCGTCTATGTTAGATTTGTTGGTTTTGCGGCTGTCTACGAGAGTTAAACCATGGACTGTTCCACAAAAGATCGTGATGATGAGCTGGTTTATTGGAACTACTTTTCTAAGCTTATGTTATACGTCTGTCTTGTTGTCTTATCTTACATTTCCGTCAGTTTTTAAAATTAAAGACATGAGAAGTCTGGCTAATGCTGTAGAAAACCATCGCTACAACTGCATGTATGACTCCTTTTTGACAACTGGTCCCAGCTTGCTCTTGAATTCCAAACAACAATCTTTCAAAACTGTGGGAAGAAACTTGTTGACTAACCCTAACACGTTTGGGAAATTTGAAAAAATTTTTCGAATGAACAATGAAAAGGTTGCTTATTTCAACTTGGTTGAATACCTTCCTTTCCTATCGAACAATTATTTTGTTTCTGGTGATCACATTCTGGAAATCAGGGCTGGTATAGCAGTGCGAAAAGACTTCTGCTGCAAGAACAAGCTGGATGATTTGGTTCATAGAATCATGGCCAGTGGGCTTTTTTTCAAAGTGGATCAGGACAAGAAGTTTTTATCTGGATTAAAGTTTTACCTTAAAAGCAAAGAAAGGTCTAGCGAAAGAAGGTTGACGCTATCGGATTTCCAACTAGCTTTTATAATACTGTTAGTAGGATACATTGTTCATTCTTTGTTCTAATGTCCGAGATAATGTTAAATTCAAAAAAGGAACGGGCATAATCCCCATAAGAACTCAACTACGTAGCAAACTATAAGATTTTCTATAAGACAATAACATTTAACTACTAACCGTGGCACGAAACTAAATTTTTAAAAAATCTGATGTGGGCATCCTATGACTGTCTTATTTATCTGTTAATTTTTGCATATTTTCGGTGCACTCCTTGTAAAGTTATTTCAGTCTAAAGTGAGATATGATTTAGAATCTAAATATAGTATAGTATTTTTAGTCTGTCCTAAATATAAAGGGTTTGTGTGTTACGGCAAGCCCACTCGATGAACATCTGTCTACGGGGTTAGGGGGTTCTAAGATGTATTCACGTTATATCTGGAGAAAAAAGGCCAAAACTTCAGACCGTTAGATCGACAATCGTGTGTCCGGGCCTGAAAGCGAGACCTTCACATTCCAGACATCTACTAAGCTCTGAGACTTGTCCATGACGGGACCGTCTTAAATATAAATAGTTTGATGGTGTGTATTTTTGTGTTCGTTTATCATATTTGTTAATATGCAAGGCCGTAGACAGGAGGCAGAGGATCATTTGAAATGGATCCCCTCTCCCCACACTGTTAGTTAATGCATTAATATGGTTTTTTTTTTTTTTTTTTTTTTAGGTGCGTTGACTCTGGCGATCAATTGAAGTTGAAAAAATTTTAGCACAACATACTTCCATCCCCCCCACCCGCAAGAAACTAAATTTAGTGCTACATACCCCCCCCCTACACGAAATATTTTTCTGGGTACGGTTTTGTTAAATGTATAACTGAAAGAGATTAATAACTCCAAAATGCAGTTTAAACAATGACAGCCCATAGATTTTAATTCATGAAAATCTTTTGGCTGATCCTGTAAATGCATCACCCGATCGATTGCGATCAAATAGGCAGGTGCTTAACTAGAATTTTAAAAAGTCCTAAATACAAAATTTCAAGATTCGACTGTTCATATTTTTTGAGATACGCTGTATACGTTCATATGTACAGATGTCGTGCAAAATCTTCTAAAAATATATTCAGGTTTGTCCAAATGGATATTTTTCCTAAGAACTGAATTCCAAGGTTTCTGGCAAATACAATATTTCTTTTTTAATCAAGGAAGTTTTTAAAAAAAATCCATCAATTACGTATTATTAAAAGGATGGTGTGTCACACACAGCAGCATGTTTGAGCATTCACGATATCTGTTTCTTTTTAATTCCTTGTTCTTGCAGAATTATTGAGACGTAATATTCTTGCTCCCAACTGACGAGGGAAAATTGAGTTTTAGAAATCTTTTACTGGTTACTTTTAACCCGCATACGTTATAAACTTCCTATCACCCTTCTAACACCTTTCTAACACCCTACAAACGGGAACTGACACCGAACAATGACAATAGAAACTTAAGAAAACGCTTCCTGGTAGATCTGTTTTTAAGGGAACCTCACCATGTCACCGTGGTTGTGTCACTGGAAATGGTAGATGGGCGAACTGTGAAGGTCCTGTCGTAACCGTCGACCTAACCGTTCGGAGTTTTCCGTGGTTCTCTCCGAAACTTAGGGTAAATACAGGTTAGAACCCCTTAAAAAAGATCCCCATGGAGGACACCGCAACCATAGGTCTAAATCCCACGTGAAGATAATTGGCCTTAATAACACAATACAACACAACGGTTTTTAAGGGAAAGGAATTATTTTTTAACCTTTTATTAAAATTAATTTAATCAATTTCAGTTGTCCTAGAAGCTTCTTCGAAAAACACACAACAATGCATTAACCCCCTTCTTGGACGGATCTTTTTTCTTTAAGGTATCGGTACACCTCAGAAACGTAATTTTCGGTCAAAAAATAGATTTTTCAATTTTGATGAAATAATAAAATTTGATCTTTTATTTTTTCTAAAACCACTTGAATTTTTATTGTATCTCAAGTAGAAGCAGAGATACAGCAGTTTGAAAATTAGAAGCTCTACGCTAAATAAAGTGTATATGAAAGTTGTTCTTAGCGTTTTCTCAAAATGAAGTTTTTTGACGATTTATTTTTCCCAAAACATCATAACTTAAAAACCAATGTATTGAATGGGATGAATTTTTGTTCGCATGTTGTTTATATATTATTAAAGGGAATAGACTATGCTCATTAACATAAACTAATAATATTTCAATTTATGGCTGTTTGTATTTAAAGTTCTTGGCTGTTTTCGCATTTCTTACCATAGTCATACAAATTTACTGTTCCAGCTTCTCATGTAGCAGGACAAACTTCTTGATAATATTTGATAATATTGATATACAAGATTTGATAATCTTGATGATAGTCTATTCCCTAGATTATATTATCATTAATCTTATTCATTTTACAGATTTTGAATATTTAAGTAATTTTTCGAGTTATGGTGTTTTGCAGAAATGCAAAAATTTTGATATTTTTTTGTCTTTTCTTGCCCCAAATTTTTTTTCAGATATTTGATAACTTTGTTTTAAATGATTATCTCATTTTTTTATTACATTTAATGATAAAATATAGCTTTAAGTGTAAAATTTTTAAAATTAAAAAGAAAGTCTCTGCAGGTGTACGGATACCTTAATTGCTGAAATTGGAGAGTTGCTAACATTTACATAAAGTAGTCAACCACTTTTGGGAAACGTTTTTTGTTTTTCAGAGGGGGGGGGGGGGAAGTTAAATTCGTCAAATTGGATCCTTCAAATATGCCAATTTGGTAAGCTTAACACAGCTAGTCCTGAAAGCTTTTGCTATTATTTAAATAAAAAATTAGAGTTCACAAAAAGTGGTTAGTTATATTCCGTAGACGTTGACAACTTGACGATTTTTTCTTCAATGCGATGACGATCAAGAACGGGTCACATTTTTCAATGCATTATTGAAAAAATGTACTGTGTTTTCATATGCTGGCCCTCTGCAAGTAAATCATTTTCAAACAATGAAATTTTAATTCTTTTAAATGCATCATATCACGTACGTGACATTCACTACACTTGAGAAATCGTAGACAGTGATTGGGAGAGTGGCTTTTGTGAGTATATTAAAGAAAATGAAAAATTCAGTTTTAATACGATAATCAATATTTCATTGGATTTTAACTTGCAATCTTCGACCACAATACACAATACTGATTATTTTCAGTTGAAAGATTTTGTTATCTACTTCTGTTTAGCTAAGAGACGCACTCGCTATGATAGCATATGCAAAATCTAATTCTTGTTCAAATATACTTTAAAGTATGTAACGTATCACAGAGTAAAGCATAAATAATACAAAAAATATAACAACTTTATGAATTCAGCTTCGTTAAAAAATATTTTTGACTGTTCAAAATCATTTCATAAGCAACTCTCGATGTATGCGTGCATCCCATATCCTAAGAAATTAATTAACTGGGAAGTCCATATTTTAAAAACTTTTGTTTCGTGCAGTGTGAGAAATAATACCGTCTTCTAAATCTCTGTTGTTATTAGTAGTCATTTGCATTTTATTACCAATAGATTTCTTCTTTTTAGAAAAAAATATACAATGGTTTTCGTATGTAATTTGATTTAATGTGATTAGAAATATTATGTAGTCTATGCAAATAAATATTTTAATCTAGATATTAAAATAATGTGTGTCGCTTTGATTATACATTATTATTTCCGAAGTTTTGGAGGATTTTAGTTTAAAATTGCTTAGATGTGCTAAATAGACGTTAAACGTGCACGCTCAAAAATTATTTCTTCAATTCACGGAAATTTCGCAGCAATCAGTACTGCCGGAATATTTCCGTTAATTGACAAATATCCGTTTCTTCTTTCTCCTATCAGTTGAAGAAACTTCTTTAGAATTTACGAAAGTTTTTCCTCTTCAGATTTTATGGAAGAATTCATGGAAATATTACGTTTCCAAGGAGTACGGAAATTATTCGTTGAAAAATGAATAAATTAGTGCATTAGTTCAATCTCAAAAATTTTTTCTTCAATTCACGAAAATTATGTGATGAATATCCGTTCCTTTTTTTCTTCTGTTAATTGAAGAAACTTCTCCAGATTCAACGAATTTTTTTCATCTTCTTCAGATTTCGTTGAGAACAATTCACGGAAATATTACGTTTCCAAGCAGTACGGAAATTATTCGCTGAAAAATGAGGGATAAATTTGTGTATAAAGACGAAGTTTTTGGAGTGTGTGATTAAAGATATCTTCATTGCACTTTTTGAAAGCTGTCTCCCTCTGATTAAAACAATTTAAAAATTGTTACAGAATTGACTCAAATGGTCATTAGAACATTTATAGTGATATTAGTTACTCTGAATATCAAATACACTGTGCCAATCAATAACCTGGCACTACACGCTATATCTAAGTAATAGCTTGAAAGTAAATTATTATTTCTGATTCTAATAAATACATTTTTTTCTGCTTGAGAGTCTCATACAAATAAAAGTTGAGAACTTTTCTCTTAGTAGACATAGTGAAACGTTCCGTTTAATGTAATAAGAATAATTTTATGAATAGCCAAAATGCATTTGCCTAAGAACAAGGAACTGAAACTACTCCCCTTGGATGAAAATTTCAGTCTGTATTCGGTATTTTGGATTTTTGGTATTGACCTAAATAATGAAAACTATAGAAAAAAAAATGCCTCGTTCGTACATATAAAGTACTTTTGTTTGTAACGTGCGGACCTTCGAACTAGTCACTGTGATATCGGGTTTCAACACTATCACTTCTAATGCTGGAGATTACAAATTGTGTTAGTCGAGCCTTTTAATATACCTGATTACCTGATTGTCTGTTCGATATGCTTAGTATTTATAAGAAAAGTAGATGAAATAGCAGAAGTATATCACAAGATTGCAAGCTACAGAAATTAAAGTACTTCACGTTTTACAGTTTACCAGAGCCAATCAAATTACTTTTCTGGCTCCAATTCTATTAAACTTAATAATGCATGTATTCATGACAGTACCTCCAAATGAAAAGCAAACAAAAGAAGTGATGACACCAGTGGCGTAGCAAAAAGGGGGGGATAAGGGGGGTCGCGACCCCTCTAAGAGGAATTTTTTACCATACAAAATGTATATTCTTCACCCCCTTATCACACACACGTATACATATATGTGAGTTGCAGTAGTCGTAAACCACCCCAGCAAAAAAAAATTCTGGCCTTCAGTCACTGAATTCAAAAGAATGAGTGATACAATCTGTATTAACAGAAAGGTCTTAAGTCAGGCTTCTTCAATTTGTCACCTAAGACCCACAAATTGAAGAAGCCAGTGCAACCCATGGGTAGACATAACAGTGAAATTAAAATAAATGAATTGAATGAACAATCACGTGAGAAATTAAATATTTCTCGGATGAAGAAATATTTAAACTTTAAAGTTAAAATTGCTCTATTATTGAGCTTATTTTTTACACCTATTAAAATCAGACAAGCATGCAGCGCTATTTTATATTAAGTATTGATAATGATATAGAAATTCATAAAAATTATACAAGAATACAGCGCTATTTTATATTAATTAGTTACTGATAATGATGTCTCTAATTTCATAAAAATTATACAAGCATACAGCGCTGCTTTATATTAATTAGTTAATGATAATGATATCGAAATTCATAAAAATTAAAAAAACATAAAGCGCTAATTTATATTAATTAGGTATTGATAATGATGTCAAATTTCATAAAAATTATACAAGAGGACAGCGCTATTTTATATTAATTAGTCATTGATAATGACATCGCAATTCAATATATATATATATGTAATGTATAAAAAGGTAATTTGGGTTTTACTAGTTTGGGTATTGTTCAAGCGGGTACTTTCACTGTAAGTTTTACTTTCCTGTCATACTTGCCACGCGCGCTCTGGAGCTATGTTTTATTTATTTTGTTATTTGTCAGACATCAGGCCGTCGATTCTGAGTTCTTTAGATGTACACGTGTCCTCACGCCCTCTTAGCCCCGGATGCGGGTCATCTTGGGAAATGTGTGTGGTTCGATCAGAGATAAGAGAGAGGAGGAGTTGTGTCTTCGCAGACCACGTGGTGTGGTAAGCGTAAATACTCCCGCACATCGAAAATCGGGGAACTTCTGCCACTGGAACTGCTTCATGAGTCCACGCTGATTCTTGTACCCGTCTCCCCTCCCCTCTTCTCATTCTAAATTGTAACTTAATTGTAATGTTCAATAAACCATATTACCTGCCTTAACTCTGAAGCTTACTTGAAATATCTGACGTCTCAAATAGTCGACAGGATGATTGCCTGTGTGCAAATTAAAAATTTTAAATTGTAAAAAAAAAAAAAAAAAAAAAAAAAAAAAATTAACGCTCAAAAGTCCGGGAGACGGGTTCATCGCCCATCGTTCGCATGAGATGCAGCGCGCCTCTTCACCGACCAGCCGATGGCTTACTCCTTGAGTCCGCTCTCCACCGGCCAACTTCTCCGAGCCCTGCTCTGGGAGATTTCAACACCCACTGATGACTCAGGTTACCTTCTGAAGTACTTCACAGAACGTCCTGTACGTTCTACGCCGTTAATGCCGAAATGGAAGAACGTCTGCATTGATGAACAGTCTATACCATATTTCTGCAGCGCTCATCATACCGAAATCTGCGCCTCCTAATTCATCTTTTTTTTTTTCCTTTTTCGCACGTTCGCCACAAACCAAGAGAAACTCCTGTCATCATTACAGCGCGGCGGTGCGTCAAATTTCACCCAAAACAGGCCCCCATGAGAAGTGTGTGCAACTGGTGAATTATTTGGTTTAGGTATTATTTTGCCGAAAACCCGGAAGTAGAAGGTGGGCTAGAGAATGATTTATTAGGGACCCGGTCACTAAAAATCGGGGTTAAAACGGGGGTTGTCTATAAAATATCAAGGTGTGCCTTGTGGTCTGATCCGGGGGTCTGGTTTCTGGCTTGTACGTACCACGTACGGTGACTGCTGCATTACAGAGGTCAATGGGATCGTTTTCGTATAACCTTGGGTGTTTTGAGGGTGAGAAAACGTCATTAAGTTGTCCCTTCTCTTTGTGCGAGTCGAGGGTTCCCCCCCCCCCCTGTTTTTTCTGTAAAAGACACTCCACAACCGTAGTCTGCATTCAGGAAATATACTTTTTGTCGATGGTTGTTTCTCTGTAACTACAGAATGGATGAAATCAGTTTTATCAAAACAAAACAAAAATGTCTACTTAATTAAAAAATCATTCTTAATTAAATCTACTTAATTAAAAAATCATTCAAAGTACCACCTATAATACTTTGAATGATTTTTTATTCCCCATGACAAAACATAAAAAACAAATGTTATTGGAAGTGTAAAAGTACTTCTTTTAGTTTGTCCCCGGTCAGTTCTTAATGACTTACATCACCTTATATAAATTTCGTCACATTCACATTATTCACTTTCATAGTAACATTACAAGCTCAAAAAATTTTTGATTAAAAAAAACTAATCTTTTAGATATTTTTATTTTTCTAAAAAGTACTTCGGCTCAGCTGTAAAATTAAATGTGAAAATTATTTTGAAGTGTTGTGTATCATTTTAAATGTTTTTTAAATATCCTATGCTTCTTTTTTATTTTATCTTTCTACATGTTAAGAGCTTTCAGATAAATCATCATGCTTTTCCGTTTCTGCATGACCCCCCCCCCCAACACACACACACACACAAATAAATAAATAATTAAAGTTTAAAAAAAACTTTTCTGAACTATAGTTTTGTCACAATTATTTCTATTGGTATCAACATACAACAAAATTTTACAGTGTAAAATAATTCATACAAATAATACATGTTCTGTTGTAGATTAGTTATTAAAATAATTTCTTTTGGATTTTTACATAAACAAGTACTTCCTCTTGAAAATAATAAATTAAAGAAATAATTAAATACTTTTCATAACTTAATTCATTAGAATGTGTTTATTCTTTAATTAGGTTATTCTTTTGAACAACCATAATTGATAATCCTGAATCGGCCCTGCAGATTTAACGTGTACATTCGTCGTGTGTATATATTTTTCTTAAATCCTTAATTCTATTCCCTATCAATGGCCTGATTCTACCTCAAAATAATATTAAGTAAAATCAGTATTAATGAAGCCATCCAAATACAGCAATAATCTAAATATATAAAAGAATGAGAATTTTCCTGTCTATCAGTTTGTATGCATGTTTATTCGCAAGAGGCGCCTACACTGTTCGTCGGATACGGAGTAAATTTGGTGAACTGAGCAATTTCCTTCTGAGTCCATCGTTGCTTCCCAGAACAGGTCTTTGTGTATGCTGTGGGTCTCAGTGGGAGCAAGCAACGGGACACAGGCAGAGTCTGATTTCCGGCTGGGCATTCCGGGCCAGCGCCCCGGCCCCCAAAATGGTTTTTTAATTTAAAAATTTGTAAGCTTTGATTTTAATTTAAAATAAGAGAGAAACTAATTTTATGAAAAATAATATTTGTTTTATGAATCTGTAACTATTTCATTGCCCTTAGCATTATATCCACACCCCTTTTTTTTAGCTAAATGTTATAGTCTCGGGTAATAATTCAGCGCAAACTTATCGTTCAGGCGTGGCCTATGTAGAGATATATGCTGATGGCGAGGAAACCATAGAGCTGATTTTCAATCGGAATATATAAAAGGAAATGACTTCCTAAGTAGAGTAAAGTGAAAATCTATCCCGCTGACAATAAATGCCCTGATATATGAATTAGAAAAATTAAATTCAAAAATATTATGGAACGTGTTACTTGAAAAATGCGGAATGAAATAAACGATTGAATATTAAATAATATACTGTGACCTCTCACTTTTACGCGTTTTAAGGGAGCGGTTTAAAATCGCGTATAACTGAAAGGGTCTTATTTTCTAACTATTCTAAATTATGAGAGACAAAACATTTAAAAAAAAAATGCTTAATATTTTTTCAATTAAAAAGAGTAATATTATACTTTAAAATATTTAACTATACAATTTAGTTTAACTTTTAATTCAAAAATAGAGTGTACGTACGTATAATTTCAGTTTACATAGGAGAAACTTTAATTGTACTACCATTCCTTTATCAGAATGTCATCAGTACTGTAGTTTATTTTTTTAGGCATCGTTTGCAATACAATATTTTCTAACTCATTAAAATATGTTATTCTATTGTAAATTAAGTCTTAATGTTACAGATAACGTCTCAGTTTTTGTAGGGCCCTAAAGCAGTAGCATAAGATGGAACAGAAAGATCAGTTTCATCATTATTATCTTATTTATCACCATCTTCACCCGCAACTCATCAAAAACAGTTTCAATGTCTTAGTTGACAATATATTTTCATCAACATTCCCAACATTCACATTTTTTAAACACCGTGTCTTGGACGACAACGACGGAGAAAAGTACATCTGTGTGACAGGATTTGTGAATTGCTGTTTATTTTCACGTACAACTGAGGAGAAAATTCAGAGCAGCGCTCACGAGTTAAAGAGTTTTTTTGTTTGTTTGCCAGGAGATTACAGCTCGCGTCACTGAATGTGTCGCTTTGAGCTACATGTACATCCTTCCCGGATTTTCCCGCCACAATTTGGAACCTCATCAGAAGGTGTGGGACTTCTGAATATTGGCACTAGGGATGGACGCGAGACGACTTTTTGCGAGACGAGACAGAGATTTACAGCTTTTTTGCGAGACGAGACAAACATTTTTAACATTATGATATAGGGATTTTTGCGAGACGAGACAAGCTTTTCGGCTGTTTTGCGAGACGCCAATTTTTCGTCTCGCGTCCATCCCTAATTGGCACCCCTCGGAAACTGCTAGCGACCGCCGAGAGGACTTCCGGAACCACGGATTTAACGTGCACGTACACCGCATGTACACGGTGGTCTTTAGTTGTGCGCCGGTATCGAACCCGCAACCTTCCGGTTACGAGTCCAACGCCTTAACCACTGGGCTACCACGGCCCCTGAGTGAAAGAGTTATCATTATTTTCCTACCGCCTCAGGCGCCTATTGGGAAATCCGCCACTGCGTTACTGGCCCTCACTGCCCGTGAATTTTGTACAGCTGACTGTTCGACCAAGTTCTAGAAGCAATGAAGTTAAGAGTTCCATCCTGTCAAACGGACTTTTTATTAGAACTTTCTACACATACTGGATTTTAGAGCAACGAACCCAAGAATGTAGCAGAGTTTTCTGCAACACTATAGTTTGTTCACGTGATTGCAAAAAATAATTCTTATACATTACGGCCTATAGAAGCAAATCGTTTAAAATGAGCTAGTGTCTAAAAGGGAGCATTCGAAGAAGTTCAAATTGGGTATGTATATTGTAGGTCATCGTCACACAGCATGTATAGATTTTGCTGTGTATAGGACTTACAGTTTTTTGACAGGGCAACAAATTGGTGTTCTTTTACATTACGGCCCATGTACATAAATTCCTGAAAGTGCGCTAGTGTCTAGGCTGCATTCGGTTGAGCTCAAATTGGGTATGTATAGTACGACGGTCTCATGATCTGCATAGATTTTTGTATGTTTGGAGCTAATAGTTTGCTCACAGACTTGCAAGAGGTAAATTTTATATATTACGGCTTAAGGAAGCAATCATTTAAAGTGAGCTAGTGTCCAAATGGTTTATTCGATTGACATCCAATTAGGTACGCATGTTATAGGTCACTGTCTTACATATTGCTTAAATTTTAGCGAGTTCACGCAGTACAGTTTTTTGCAGAGCTACAAAAAAGTATTCTTATAGATTGCGGCCTTTACACTCAAATCATTTTAAGTGCTCTAGTGCCTGAACACTAGATCTGATTGAATTGAATGAAATTTATTTAAACGCTTGGTATCAAGTGTTCGGAAAGTCGAGTGGAGTCACTCCAGATTTTTATTATTATTGATAGACATAAATTTGTTTTGTAATGCATGTGAAGATGGTATATAACTGGATATTGGGCGCTTTTTTTTTGCGTTGTATTGTAAGGATTAGACTTAATTTTATTGGGAGGGCTTCCCTAAAAAGATTTTTGTATCTTCTAAATAAGGTAGATTATCTATTGCTACAATGATAAATGGAGATCTTTAGGCAGCTATACCTCCTCTTCCGTATAAATATCTGTTTAAAACCTCCAGCTAAGCTCCCTGATGAGGTAGAAGTGCAAAAATTTCAAGTTTTGCCTTTGTCAAGCACAAAATAAAAATTTTCTTTGGGAAATTGGGAGTTAAATTGAGGTAGGGGGATCTATTATTTTTAATTTAGTAAATTTTTTTCTTTCAATTTTACTAATATTAAAATAAATGTATTTTGAACTTAAAATCACATTTTTTTCTGGCCAAGTTTGTTTTTCAAAGCTTAGACTTTAAAACAATTATTTATGAAAGTTTCAGAAAGTTATCATTTTTACGCCACTCCTTCAAGTAATTAGCCTCACCATGGCACAATGGCTATATCACTGAAAATGGTTGAGGTAGACGGCCGAAGTGTGAAGGTTCTGGGTTCCGGTCCCATCGCGCGGTCGTCGATCTAACGGTCTGGAGTTTTGGCAGGTTTTCTCCAGATGTAACGTGAATACGCGTTAGAACCCCTTAGAAAGTCCTCCTAACCAAGGCACCTCTCATCTTAGGCAGATACCCCTCGCGCAGGTTTGCCTTAATTACACACACACAACCTTCAAATAATTACAAAGTGACATTTCTTTTATGCTCTTCAAAGTTTTATTGTAAAATTTTTATTTTTAATAACACTTTATAAAATGTAATTGTCCAAAAAAATGAAAATTTATTCCATCTATAATTTATCACAGTATTCTGATATTTATTTAAATTTGAATTAATTTGACAAGTAAATCCATAATTAGTGTCAGTGGCGTACTTAACGAGTGTTCCCAGGGGGGGCGGACCCCTCCCGAAACTGTGAAACAATCATTAAAAAACTGCCAGTTTAAAAAACTAATATTAACGCCATTAACAATGAGATTTTTTAAAAAACCGCTACTTTGGAGCGTTATAAGCGAATCAAGTCACGGGCCGAGGGCGGCCGGGCACCTCCCGAAATTTTAAAACAATCATTAAAAAATGGCCAGTTCAAAAATTTTATATTTTCGCCATTAACAATGAGATTTTAAATAAACCGTAACTTTGGAACGTTTAAGCGAATCTATATACGTCACTGATTTTAGTATTATAATAGTACTCTCATTCACTGGATTGAGAACTATTTTTTTACCACTGGACTTTTCCCTCTGACCATGTAGGATGTAGCTGGAGGTCACAGGTCAAGATTTCCCAACACGTGCATGGGGGCACGACAGACAAGAACTTCCCGAGAGGAGTTTTTCATTGCAAGGGGGGGGGGGGGAAGAGGAAAGTTCTGCTTCGAACGAGAGGGGACTCTGTCCCCATCCGATCCGTTTTTAGATATTTCGAAAGACTGATAACAGAGAAGTAATTTTTACAGGATCCCTCACTTCGGAGGAGAGCGAAGTGGGGACTGTCAAAAAGTAGGGTCAAAAGGTCTATTCGGCGAAATGAAGACTACACGAATTATTTCCCCCCTTTTCTCCGCACCGAATATTTTTGTTTTTGCGGTTGATCGAAACTCTTCCTGCCTGCATTGAACTTGTGAGAGAAGATATTTTTTTTTTGAGTGTGTTTTGTTTATCTTTGAAGGATGACGATTTTAATTTGTGGATATCAATTTCTTTCGTAAAAGTAAGCGATTTTTATTTTAGAGTTGAAGTGAACATTAGAACATTATATTTAAATGGTTATTAATTGTGTGTGTGTTATTTTAAAGGGCTATTTTAGTGTTGATGAAAAAAAAAATATATTTGATATATCTGTTTTTCCCATTAATATAGTATTTTCATAAGGGAAGATTTTGTAAATTTATTACAGTATTATTATTAATGTTGCTAAATGAAAATTCTGAATGCAATTATTAAATGCTTCTCCGTTCAGGTAAAAATTTAGAAAAAAATTTCAGCATGTCGTTAGATGGTAAAGAAAATACACAAACTATTGCCACTATGTCCCTGCAAAAAAGTGATGAGTTTATTGCCCCCTTTAATTTTGAAGATAATATGAGTTTTGAAAGTTGGATAGCATATTACGAACAGTGTTGCTTACAACAAAATAAAGATGAAGACTGGAAATTTCAAAATATAGGAAAATTTCTTAAGGGGTCTGCCTTAACAACATACATAAATAATATTACAAATTGTAATAATTGGCAAGAATTGATTGAAATACTGAGAGAAAAATATATTTCATGTACCGTGTTTACTTTCATGGATTTTACAAATTTAAAACTAGAAAAAATTTCGAATCTTATAACTTATTTTCATGAAAAATTAGAAATAGGTAGAAAACTGGGGCTACCTAATAATATAATATTAGAAGGATTGACCAATGGTCTTCCTAGTAATGTGAGAGCACTTTTAACCCTGCAACCACCAAGTAGTGCCACCGAGTGGCTTAAGGTAGCGTCAAAATTAATTAAAATTCACGAACCGCCCCAACAGGCAAGTTTTACCTCCTCGCCCAATAATGCACAAAATTCTAGTTACTTTACACCCAAGCTTCGGAATTTTAGACCCTACCATGCTCCTGTTTATAACCGACCAAATTGGCGTCAACCATTTCATAATTCAACCCAAGGGCGAACCCAAATAAATAATTGGCCCCGTTTTCGACCCCTATCTCAAAGTTTACACCACCAAAATAATGTCAATTACCAAGAAAACACCCTACCTAGAACTCCATGTAGAAAATGTGAGGGGCTAGGGATAAGTAATGCTTTCCATTGGACGCATACTTGTCCTTTTAAAAGTAACAACCAAATTGCGACAAACCCATACGCGACACCAATTATGACTCACCCGAATATGACTTCGAACACCACTATTTTAAATTCACAAAATAATGGTACTGAGACCTCGCGAGAAGAGAACTTATGACTATTTACTGTACCCGGGTACCTAAGGAAAAAATTAACTCAACCCAAAATTGACAATTTTGAATTTTTAAGTGTTCCCTGTGTCATAGACACTGGCTCTACACTCTCTGTCTTGCCGCAAAGTTTTGTTGGACGATATAATTTAGAAGTACAGAGAGTCTCGCCTTTAAATGTTACTCAGGCAGATGGACTGCTGACACTTGATACAGTGTGTTATGTTAATTTAGAAATTGGAAACATTACTCAGTGTGTAAAATTTTTTATAGTATATTCAAGCCTGCCATATGCCATATTGGGTTTACCAGAGTGTAAAAAGTTTTGTTTATATATTGATTGTGTGAATTTATGTGTTTTTCAAAATAATGTTAGATTACCTTTATACAATTATGATGCCTTACCTATGTCTCTACATTTAAATCAACCCAGTTCTTCAACCGATAGCAAAGCCTCTGAGGAAAGCGTTCCCCCTCAGACTGTTTATAAAGCTATCAATCCAAAATTAGAGGAATTATTAAATAAATATGAGAAAACCTTTGCAAAAAATAAATATGATATTGGTCGTATTAATGTAGAACCTCAACGTATAAATTTAACTTCTGACCTACCTGTTTGCCTCAGGCCTTATCGAACCTCTCCTAAAGAGGAAGACGAAATTAATTCTCAGATTGAACAATTATTAAAAGCTGGTTTAATTAAGGAAAGCAATAGCCCCTATGCTGCACCCGTCACTTTAGCGTATAAACGCGACGAGGGTACCAAAACTAGACTGTGTGTGGATTATCGTAAATTAAATAATATAGTAAAAAATGATGCCGAGCCTTTGCCACGTATTGACAGCTTATTAGATAAACTAAGTGGGGCGAAAATATTCTCAACTCTTGATTTGGCGTCTGGATTTTGGCATGTGCCCATCCACCCTCAAGATACTGAAAAACTAGCCTTTGTAACTAATACAGGTCTCTATACGTTCCAGGTCTTGCCATTTGGCATTAAGACAGGGCCTGCTATATTTAACAGAGTCATGAGAAGAATATTAAATAAATATAAAATTAAATTTGCCTATAATTATTTTGATGACATAATGGTTTTTTCTTCTTCTATGGAAGAACATATACAGCATTTAGAAACTATTTTCCAAATTTGTTTGCAGGAAAATATTAAATTGAAATTATCTAAATGTAACTTTGCTAAGGACACTATAAAATTTTTGGGGTATGAGGTTAAACAAGGTCAAATTACTCCAGATAATGCTAATATTGAAATTATCAAAAATTTGAAGCCACCTACTAACGTAAAGGAACTACAGAGGTTTCTTGGTTCTGTAAATGTTTATAACAGATTTATTGATCGGTATGCAAAATTAAGACGTCCTTTAAATGATTTGTTAAAGAAAAACGCTAAATGGGATTGGTCAACAAACTGTCAGAAAAGTTTTGAAACCTTAAAAAATATTTTGATATCTAAACCTGTGTTACAATTATACGACGTTAAATTACCTATCCATGTATTTATTGATGCATCAAATTGTTCAGTTGGAGCTGTGTTGAAGCAGCCGGATGCCTCAGGTATCTTGCACCCGATTGCATATCATTCGAGATCGCTTCGATCATATGAAAAGAATTACACCATAACTGAATTAGAATATTTGGCTATCGTTGATGCCCTTGATAAATTTTATCATTACCTTCACGGTCAAAAATTCGTCATTCATACTGACCACGCGGCATTGGTTTGGTTAAAAAATGTCAAAAATTTAAGAGGAAGATTATTCCGCTGGTCCCTTAAATTAAGTATGTTTGACTATGAAATAAAGTACCTAAAGGGCTCAACAAATGTCGAAGCTAATATGTTATCAAGGATTCCTCCTTCTCAACATCTCCAACTAATTCAACCTTCGGTTTTATTGTTAGATGCTGAAGAAATTAAAAATCAACAATTAGCAGAAAATATGCATGGTCCTAAATATAAAGTCATTAATGATTTAATTACCATAAATAAGAAAGGATTCAAAAAAATAGTGGTGCCTATGAGCTTAAGAAAAACTTTAATGAAAAATGCACATGAAAATTTTGGCCATCCTGGTGTTCAAAAAATGTTAAGTATAATTTCACCTTCCTATTATTGGCCTCATATGACTCAAGATATTTCCAATTATGTTAAACATTGTTCGACTTGCCAATTTAACAAAAAACCTAAACAGAAGAAATTTGGTTTGTTACAGGCTGTACCTGCTACTGATAAACCCTTTGAATGTCTTTCTATTGATACTGTAGGAGGTTTCAACTATTACAATTCAACAAAAAAATATCTACATCTAATAATTGACCATGCGACAAGATATGTTTGGGCCTTTCCTTCGAAAAGTGTCACTACTGAAACCTATGTAAACTGTCTAAAACAAATATTCAACATTCAAGTTCCTCAAAAGATACTTAGTGATAGAAATGCAGCTTTTACTGCTTCGCGTTTTAAAAAATTCCTCAAGAACTACAATACTAAACAACTATTAACTTCAGCTCATCATCCACAGACAAATGGAAAAGTAGAGAGAGTAAATCAATCCATAGTTACTAGATTAAAATGTAAAGTTAACTCTTCACCTTCTAAAATTCCTTGGACTAAGTTACTAGAGCAGGTTATTAGTGAATATAATAACACACCTCATTCAGTAACGAAGTTTACACCCATGTATTTAATGTTTGGAAAATTGCCATATGACTCACCTATTTCGGAAAATACCTATCCTCCTGTTGATGAAGCTCGAAAATTAGCAAAAGAAAGGACAATGGAATTTCATAATAAAAATAAAATTAGATATGACAATAAATTCATAGAAGCTAATTTCGAACCAGGAGATCTTGTTATTTATGAAGAATTTAACTACCCAAATACACGTAAATTATCTCCTACTTTTTCAGGTCCTTATTCAATTGTAAACAAATGTTCTTCAGTTACATTCGAAATTGATAAACCTAA
The DNA here is from genome assembly GCA_038373885.1 of Cheiracanthium punctorium. Taxonomy (NCBI): domain Eukaryota; kingdom Metazoa; phylum Arthropoda; class Arachnida; order Araneae; family Cheiracanthiidae; genus Cheiracanthium; species Cheiracanthium punctorium. The sequence continues at coordinate 1,582,827 of JAWZYV010014041.1, forward strand.
TTACCATACTAAGAAACCTACGGAAATAGTTCACTCTTCTAAATTAAGACCTTATTATCCTCCTGACAAATTAAAGCTAGCCCACGAAGGTGATTAAATTTAATTAACAATAGTTGATCCTTAAAAAAAAAAAAAAATTAAAAAAAATGAAAAAAAAAAATAGAAAAAAAAAAAATGTATTCAAAATTTCTAAGTATTGAGTTTGGAACCCTGAATACTCGACATAAGTCTATCGTCTATCCTTTTTTCTTTTATGCTTCTACCAACCTTTCTCTGTCACCCGCTTCTCTTAGTCATTGAAGAAGTACCCAAGTCCGAGTGTGTGCGGTGCAAGTAAAACTGCACCTTTTTTCTTTGTATATTTTATAGATATTATGCAAACAATAAATGAAGCTAGACTTAACTAGGCTGGGACTTCCTCTCAATAATTCCCCAGTTTTTCCCAACTGTCTATTGAGTCATTTCTTCCCCTTTTTTGGAAGCTATGAGGCAATGGCCAAGTCTTCTCTTTCGTAGTTGACAATTGTCTTCCTTTTTCGGGATCATGTGAACCCATTTTTGTTGTCATACTATGGAGAGTTTAAAGTTTAGGCAAACTTAAAATGCCTACAAGTGGTATTTACTATACCCCATACCTGTGTGATGGTACTGCTGTTTCACAGCTATGGTTTTCGAAATTTTCTACACACTACGTACATTTTTACTTTTTTTTTACATTGCCTTTACACTAAATAAATTTACTCCATTTTGCCAACTATTTGCCAACCATTTTGCCAAGTTATTTTCATTCCATTCACTTTATATGCCATGCAAGCCAAAGCCATAAGTATTTGCCAAAGAGAATGAATGTCAGCCATGTTTATTCCATTTTGTTGAATTATATTACTATATTGTTGTACAGTATTATTGTATCCCACCTAGGTTGTAAATATTACTTGTGATAATTTGAAAAAATTGTGCGCACTCATTGTTTTATTTTTATTGTCGTACTATTGCATCATTATGTTTTGTCAAATTTTAGAAACTGCATCCTGCCTCTTAAGTATTGTACAACATAACTCCAGAATTCTAGCCAGAAGAATTTAAGTTGTCTAAACTTGAAAATTAGATTAGTTCGCAGTTTTAAGATTAGGTTGCAAGGACGTCTGACTCGCAAGTGAGAGACTGGCCACCTCAATGATATTGCTCGTCAGACTTCTTTTGCCGGGGGGGATATTGTAATGTATAAAAAGGTAATTTGGGTTTTACTAGTTTGGGTATTGTTCAAGCGGGTACTTTCACTGTAAGTTTTACTTTCCTGTCATACTTGCCACGCGCGCTCTGGAGCTATGTTTTATTTATTTTGTTATTTGTCAGACATCAGGCCGTCGATTCTGAGTTCTTTAGATGTACACGTGTCCTCACGCCCTCTTAGCCCCGGATGCGGGTCATCTTGGGAAATGTGTGTGGTTCGATCAGAGATAAGAGAGAGGAGGAGTTGTGTCTTCGCAGACCACGTGGTGTGGTAAGCGTAAATACTCCCGCACATCGAAAATCGGGGAACTTCTGCCACTGGAACTGCTTCATGAGTCCACGCTGATTCTTGTACCCGTCTCCCCTCCCCTCTTCTCATTCTAAATTGTAACTTAATTGTAATGTTCAATAAACCATATTACCTGCCTTAACTCTGAAGCTTACTTGAAATATCTGACGTCTCATATATATAATATTTAGAAAATTTATATAGAAAAAACCCCCCAAGCCAGTCATTTTACAGTGTTTTGATGTATTAACAATGACTGGCTTGGGGGGGTTTTATTATATAAATTTTCTAAATATTATTAAACGCATGTTTTCTTTTATGCTGCTTTTTTAGCGCTAGGTAACATGTGAAGCAACTGTAATTTTGTTGTATTTTTAGATAAAGTTCAACTATATATATATATATATATATATATATATATATATATATATATATATATATATATATATATATCAAAGAGTAAATTGTTAACGTTCTGTGTATTATTTAAGAACACAGAATCACATCACAACTAGATCAGAGGTAAAAATGTGTATTATTCATATATAGAAAAAACAGTACAGAAAGAGTTTTATGTGATTAGCCTTCTAAAATAAAATACGTAAACTGATAAAAACTAATATAAAAACTGTTTAAAATTTTGAATTTCAAAAGATGTATTTCTGAAAAATTTTCTGTATCCAATTCTACAATTTTGTTATTTAATAGCAATTGCGTATGAAAGATAAAGTAATTTTTCTTCTTGGATGTGCGAATTTCCGTTATTAATAATTTTTTCGTGCGAGAAAAAGAAAAAACTATGCGATTTTCTTGCGTTCTCGCCCTCTAGTGAAAACACTGATTAAAATGGTAGTGTCTTTCAGTGAAAACTTAAGGTTCGTAAACAGATCATTTCATAGTAATCTCTTGTAAGAATGTCATCTCCATCTAATACCATGATATACTATTTATGACATGCTAGATACCGCTTTATACTGCAATGTAGTTTAGAGACCTGCAAGGGACTGAAAATTGAGTCCCGGCCCGGCCCGAGCCTGAAGATTCTTGAATTTGTAGGCCCGGCCCGGGCCCGTAACACATTTGAAACAAACATCACGGCCCGGCCCGAACGGGCCTATAATTGAGGAACAAAAATTCGGAAATTCCAGAAATTTTAAAAAATATAAAGACGAGCAAATAGATCGATAAATATTTTTCAGGCATTTTATATTAAGTAAAGTTATCAATGTTAAATACTACATTAAATTAATACTAATATTAAAATAACCACCATTTATATGCATATATATTCTGAAAAGTGGAATATTTTTAATTAGATGTTAATTCATTAAGTAGAATAATGTGGAAATCTCCGGTCGACCTGGAATCGGAACATAGCTGTATCGGCTCGGTCTGGCGCATTCATATGTGCACTAATGGTATACAAAAGGAGTATACAAATGGTATACAAAAGACGGTTATGACATCTTTTTCTAAGTGCAACAAAATTGGAATACTTTCCCACATCAGTCTTTCAAAGTAAACAGAGTAATAACCCTACGATTCCATAATTTATTACCTACAGAAGCCAGTTTCTAAAAATACTTTTTTTTTTGCTGGTTGCAGGAAGGGTAGGGAAAAAAAAATAGAAAAGAGTCTGGCCCGGCCCGGCCCGGCCCGATGACAACAGATTTATTATTCCCGTACCCGGCCCGCGGGCCGGGCCGGCCCGTGCAGGTCTCTAATGCAGTTACCCCGTTTCCGGGCCTTTTACACTTAGGCATGCTGGTAATAAGAAATTTGACAAAAATTATTGAGAAATATGCTTTAAATACTTTTTATAAATTGTTCATTTATAAAAAGTATTTAAAGCATATTATCTGGTAGCGTTCTACTCATTCCGAAAAAGCTTACTGAATGCCTTTTTGGGTAAGATGAAAAAGCAAATAAGGCATGCAAAACCATCAAAAGTCGCATAGAATCATGTGGTCGCAATCACTGTATGGGACCAGTACAGATCGTTTCTATGAAAACTCTGAAATCACTAGGTTTGTCTCCAACAAAAGTTTTGTTATGTTTTGTTTTTTTAAACTTATTTAACCCTTTGTGGCGCAACCCTTTCCCAATGCTGAAAAAAGGGCAGCCGTTGCCCTTTTTTCAGCATTGGGCAATCTATCCAACTGTTCTTCGCATTCTTCCCTTTTTCAGCAGATGCCAGTGCTGTTAAAAAGAATCGTGACCATTTTTTTACGGGAAATGACGTGCTAAAAAGTAAAGGATTCTCATGGAGCTATGTCATCCGCAACTATTTTTATAGAAATCCAATCTATTCTTCGTGACTGGCAGCAGTCAAAACGTCAGAGTTGGGTGTTCCCAGAGCGGGATCACTGCTCCTTAAAGGGTTAAGTAAACACCTGTTGCATCTTAGGAAGCCGCAGAGCTGAATTAGTTTCGGCGCATATAAATTTTGCAGTGATCGTGACTGAAAGGTGCATAGTTAAAATTGTCCTTGATAATTGAACTTGGTATTTTCAAGCGTGTACAGCTGCCAACTCCCCACACACACCCACTCATTTGCTGTTTCAAATCATCTATCGACTCAGAGTCGAAAAGAGTTGAAAGAGTAAGGGAAAATCTCTGGGAACGGCAAAGGGAAAATAAGTTTTCCTTCCCTTCGAACTTGGAATGTATTTCCCCACAGTTGAGGGCTTGAGATTCGAATCAGTAGAGAGTGAGTGTAAAGACTGAGCCACTCAGTACCAAGATTCGAATCACTGATTCGACTCATCGAATCATTGGCCATCTCTATTTTACTGATGGTTGAAAATCAAGAGTAAGAAATCTTCCGAAAAATCAGGAAAGTTGACAGTTGTGAGTATATGTGTGTTTAAATAAGTTTAATTCGATGCATCAATAAGTGTCCCCAAGTGTAGAATTTTATAATCTAATGTAATGTAGAATAATTAGATATATACAGGGTATCTTAAAAGGTGGTACAGCATTTTAATTCTTTATGTATTAAATATAAAAGGGCAGACATGAATTGAAAAAAAATGTTCAAAATAAAGTAAGAAAAAAAGTGTACGTTAAGAAAATATTTCACTCCTTCATTTTCATTAAAGCTACGCTTCTTAAATTTGTATATGACTCCCGTACAAAAAAAAAAAAAAACCCTATTAGTAAAATGTGCCCCAATTCACCAATGAGGTGAAGACAAAAATTTCAGATTTTTATTATAAAGGGTGAGGAATTCGAATGCAAACGTTTCTGGTAGCGTAAAAAAAAAAAAAAAATAATTTTCTTTCGTAATTCCTGTACGACCTCTGAAATGCGATCAACCCACGAGATTTTTTCCACTTGGTGAGACGTTGAAAAGTGATTTAAGTCAGCATATATTTATCTTCACGCCCCTCATTCTTTTTAACACATAATGCTCAAATTTTGTCCATCACCTCATTATGGTAAGAGCCCCACTTTTTACTAATTGGAGGATTTTTTTTGTAAAGGGGGGGTGGTACTTTAATTAATTTTAAAATTATAACTTTTTGAAAATTAACGAGAATTTTTTTTTTCATTTTAATAAAATTTTACTAATTGAATGCAATTTTCCCACCTTCAATTTTCATTTACCAGTCTATAATAGATAAAGAATTAAAGCATGTTACCAGCTTTTTGGGACGCCCACTATAAGTCTTTACACAATGTAATCCCTGAAAAAAAAATGTATTCGGACAGAAGTTTGAAATAAAAGCAAATAAAGTAACTATTTTGCGGATACATAAACAGTACTCTATTTTTTCTTTCTAATTATCAAATTGCCTCACATGTTGTGAATTTCCCATACACACTGATAATGCAATAAGGAAAATGTCATTGGAAAGAAAACTTTTTGGCACTTAACAAATTAAGAGGGCATAGAATGATATCTATAATGATATCTATGATGCATATTCATAAGGTTTACTTTTTGCAATATCCGATATCTTAAAATTTTCATGGAAATTAAACTAATGTTTTCACTTTTAATTGGTTGCTATGAGACACTAGTGAAAGAAATACATGACGCACAATGAAACGTTACATTTTATTGTGACGAGAAAAAATATAGCGATAGTGTTTTGACAAATACTTAATTTTGAAAAAGCGTGGTGTCAACGCTAACCCGTGAACGACTTAGCGCCTTTTTTCGTGGACGATCCCCAACTTATCGGTCGCGAAAGATGAACAGCATTAATTTATCTTCCTATTTTAATTTTGTGAATAATAAATTTGATTTTCGCAAAATACTTGGCAATGGCAAAGTAATATACGAATCTATTACTCTTACGTTAATATTCTTTAGAAAAAAATAAATACGTTAATCATATCCTATTAATATTGAAAATTTATTTCCCCCAGTAGTAACCAGCGTAAATTAAGGATTGTTGTTAAAATGTATGGAAGCGAGTCGGTTACATCGAGTTTGTTATAGATTATTGAACTACGCATAAATACATGCAGAATATTATTTTTAAACGAACAATTTTCTGTTAGATCTAATCAATTCTTGTGATATATATCGTGTTCTACGAAACCAATAAGGTATTTTAGCAGCTCAAAATATATCTGAAATATAGAGGTACAGTAATTACCTATTAATAAGTGTTCTTTTATTAATGCTCTTGCGAAAGTACTAATGACTGACATTTTAATGATTCGAATAACTATTTTAAACAATTTAATTCATTGTTTGTTTTCCATGAACTTGAAATCTCCATCAACAATCAGAAATCCCAGGTCTTTTGAATAGTTCTTCATTTAAATTGATGAAAATTAAATGATGCTGATATATTTTTGAATTTACGAAGCGATGATTTTATATCTTTTATATTACTTTTGCTAAGATTGTTAATAAGTTAAGAATAAATTAGTCATAACTTGTACCAAAGAATTAATCATTTAGGAGAAAAGAATAACTGGATCAAACGAAAACTACTTAAAATTCGAAATTGCAAGCTGTTTTGTTTCACTTTACCCTAATGAACTTTCTTTGTGTGAAAAGTACACACAAAAATGTTGAGAAATACAGCTCTAAAGATGAAAAAGTAAAGTAATCTAATTCGTAAAATAACTACTGCAGTTTCCTAATACAAATTTTAAAATTCCATAATTTTATTTTTAAAAAAATCCTCACATTCATGACTAAATCAATAATGTATCATATACATGAAATTTTTAATAAAGAATTGTCAACTACTGATTTTCTCTCGTCAGATCTTTGCAAAATGGACAACGATATTTCTCTTGTATTTTGGGTACTCTACTCTGTTGGACTGGACATAGGTAAAGAACGTAAGAAAGGCAAATGTTTTTGTTCTCTACGCGTAATTCAAGCACTAATGATGTTCAGTTTTGCTTTAAATGCAGTTATGGTAGGAGAACTTTTCTATCGCCTCTTTCAAGAAGATAGTTTGTTGGATATAAAAGCGTGCATAGCAACAGGTCTATGGTTAGTATTATGCATTTCACAGTGGTCCTATTTGTATACTTACAAACGAAATCTGACGTTTGCATTACGGAAAACTTTGACAATTGGAAAAAGTCTGAAAATATCGTTGCAGCAGAACATCTTTAAATTCGCCATTTTATTTCCGGCGTTCAATTACATTTCTTTTTGCTTTTTTTCTGAGTATTTTGTGGATGAACAACGAAGTAAGTTCACTTTTGAGTTGTACACTTTTAAGTTGTTAGAATATGAAGATGGAAGGTATAAATACATTTCATATATAATAAGGATTGCTACGTACTATACTACAATTTATTTTCCCTCGTGCTTTCTAATGTTTTATATATCACTCTGCTCCTATATGAAGAGAATGCTGACCAAACACATACAGTTGAATGAATATTTTATTAAACTGAATAGAAATTCTCAGACACTTCAAGATTCGTGTTTTTATCGGTACGATGATATCAAACAAAAATGTCAAGAAATGAATCAAGTCTTGTCATTCCCAATTTTTTTTAATATATTCAATAATGCAGTAACAATGCTCTTCAGTATATTAACCATAGCAAAATTTGGAAGCAATTTTCTCATTGCATCTGCTCTTGCCTCTGCCCTTCTACAGATAACAATTACTATTTTTGCTGCTTCGGGAGTTAATGACACCGACAAAATCGCAATAGAGTCCAATTTCAGAGTTCTGTATTTTCCATCGGTGAAGAAAGAATCTATTCTTTCTGACAAGGCAATGGCATTTTACGAGCTGAATCGACGACCAGCTGTTGCCTTTTCTGCTGGCGGGTTTATTGAATTTACCAGAGAACTGTACCTCAATGCTGCTGGATGTCTACTCACTTACATCTTACTGATCGCACAACTGTAGTTCTACTGATAGCAGTTGTTATTGTAGGCGCTTCGGGAGTATTCGACGCCGAAAAAATTGCAGAAAACTAATTTCAGAGCTACATAATTTCTATCGCTGATGAAAAGTTACCTACTTTTTTAACAAGACAATGAGATACTGTGAACTGAATAATCTAGCTTTTCCCCTTTCTACTGGTGAGTGTTTTGAATTTACCAGACTGCTAGATGTCTGTTCACTTGTATATTACTGATCGTACAGCTGTATTTCTACTGATGACAGCTGCTGTTGTTGCTGCTTCGGTACTATTTGACGCCGAAACAGTTGTAGAGTCTAATTTCAGAGTTATATATTTCCCATAGCTCAAAGAAAGTTACATACTATTTGACAAGGCAGTGGCATATTGTGAACTGAATGGTCTATCTTTTTCACTTTTTGCGGGTGTTTTGAATTTACCAGACTGCTGTATGTCTGCTCATTTACATCTTACTGATCTTACATCTGTAGTTTAGTGATAACAGCTGCTATTGTTGCAGCTTCGATAGTATTTGACGTCGGAAAACATGCAGAGTCTAATTTGAGAATTCTGTATTTTCGTCCACTGAAAGAAGAATCCACTCTTATAGACAAGGCAATGACATTTTTTGAACTAGCTATACGTCCAATTTCGCCATTTATGTTCTTGGGTTTTTTTAATTTATGAGTGGAATATACCTCGCAGCTTACTTTCTACTCACTTTACTCATTGTGTGCTGTAATTGCTCTACATCCACCATTACCTTACTACTGCCCACATCTGACTAATCGTACTCCCACAACACCATCTAGATATAGAAAGCCTAAACTCTGAAGCGAAGTTTGGGTGTGGCATTAGATCCCTTAAAGATGGCAGCACAATTTTATTCTCAAAAAGTAAAATTGCTTAAAATTTCTGGTGATTCCCACAAATAGAAAATATCTGAAGTTGAAGAATATAATTAGTAATGATTAAAAACTGCAATTTGTCTTAAAATCAATTTTTCTATGTTAAATTGTTAAAATATTTTATGTGCGAGAAAACTCACCGCAAATTTAAAATAGTTTTACTTTCTGAAAATAAAACTATGATGACGTCAGATCTTCAGCTGTAAGGCGTTCTAAATCTATAAAATGTTTATTCACGTCTTACTGATCTTGCATTGTAGATTCTTTTAAATCCAGCAACATTTCCATTGTGATATCACGAATGAATATCATCCACTCTGCAGGTTCGAGTTAGCTTTAAAAAAATGTGTACAGCATATTTTTTCTCTTATTCTACGATACTTCAAACATGCTTCTGAATATTTTAAATTTTCCAAGGGCAAACGCACTTACATAAGGGTATTTATAAAGTGTATATTGTAAAACTGTAAAGGGTGGTACAGTCGCCTTCATAAATATATAAGCATTAAAAAAAAACTCCTTTCTTAGTTTATATTTAAATTAGTGTCCTAACTTGAAAATTTATACAAAAATGACCAGTAAAATAATTTGACAGAAATTTTATTAACGTACTTTAAAAATAAGTCGTTAAATTCTATATAAAATAAAAAATAGATTTTTTTTCAAAATATTATATATTTCTGCGGGTGCTGAGGGGAAATCAAGAAAAATCGAAATGACATAGCAATGCAGTGTGAGAAACATCGTTTTCATATACTTGGTAATAATCACTTCACAAAATGTATTGAAAAATTAATTAACTTACCTTATTAAGCAATGTTACGATGAAATTTATTATCTTAAAACTGCATCATTCAAAATGAAACGCTGTTAATAATGATCGTTTTTGTTGAGTGATACATGCGGAAAATATCAGTTTTGCCAAAACGTATTTTAGAAATTTCACGAGCTTCTTTTAAGTGGCTAGTAATAAATGTCTGAAAATAAGTGTTTTTGACCTCTCTTTATTAAGTAATTCTGAATCTTCTCACCGCAGCTTTCTTTATTTCTATTTAAATTTGATCCAGATATCCCTAAGCAAAAGTAAATACCTAATGGAATAACTTCTAGTAATTGGACAGGTGTGTCAATCAAGATCATTTAGCGGTATTTTGCCGATTCTGAACGTAAGATGCTCTTTCAAATTTTGGAATGACACAGTTAAATTAAAAGTATAATGTTTATTTCATTTTTTAGTGTTAAAAAATGTAAAACTTTCTATTTTGCAAATTTTATATCTATTGCGCATTCCCAAATTCAATGTATACATACATGTGCATTTGATATTTTTTCGTTTTGTGAAAGTTTTCTACGAAAGATATATCCTCTACCCTGATCACTAAATACAAAAAAAAAAAAAAAAAAATTCCAAATTAAATTTGTTTTTGCGTTTATGTCTAGATCCACATTTACCAACTTCTTTCACATAATTTCACATCAAAGGAGGATCTGAGCATATTGATTTGTCTTAAAACTGCTTATTTAAACAGTAAAAAACTGAAATTTCATTGCCTTACAATGAAAATTCAGGTTATAAAAGAATGTATTAATTTTTTATTTAACAAGTTCAAATTTCCATATCACAAGCATTCCTCGAATTGCAAGTCACTCAATTTACACGGTTTTTAAAATAAAATGAAATTTGCTCTTTTTTTTCTCCACTATGACATTTATTTATAAATTAAAAGTGCCCTATATTGTCCCATTAAGAGGGACTGCCAGGTCGTGCACATTAATAAATTATGAATACACCAATTCTTTGTACAATCTAATTTATTTTCAAGCAAAAAAATTATATTTTTTTACTGTAGCTAAATTGAATACAAATTGGATAATAATCACAGACATCTGTAAATTGAAATGAGTTTTTAAATAAAACTTTGGATTATTCTTGAATTGGCTTTACTTTTTTATTCTGTGTCAATTTTATCAGTCATATCATATCAATAAATCTATCTACTCAATCTAATGGCAAAATCATTTTAAAATAAATTAAATTTTTTCCATGAAAGACTTTGAGGTGTTAAAGTTATTGCTTGTAAAATGAAAAACGAATTTTTTTTTTTTTTTACTAAGAAGGAAAAAGAAAAAAAACCCAAAGAAACAGAAAAGTTAGAGATATATGGAAAATGTAATCTGTAAATGTGTTCGAAATATGCTAAAATCCAAACGTTTTGTATTTCCTCAAGTGATTTAACTAATATGCCTTTTGCTGAACATACAAAGGCCCATGAACGCAATCTATCTTCTCTTAGCAGAAAGATTCTTACAAAAATGACAAAGGACGTTATGAAGAAAATGTCACTTGAGGTGAGAACGAAAAATGTTTACACTTAAAATCAATTGTATAGAGAGGCATCAATGTAATAAATTTCAGGGTTAAGAACATGATATTTTTGTCATTCTCATTCTTTCCAATTTCTCTAAAGTATTGCCATATTTTTCTGAACGGTTTACTAAGTATATTAGTTTTTTCGTCTTCTTCCTTTCCTCTTTCTTTCGAAATATTAAAAAAAAAAAAATGTGTACTTGACTGTCGACGATGATTCTCGTCATGTTCTGCTTACAAGAGCCAGTTTCTTCATCAAAGGTCAGTCATTTCAGCGATTTTCGTCTATGTTAGATATGCTGGTTTTGCGGCTTTATGTTGTAGAATAAATACATTCCCTATACAGAGGTAGTATAATGTTTAAATTCATTTACTGAACATCGAAATCAATAACTCTAGTTGTATGCGTGAGGAAAATGACGTTTTTACTCAATAACAAATATTGTATTTGTATGACATATTTGCTAATGCAGATATTCATAACGTTGGCATTGAAAATATTCAAAGCAAAGGCGAACATACGGGTATCACCAATCTGGAATGTAGATCAAAGCAAATCTTCGAATTTTTTGCTCATAAGACACAGATGTTTCAGTACACTTTTTATGCAAAAAATTACCAAATACACACGAAGATTTTAACTATACAGGAAAGTGATATAAGGTATATGACAGTACTGGTATATTTGTTAGATAAGGTTACATTATATAAGCGCATTTTTACTTTGCACAATGCATCATTTTTTGCTTTCTGTGTTTCTACGTAAAATAACTTTGACACAGATTAAACGGTCTACTATTTCATCGGATAATGATATTTGAATGTGCAAGAGCTTTGGAACGAACATATATTTTTGAAATAAATAATATTCACAGATGTTATTTTGTTGTAAAATAAGGCGGTCTTAAAAATTTCAAGGTATTCCAAAATCGAATATGATTGATGATAAAAGCTTAACAAACATTCCTGTGTCTGATAATTATGTCTTGAATTTGGATTAATAAAGATTAATAAACTAGAAAAAAAAGTTATAAATGTGTCAAAAAAATTCAAAATGAATGGAACTTTATAAATATGCTTTATATCAACAAAAGACATCTCCATTAATGGAAAGAATCGTGCTAATCTTTGAATTATATTTTTTTACTGTTCAACTTTGTATTAATAAAAATGAAAGGTAATCATAATGACGTCATAATTAGAAGCTGTATAATTAATAGTAATAAAGCTTTAATAACGCATTATTTATAATAATGGATTGTAAATGTGAATTTAAGTACTCAAGCACATATTTTAAAAATAAAATGGCAATGAGTTACCAGATTCAGAGAAATGAAATCACATAGGTGCAGAGCATAAATGCTAAATCAAATAACTGAAATGTAGAAGTTCGTAAAACAACCAAAATAAATGTAAAAAAAAATCATGTAGATCCTGTTAAAGTTGAGGTCACTTCAAAATTTTAAAGAGAATGATTACAAAAAATGTACCTTTTAACGAAGCGAAATCTTCTTAATGAAGCAAAAACAATTTCTTAAAAGCAGCTTTTAAAAATCATAATAAGGAAAAAAATTCCCACCAAACTGCTCACCCAATAATGTTAAAAGTTACTTTCACATTTTAAGGTCAAAATGTTATACCACATAGTTCAAAACAGTTTATAGTGAAAACTCGTTAATAAGTCACCTTCATGAGACATCACTCCGCATATTGCTCCACCTTTCAGAAGTCCCGAACTTTTTAAGATTAAATATGATCCATTTTAAGTTAAATTATAAGTACTACAGACCGTTTTTACTTATCATTTCCATATTTGCCATTCATTTTATTAATTTATGTTCTTATGCTACTAATTTATTTAAAAACTACAATGTCAGTAAATTATAGGCACATTTATTAAACCTCTAGAATATTGTTTTGCATTTAATATAAACTCCGCTTTGTAAGTCATTTTTAAGTGGCCCCGACAGTGATGGACTAACGAGGTTCGACTGTAGTTATAATGAGTATTTTAAATGAGTTAAAAGTCGGAATTTACTCTACTGAATACTTGGAGGGAAATAAAACATTCCAATCTTACCTAGAAGAGAACCACCATCCTTCCATGCGAATTCTTCACATGCTATCCGAAACCATGAAATTCGATTTCAAAGTTCTTCCATACAGCACCATTGGACGGCTCCTCTATAACGGCTCTTGGACTGGAGTTATAGGCATGATTGACCGTTCGGAGGCAGATATGTCCACTGCAATCTGGATAAACGAAGAAAGGAGGAAAGTGTTGCATTTTTCTTACCCCTTCAGGTACTATCCTGTAACATTTATAGTTGAGAAGCCTCAGTATTCACCCCAGATTTTCGGGTTGCTGAAAGTATTTTCATTATCGTCATGGTTGATTTTTTCAATGTTCGCGAATTTCGTGGCAATGCTATTGATTATTTTAATGAAGCAAAAATATTCATTTGGAGACATCATTACGTATGTTTTTGCAATATGTCTGCGGCAGTCTACGAGAGTTAAACCATGGACAGTCCCACAAAAGATCGTGATGATGAGCTGGTTTATTGGAACTACTTTTCTAAGCTTATGTTATACGTCTGTCTTGTTGTCTTATCTTACATTTCCGTCAGTTTTTAAAATTAAAGACATGAGAAGTCTGGCTAATGCTGTAGAAAACCATCGCTACAACTGCATGTATGACTCCTTTTTGACAACTGGTCCCAGCTTGCTCTTGAATTCCAAACAACAATCTTTCAAAACTGTGGGAAGAAACTTGTTGAATAACACTAACCCGTTTGGAAATTTTGAAGATTTTTTTCGAATGAAAAATGAAAAGATTGCTTATTTCAACTTGGTTGAATACATTCCTTTCCTATCGAACAATTATTTTGTTTCTGATGATCACATTCTGGAAATTATGGCTGGCATAGCAGTGCGAAAAGACTTCTGCTGCAAGAACAAGCTGGATGATTTGGTTCACAGAATCATGGCCAGTGGGCTTTATTTCAAAGTGGATGAGGACAAGAAGTTTTTATCTGGATTAAAGTTTCACTTTAAAAGTATTGAAAGATCTAGGGAAAGAAGGTTGGAGCTATCTGATTTCCAACTAGCTTTTATAACACTGTTAGTAGGATACATTGTTTCATTCTTTGTTCTAATGTCTGAGATAATGTTAAATTCAAAAAAGGAACGGACGTAATTGCCATGAAAACTCAACTACGTGGCAAAATATAAGATTTTCTATAAGACAGTAACATTTAACTACTAACCGTGGTACAAAACTAAATTTTTAAAAAATTTGATGAGGGCATCACATGACTTCCTTATTTATCTGTTAATTAATACATATTTTCGACGCACTCCTTGTAAAGTTATTTCAGTCTAAAGTGAGATATGATTTAGAACAGTGTTTCTCAACCTATGTGCCGCGGCACCATCACTGATAAATGCACTTTTTCTGGAACATGTGATTACCTTATAAAAGACTTGACCCTTGATTTTAAAAAGTCTGAACATCGCTCAGAGAGCAGTTTTTTCGTTGCCTCTGTTGCCATGTAAATCTCTCTCATGTGAAAAATGCCGTCCAATAGAAATATGTGTTAAACCAGGAGCGTCTATTTATTAATTTGCATCAACATCTAGAACCGGACCTGCCCCTGTGACTGATTATCAACGAATAGCGGCCTCGACTACAAAGTCCAACGAGAGGTCTGCTGGTCATCTTTCAACGAATACTGCTCGGGACTCCAAAGCAACCGTCTCGAACGATCGGCTGACCGCCATATATTTCATGTATCTGTTTAAATGCAGTCATTTTCCGCTTTGAGTTTCATGTTTTACAAAATGGGAATTGGCCTGAATTTCTCACACTGCACCAGAATCAGGAGAATTTTTTTCTTCAGTCTTTCTATAACAACGGTCTATTCAAGTACCTGTATTTTTTATAATGAACCCATAGTTCAAATCGTTCTAAATAAGAGCAGACTGCCAGTTTCTTTAATAATTTTGTTTTGCTGTTGGTCATGGAGCATCCTAGGAGCAAGCAAACAGCGGTTAGCGAGAAGTTTTGAGAAAATAATGAATTCGGAAGGAAGTACACCGAAATAGCTCACGATTGTCAAAAATCTAGTCTGTCATTTTAGAATGTGACGTGACTGCTTTGCAGTTCACAAAAAGCACATTACTGAAGACGGTTTCCGCATTTTCAGCAAGAAATTTGTATGTAAATATATGAACAGTATCATTCATAAATTACTTGAATAATGTGATAACATTTGCGATGTTATATTACATTATTCAAGTAATTTATTAATTTAATATTCTCTGTTACTTGTTTTTAAATTTATTCTGTGTAAAATCAACCATTTTAACGCTTCGATTTCTGTTCTCATTTTTACTTCTTGTCTTTCAAAATTCACATTTCTCTCTGCCTGCAATAGCATTTTCTCTCCCTCTCTCTTTCTTTTTTTTTTTTTTTTTATCTGTGTGGCGACACTTGGTCTAAAAATGGAGTTTCCTACGTCAGTTTGGAATTCGTAACGTGTTTCTCATCCCTCATTGTTGATTTCTTTTTTTTTTGCATGCTTTATTTCTATTATTTTTTATGCCATGCATCTGCTTTTAAAATAATCCAATTGCTCCTAAGATACTTTAGCTTAAATGCTTTAAGTTTAATGAAACTTTGTAATTAGTGCTTGTTTATACTTCAAAGTGCATTCGTTCGCCAAAGACAAGTTATCTGTTGGCATTTTTTAACTGTTACTCCACTTCTTTTCGACCGCTCTTGTAACACGCTGTTTTATAACTAACCGTCACCAGATCGCTATTTTTAGTATGTTTATTTTAAGTAACCTTTTTAAATAAATAGTTTTAATGAATCTTACGTCCTCGACATTAATCACAACTGAAGTGTTTAACTTAATGAATCGGCGGTTATTCTTCTACCTGAGTCATAAATAATTAAGAATTTAAAGTAGCTTACAGCGCCAATTCATTAAGAATATAATATAGCTTAACCTTTTAACGCGCAGTGTTCCCGCTCCGGGAAAAACCAAACTCTGACGTTTTGTCTGTTGCCAGTCACGAAGAATAGATTTGATTTCTATAAAAATAGTTGCGGGTGACATAGCTCCACGAGAATCCTTTACTTTTTAGCACGTCATTTCCCATAAAAAAAAATTGTCACGATTATTTTTAACAGCACTGACATCTACTGAAAAATGGAAGAATGCGAGAACAGCTGAATAGATTGCCCAATGCTGAAAAAAGGGCAGCCGTTGCCATCGCTCGACTTAACTACCAACAAGATGGCGGACGATCGAAACGTTCATCGCGGGCCACAGATCTAGAGACCCTTTTTTGACGACAATGGCTTGCTGGTAGTTAAGTCGAGCATGGAACGGCTGCCCTTATTTCAGCATTGGGAAAGGGTTGCGCCTCAAAGGGTTAAGTAATTACTTCGCCATTACATTAATATTCTAGCTCCATCTTCAGAATCCAACATATAATACCCAGAGACAGCTTGCATAAATCAAGTTTAGATTATAAGTACAGTTGCACTCTTTTATAGCTCCTTTATATAACAAAGTACAGTAGACCCCCCTATATTCCGTGTTATAGGGATCCGTGTTGTACGGGTCCTGAGCTATGCTCCACCTGGAGTGCGAACTGCTCTGTATAATCGCTGCAAAACTTATTTGTACAATCACTAAGGTAAATTTATAGGAGGGGACATTTCTCTTAGAAAGTTGGATAACGCCGTTGTTGCAAACAGATGGCGCTACGCACACTGGGTAACTGCGCATCTCAAGTTGTTAATATTTCCATCGAGGCGAAGTAAATGGAGATTCAAAAAATTAAATACATAGACTTATGAACGTGATATATAATAATGTCCTGCTTCAAATGTGTTTTAATTACACAATGGTTTTATAATACTATTTCGTAATTAATTTAGGCAATAGTTTCGAAGCAAAGGGATATTATATATGTATGTCTGTTATTATTTTGCCCAAAATCTGTATTTTAAGAAAGATTAGTAAATTTAGAAGAATGAAGTTTGTGTGAATGCAATATTTAAAGTGTTTATATATAATGACTATCGCACTCAATCAAGCAGTATTTACATTTATTTCATGCTGCGACAAATTTTCACACAGTTTTGAATTGCCGCCAAAAACTCATTAAAATATTAAATTCATGTTACATAAAGAACTCAGTAATGAAGTCTAAGCCATTTTCCTATGTAAATATATACCGTGGTAGACGAAAACTTCTTTTCTGTCAGCCACGATATACGCACTCGTTAACAAATATAAACTCAATATTTTAATAATCTTAAGATAGAACATTTTTTTCCTTTTTTTACTCATTTGTTACTATGGCAACCAGGTAAGCAAAAGTGTAAAAAATACACTCATGTCCATAAATTAAGGATAATGAAGTTCAGGCAAAGAAAGAGAAAGAAGTAAAACAAATTTGACTTATTTGTAAAGTCTATTTATTAAACAAAAAGTAAAGAGCAAAAAAGATGCTATATGTTTGACATAATTAATAAAAATTGCAAGTTTTACTCCCTTGACCAAATTTCAAAAAAGAACCTATTTACAAAAAACAGTATAACATGGTTAGTAGGATGGTTAATACGGAGTATGTCTCCCGGACGATGCAATACAGGCCTGACAACGCCTAGGCATGCTGAGTATCAAATGATCCATCTGATCTTGGGGAATATTACACCACTCATCAAGCAATGCACTCCGAAGTTCCGGTAGACAGGTGGGAGGGGGTTGACGGGCTGCAATTCGTCGGCCAAGCATATCCCACACATGCTCTATTGGATTCAAGTCCGGTGAGTATGCTGGCCAATGCATACGGGTGATATCCTCCGATTGAAGGCATTCGTCTACAATGTTTGCACGCTGAGGACGGGCGTTGTCATCCATAAACACAAATTCAGCACCCATGGCGCCCCGAAACAAACGTACATGTTGTTCCAGAATGACATCCCGATAGATGTGGCCTGTCATCGTTACACTCTGAACATGCAAGTCAGTTCTGGAACCAAGAATAATTCCTCCCCAAACGAGCCATCCTGAACCACCGTAACGGTGTCTTTCAATGGTGTTCTCTTGGTGGTAACGGGTACCTGGCGCTCTCCAGATGAATGTCCGGCGAGAATCAGACTCCAAACTAAACCTGGAATCGTCGGAAAACATCACACAAGACCACTGTTGCGGTGTCCACAATGCATGCTCTCTACTCCAGGTTAATCGCAGGCGACAGTGAGTTGCGGTAAGTGGAACACATCTGACAGGCCTACGAGCATATAGACCAATGTGCCCTAAGCGTCTGTACACGGTCTGCCTTGAAACTGTCGTACTGGTAGCTGAAGAGAGCTGACGAGACAGGTCTGATGCTGTACTCCGTCTGTTTCTTTTGGCAGTAACTGCCAAATAGCGGTCCTCATTCGGCGTTGTAACTCGGGGGTGACCTGTGCTGTAACGTCTACTCACATTACCATCATCTTGGAATCGTTGCCAAAGCCTGGATATGACACTCTGGACGATTCCAAGTTCCTCGGATACTTCCAGCTGGGTACGTCCACATTCCAGTCGTCCGATAATTCTGCCACGTAAAACATCATCCAAATGCCTCCTTTGTGCCATAACTATGCAGTTTTTGCACTGAAAGGCTTTCACAGCGCTTGTGAACAATTTTACTTCTTTGTCACCATTCCTTATATACCCCTCTCTTACACCCTCGTCATTGTGACGTACCATCCACGCCATCTGGTGGTTTCCTGTAATTTGCATATTCTTCTTCAAGATGAGTGTGATCATTCCACAGGTGAAATTTTTATTTTAGAGATCAATTTCTGTGTGATTCTGAATTATCCTTAATTTATGGACATGAGTGTATATATATATATTCAAATTTAGTGCTAGCGTTCATAGTCTCGTTCACATGCTAGGTTGGAAAATGAAAATTAGTAAAATTAGTTATCAGTCAGCACGGGAAATGCTTTATTCTTTTACTGCTAGGATCGTTGCACATCAGTAGATTTCCAATGTTTACAAAATTGAAACTTATATGGGGTACCAAAAATCCAGTATAGTAGCTATGGAGAGTGTCCACTCCTATAATGTATCTCCGTGGGTGTACTAGAAACACAATGATGTTTAGTGTTGCCATTCAAAAGTTGTATTAATTACTGCAGCTAAAGCATAATAAAATCAGATCACGTGTATCTTTTTACCGTGATGTACGAGTAACGTGATCGCAATTTTTTTCGTCGTGTTACAGGGCAGTCTACTGTATTCTGGTTTCTTCAATGACGCTGTAAGAGATGAATTGTAATTTTATCACAAATCGTTTGAAAATATTTTCCCACTATTTTAAAAAAAAAAAAAAATTCGCGTTTCTTTATCTGTCAAGACTATACTTTAAGTAAAATCTTGATTAGTTATTGAACACCCGTACCTATGTACAGCAAACGAACAAACGTAGAAAGAAACATACGAAAATGTATTCAGGGATGAAATCAATTGTATTTCTAATGCTCTCATTAGAATTAAGTGTAATAAATTTCATAGTAGTCTCGCTTCGAAACATCAAAAAGAAATGCATCAAAACATTCGTATTTTTCAATTTTCAACGCATAATTTTTTTTTAATTAAGAAAATCTCAAACACTTTCAGATTTTAAGTACATACATAGTGCTATACATTAAAAGCGTATCATAATCCATACGTAATCCCTATTTTCTTTCCTTATTCCAATTAAGTTGCAAAGTGTATCATTAATCATGAGTGTGCCGTATTTTTCTCCCTTGTTCCATAAAACACATCTTTGGAATCGAAATCTATCTAAAAATCGCCTACTAAAACTGTTTTACAATTTCCGCCAAGCATATTCCAAGTATACTTCCATTTTAAATACTATTTGGAATGTGCATCATAATCCATGAGTGTGCCGTGTTTGACACTCTCGGGTTGATTTCTCTTTTAACGCCCGGACTTTCGCCAAGATGGCGATGATTAAACATATGCAGTTGCCACGACGATTTTTTGCATTTAGGTGGCAAACGTAATTTAGAATTAAAATGGCGATTTGGAATAACATGCAGGTACAGCATTCCGTTACTTATTTATTTATTTTGGGTTGGCAATTAATATAGTTTTAATAATTAAGTATCTTCAAATTCCTTACTGGAGCGTTTATCGCTAATTTGTTCACTTTAGTTTTCATCTAGTTCTTTTGAGAGCGTTGAAACTTATGCATTACTTCATAGAGACCCATGACTGAAAAGCTCGCCAAAGTGCGGCGATTTTTTAGGTTGGCGAGAATGGTGGCGTTAAAATAGGAATCAACTCTTTCTTGTTCCATGAAGCACATATGTGGAATTGAAAGCTATATTAAAATCGTCAGCTAAAACTATTTTACAATCTTCGCCAGGCATATTCTAAGCATACTTTTCAAACTTGGTTCGGTTCTGAAATTATTTTTTGGCAGCAAACTTGGCAATCAGTTATCAAAAAGAGCAAACCTTGTGCGACTTTCAAGATTTCGATCTCCGCCACCTTCGCATTATCTGGCAAATACATTTGAAAAGATCTTCACCAGACAGTTTATGTCTACAAAACATGTCTACAAGGTAGAGTAGAGAAAAATCTGGGCGTGAACGAAATAGCACCCAAGTGCTAATTAAAAAAATGTATTGTGTTTGTGTGAATAGGCAGTTTATATCGACAAGTAAATCAATTTCCATCAATAAAATTTTTATTATTTTAAATACATGATATCACGTGCTATCCATTCCAGATGAAAGTAATCAGTCCATAAATAAAATCACATGTACATTTGTAAAATGTAACAAATGCAACATATATATTTCTTTTTAAAAGACTGAATTGGTTTTAAAGCTTTTGACATGTAAAAAAAAAAAAAGTCAGAATAACTTTTTTAAAAATTACCTTGTACTAGCCGCCTCCAGCGACCAGTTGGCTTGCCATCTTAATAAATCTTGTTTTTCTAACCGGCTTCCTTGGCACTGAAAAATCTCAGATTATGAATGGAATTTAAAATTAGGATGGTTTACAAACAGGGGCGGCCCTAGGGTAAGTGGCGCCCCCTGTTAATGTAAAAAAAACTGCGCATTCTATAAGTTTGAACCATCTGTCGACGGCTTTGTAAAAAAAAGCTCAATTGTATTCTTTTTTTTTATGAAAGATATTTTTTTTTTTGTATAGTATAGGAACAGTGTTTTTTCGCACGATAAAAAGTAGCCTGTTTGTTAATCCAGGACTTTTCATCCAAATCTGTCAAACCGTTTCAGCGCGAAAGAGTAACAAACATACATACAAACATTGACATTTATAATATTAGTAGGATTTCCCAATAAATAAGTAAATATTTTAAAAGGCATTTTCGTGTAACTTTTATATTAGTAATGCTTCTTAGTTACACATATATATATGTCTTCTGGAAACTGTTTTTAAAGCTTTACGTACTGGAGAAGTCATTTGAATCAGAATAAATTTACTACAATACATTATTTCATTATTTTTTGAAGTTGAAAAACATCGATACATATTGACGAAATTTTGGAAAGGTGAAAAATAACAAAATAAAACTCTTTCCCTGTAACAACTTTCTCTATTGTCAATCAGCTAAAGATTATCATTAAGCTTTACTTGCAACAGGTTTACATGTCTTTTTTCGTGTATTTTTGTGGAAGCAATACACGTTTAAAAATAATTTTCATTCATGTTCCTAAAATACATTGTATAGTAAATAGATTGCGATTTTATTTTATTCTGGTTAACTATTAGGTTCTTTGTGAATTTGGCAATGTTATTCACAATTATTGAAAAATAAACATTCAAATAATTTATATATCTGATGTCGGTATCGCATGCTATACGACTGAAGTAAAATGAACAAAAATCTAATGCATGGAAATCATGTGGTGTCATGGATACGCTCAAAATTTTATACACATTTTTGTGTTGATAGAAAAAGAATTTTTTATTCATGTCTTGAAGTGCAAAATCTCTTGCTGGCTTTGTACAAGTTTTTATGATTTTTTATCCGATTCTGATTCTTGCAATTGTAGTTGCTGTTGCATTACCAAAAGCGTTTTAAGAAATATATTATCGTTCCTTTATTAACGGGAAAATAGTATAGCCTTTTAACTAAATTTTAAACTAGTTTTTATCATTAAATACATTTTAAATGCTATAGCGGAAAAAGAAGGTTGCGCAGTCAAATGCATATAAGTATTAAATTTCTTCTCTAAGAAGTTTCATTGAATGCAACCCATCCATGAATAGTTTCTACAATTTATCACCGACGATGCACCTGCTAGAAGTTTAGTAAATTTCCTGCAAAATATGTGTAATCCGTGTAGCACACTCCCTCATAAAGAGCTGTCTGCATAACAGCATTGAAAAAAGATACAAGCAAGTAATCAATGCATATGATTAAGTATTAAATTTATTTAAGGGAAAATTTCCTCTAATGCAAATCAGCCATACGTAGTTTCTACAATTTATCATCCATGATCTGCCTGCTAGAATTTTAGTAAATTTCCTCCAAAAAATGTGTTATCCGTGTAATAAATACATTGGTTCATAAGCAGCTGTCTGCATAACATTGAAAAAATAATAATAAGTCCAAGCAAGTAATCAAGAAATTTTTTGAGTGAAATGGTAACCTGCTTTCAGTATGACATCATCAATTTTCAGTTTCTGAATAGCCGAAGCGAACACATATGTTAAAATTGTAAACAAAAAGTGAGAAAAGAAAGCAGTGTACGTGCATTGTCTATAAACGGCCTGTGAACACTCATTACTGTTATGTACTCCTATAATAATAGTCGAAATTGTCTTTCGAAATAGTTACACAGGTACTTTTTAAATTATTCAGCACTTAAAACCGTCGTTTAAATAACTGATACAAAAGCTTTTTAAACGTTCAATGTATTTACCTACACGTTATTTGGAGCTTGCAGTTTATAATAATGTGTACCATCAAATTAGAGAGAACAAGTGAAACACTGACTTACTCGTACATATAATAAATATTTTTTGCAGAAATTTTCTCAAATGGTACTAGCAAACTAAATATAAATCGTACTATTCTCGATTTTAAAAAGAGAAAATAAAATCTGACCTTTCGTTTAACAAGATTTATTTAATCCAGCAATAGTATCAATTTATATTGTATAAGAAAGCTAGATCTTAGTGTGTAAAATCAAAATAAATTTTTAAAACTTCATATGGTGTTATGATATTATACCTCTTTCTTCACCAGAAAATAAAAACAGTACTTTTGATTCAGTGGCTTGGAGTTCTTTTCTCAAACTCGCTATTAGACCAATCTTTAATAAAACGTAATTTTTCCATACCTCAAAGTGTTACATTAGCGCTTCGAGAAGTTATTTTATTTACTTTTTTGCAAATGGAGCTTTTTGTAAAATCACGTGTAAAAGATGTTGAAATGCGAAACACCCGTGTGAAGTCTTTAAACTGTAACTTACTTGCTGGTCTGAGTTTCCTATTTTGCCTCACAGGAATAGACCTGAATTGCACATACAGTAAGAGTATCAGGAAAACTTTTACTTCAGTATGCTTTGTAGTAACTCTACTTTTTTGTGTAGCAGCGGTGTATTCAATGGCTTGTATGCTTTACCAGGAACTGTTAGTTGAAAACACTATAAACAAAAGTAACTTGGCCGTGGCTCTGTCAGTTTTAGATGGCTGTTTGACGTGGAGCATTTTGAGAACGCGCAGACAGCGATTATCTAGAAGTTTCCAGAAAATAGCGAATTTATCAAAACGGCTTCATGTAGCACCACTGAGTACTATATCTAAGCTTGGAATTCTGTTACCGGTAATAAATGTTATAATGGGATTAATTTTAGATTTGTTTTACTGTCACTACGATGACACATGTTACAAATATTATTTTGAAT
Organism: Cheiracanthium punctorium; assembly: GCA_038373885.1. Taxonomy (NCBI): domain Eukaryota; kingdom Metazoa; phylum Arthropoda; class Arachnida; order Araneae; family Cheiracanthiidae; genus Cheiracanthium; species Cheiracanthium punctorium. The sequence goes on from JAWZYV010014041.1 coordinate 1,606,943, forward strand.
TGTTTACCTTCGGATTAATAGAATACGGAAGTAGTTATAATTTTGTGGTTGCAATGTTCGATGTTGCAGTTTACTACTTAATATTCACCCAGTGTTTGTTTTTAGCATTTTATATAACCCTCTGCCTAAAGATGTCAAAAATATTACTGCAGCATAGTAAAATGAACAAACAAACAATTTTGCAAAAAGACTTTTCTTCTTATGATTCCAGTCTTTTCCGATACGACATGATTATTTCAGATTTCAGAAGATTTGACGAGCTAACTTCTTTGCCCATATTTTTAGTGATTTTCAATGCTGCCTTAGCACTTACCATCGCCATGCTTGGGTTGCTGAAGCATGAAGGAATGAGTATGAGCCCATATACAATACTGTACACAGTTTTGACATTATCAGGAGGCATACTTGCAGCATCCGGTGTGAATGATGCTGATGTAAGAGCAAGGAGATCCAACTCCAGAGTCCTTCAGGCATCAGCTCTCAATTTGAGAGACAGCAGACTCGAAATTGTTACAGTTTTTTACGAAATGAACAGAGGTCCAGCGTTTCACCTTTCCTGCGGTGGATTTTATGAATTTAGAAAAGGCCTCTACCCTGCAGCAGTCGGTTGCGTCCTCACATACTCCCTACTAATATCGGACATCTAGAACTTTGAAAAGAAAACAAAACGGCAAAACTTTATGTGTAAATGGGCGATTTATGCACAATTCGAGCTCGAAATTATTTCAAGAGTAAGTAAAAGGAAACAAATTTAATTTCTAATTTTCGTTCTTTTCTGAAGCCTGGATAATAGCCTCATCATTCAGATATTCTGAAATAGGTGTAGATCAGTTGAACACGATTGTCTATCAGTGCACTATAGTGTTCTGATCGAGAAATATCTTCAAAGATCATTGCACGAATATATTAGTATACCTTGCATGAATCTGCTTCAATATACCATTTAAAATTTGTAATAAAATTAACTGGAACTGCGATGCAGCTTGGCTAATGCTGACAAATTTAGTCTCAAGACATTTCAAGATAGTTATACAGTCTGAATTTTAAAATGTGTTGTCATGAATTCCATTGGTGAAAATAGTTTACCTATTGTCAGCGAGAAACTTTTGTGACATTACCTGTCTAACATTTTTTTCTACTTTTATGCACTCAAAATTCGGCCTCGGTCTATCTAATAGGGCGGACTGTAGGCGCAAAATTACGATGTGTGAACCTCACAAAGAAAAGATGAGAGTAAAATGCATTAACTATGTTGTTTAAGAATCACTTGAATAATGTGGTAACCTCGATATTAATGTTTCATCACCAAAATCCAAAATACTACACTTCTAAAAAGTGGTTGTTGAATTTCACGAAACTTGTCTGCTCATACAGCATGGAAGATCCGTTTTGCTTACCATAACAAAAATTTCTTTTTGAATTAACAAAATACTTGTCGTATTTAGAACCAATTATACTAAAATTCATTTAACAATTAATAAATTAGTCTGGCTATCTCGTACTAATATGTAAACACCCCTTGATCACATGACTTTTCGGGTGCAAAATGCTTTAACTAAAATGTCAGCGCAGTAGGCTGTATGATGTATATCTCGTCAGCCATGATCGAGCTGATACTGAATTACCAATTGGGTTAGATTCTACCACTTGAATTTGTCACATACATTTTTTACTTCCTTGTACGTAGTATAAGGAAGTAATGTGATCCCGAAAAATTTTGGGGGCCAAATTTCGACATAAAAACCGATTTTGACTACCTCTAAATTTAATTTAAAAATTTTTTTCGATGCATCTCATCGTAGGCTAGCATGCACGATCATATTAACGCGTCTGCAACTCATTTTGACCAGTGGCGAGTCTACTCTGACCAGTTTTTCCATGCCGTCTGTACGTACGTATGTATGTAACTCGCATATCTCAAAAACTATTGGTCGTAGAATGTTGAGATTTGATATTTAGGATTGTTCTATGATCTAGTTGTGCGCCTCCCCTTTTGGTGGCAATCGAATGGATAGTTTATGTACAGGGCCGCCCAAAAGATTCGAAATACATTACGCTCTATGGGCCGAAATTCATTAAACTCGCCTAACTCAAAAGCTATTAGGTGTAGAATGTCGAAACTTCATATTTTGGATAGTTGTAACATCTAGTTGTGCACCTCCCCTTTTGATTCCATTCGACTGGATAGTTTATCTACAGGACTGCCCAAAACATTCGAAATACATTACACTCAATGGGCCGAAATTCATTAAACTCGCATATCTCAAAAACTGTTAGGCGTTGAATGTTGAAACTTTATATTTAGGATTGTTGTAACATCTAGTTGTGCACCTCCCCTTTCGGTTCCATTCGACTGAATAGTTTATCTACAGGACCGCCCAAAAGATTCGAAATACATTACGCTCTATGGGCCGAAATTCATCAAAGCGTTTTTTAGAGGTATTGGGCTATTTCAAACGACTCAGAAGTGATATATGCTGTAAAGAGTTAGAAAATGAATTTCTCCATCAAAAAAAGTGTCTTTATCATTTATAGTTCTGCTACAGGAACACTCAAAAGATTTCCAATACATTACGGTCAATAGCAATTTTAGGGGCATTCATCCATTTCAAGCACAATACCGTCCTACCACATAAGTTAGGTAATGGTCCGACCACGGTCACGTGCCTCCCTCAAGAACTATGCCAAAAGTCGCCAAGCTTGGCGACTTTTGGTGTACGTGTGTGCATATTTAACTCTCAAATCTCAAAAACTATTATGAAATTTCATATATAAGAATAGAGACACATCTAGTTGTGCATCTCGATTTTTGGTTCCAATCTACTGGAGAGTTTATTTACAGGACCACCGAAAAGAATTTCAGTACCTATGTCTATGGACATCTTCATTATAATACAACTGTAGACAGTCATTGTTTGGTACATGCCCAAAATCTCGCCGTCTGTCCTCGACCTTGGCGAGTTTTGGCGAAATATCGCCAAATTTGGCGATAGTCAGTCATTTGGTCCATGGCCAAAGTATCGCCATTTGTCATCGTTCTTGGCGAGTTTTGGCGAAATATCGCCAAATTTGGCGATAATCTGTCATTGTTTGGTTTATGCTTAAAATCTCGCCAAATGTCGTCGACATTGACGAGTTTCGCCAAATTTGGCGCCAAAAATTATTTCCTATTTTGTATAACTCTAAAACTTTAACCCGTAGATTTTTTAACTTTGTATTTAGAACTATTGTAATATCTAACTGTTTTCAATATCTTTTTTGACAGCAATCGACTGAGAATTTATTTACATGGTGAGCCAAATGACTTTGAATACATTGAGGTGTATAGATGCATTCAATTCATTGAAAGTCTGTGGTCAATGACTACTTTGGCTATCCCCAAAATCTCGCTGACTATCTCAAGTTTGTCGGCTTTTGGTGAAATATCGCCAAATAAAGTGTCAGAAGGAAATCTTTCAAATTGAACTCAGCTTGGCGATATCGAAATATTTGGCTAGAGATCGCTAAACCTTACTATTATTGATATTTTATCTCTTTCAAACAAATAAATTTAGAGGAAGTGCGTCGAAAATATTTTTGATCTAATGGACGTGCAAGGAAGTCATGTGTTGGACACATCAGATTTTTTAATATTAATGAAGTATCTGATCGCCATCTTGTTTAGCTCTTGCTGTCGAAAGATAATTAAATTTTACATTTAGCATTTTATCCACTGACGGTACTTAGAAGTACCGTATACATAAAAATATTTTTAAAATATTTTATTCATTTATTATGATCACTTCGTTAAAAATCTAGCCAGATACTTCATTAAATCACCTTGCACCAGGAGTGCGTGTACTATGATACAGATTGTTTTAAATGAATACTTTCTCGCTCATTTTATAATCACTTAGAGCCAACAAAAGAAAATACGAGTACTAGTCCATTTTCAGACATTTATTTTATGATTAAAAGATTAGATTTCCCAAAAGTGTCATTTATAGTCCCGCAAGACTTCTTTAGAATATGTATATGTATAAAACCTCGCTAATTGCTTGTGAAACAGTCATCCGACGCATGCCTAGTGTTTAATTTTTTTTTTTTTCATATTGTATTAAATAATCAGTGTTGATCATCCGTTGTCTAACTAAAAAAGTGGGAAGAAAACAGTTTCAGATACATATTTTTTTAAATTCTTAACTTCTTATAGATATGACTATGAAGGATATAGATAGTGATTAAGCATGCTAAATACTATGTATGGTTTGTCAGACATTGGTAGTAGAAAATTAATATCTGGATCGTGCACCTCAAAAAGCGAACATTTATGTCAAATTACTGAAAACACCAACCTTTTACACGATTTTTTTGAAGAGGGTTCGATAATGGAAGCATTATATATATTTAACACATATTAAAATGAAATGCAATAATTTTTTTATTTTATGCAGTGATGTTGTAATGCACTAAAGCGGGCACATTTCCTCATCTTCGATACATAAAATAAAAGCAATAATAATTTCATTGCTTTTGAATGTATCAAGATACAACAATAAATGAATATGGATCAATCATCTTAAGTTCACCAAATTATATGTACACCGTTGCCGGCATACAATGAAAGAATATACAACGGCTGATTGACTTGTTTTGGTGAGTACATAAAGGAAAATAAACATTAGATCCATTTTGGTAATGGATAATCTATTCGACATTATCTTGCACGCGGAAAAAGATAACACACATTATTCATCATTTTTAATAGAAATTTTTCGCTACCTTAAGAACTTTCAGTAAAGAAGGGAATATACGCACGCATAAAAGTGGCTCTCGTTCAAATACATTTTAAAGGATGAAACAAGCGTACAACAAACGATTTAGTGCGTATTTAAGCTTGATCAGATTTTCTCGGTTCTAAAACTATTTCATTTTAGGTAAAATTCTATGTTTCATGCATCTTTTATTCAAAGCTGATAAATATTAACAGATAGACAGCATTTTAGACTCTTGGAGAGAGAGGGGCAAAAAATAATAGTTCCTTTCTAAATTTCTGTTATTCTAAAAAGTGGTTCTTCGCATTACTTCAGATCTTAATTACAACAAACCAATTCGAGCAAAAGATGCTCAGACGATGCTAGATATGGGCTTTTAAGCTCACTCTTCCGTTTATGAAGTGATGTCACTAAAGCATAGAGTGTACGTAAGGTAAATTGCATGATTTGCTACAAGCGCGGGTACCTTTTCAAAGCAATTTCTTTGATTAATTCTTTTCTTAAATAAATTCTAATACATTTTCTACTACTTCTGATTTGAATGCGCATCATTGACATTTGTGTCTTTTCTGCTAATGGACTTAACGAAACATTTCACTTCATGATTTTGTGAATAACAACATGGCTATGGAGCGGAGAAACTAAAGTATTTCCCATGGATAAAAAATTCAGTTTGTATTCGATGTTTTTCTTCTATGGAATTGATCTAAATAGCACTAAACAAACGAAAACACAAAAGTACCTTGTTCTTACGTGTAAAGGACTTCTGTTTGTGGCATGGATCTTAGGACTAATCGTGTTTATCCAGCATTTCTACAATATGTCTTATGACGCTGAAAAAATTAAGTTTTATTTGTCTCTCTTTTTAACATTCGTTATTGCCTGCATGATATGGTTTTTGTTTCTAAGAAAGAAAGATGATATAGCTGAAGTAATAAAAAGAATAGAAGCCATGAAAAAAGAACTTCATATTTCACCGTTTTCAACATCCAAGCAAATTGCCTTTCTCTTGCCAGTTCTATACAGTGTAATGCGAATATTTATGGTTGTATCTACTAAAAACAGAAAGGAGACCGAAGAATTGATGGCACTTTTAACACTCAAACAGTTAAACGTAAGTTCGATGAATTATCGAATTGTAGTATTTGTAACAAGTGTTTATCATGTCCTGGTGTCCAATGCATTATCTTTCACAACTCTATTTATTACTTTTTACGTGCATCTTTGCTTGCAAATGACCATGATCTCATGGAAGTATACCATGGAAACCAAGAAGATGATTTCTTCTCAAGGGATAATTGCTATCAACAGCGACAACTTAATGTATCAATATCAGGAAATTATATCCATGTTCGAGAATGTGGACGATATCCTATCCCTACCTATATTTTTAGTGTTCAGCAGTAATGCAGTAACAATATTGATTGGACTCTTAGTCTTCAAAAATATGTTGATGCAAGGTAACACTAGCTGGTCATTTTCTTCATCAATAGCAGCTTTTATTTCATTCACAGTGATAACATCTTTCGCGTCTTCAGTTAACGAGAGAGATAAGAAAGCAAGAAAAATTAATTTGGAGCTCCTGCAATCATCGCTAGCTCACGGCGCTATTTCAGGAGTGGAAAAATACGTAACATTTTTACAAATGAACAGTGCTCCTGCTTTTGCTCTTACTGGATGGGGATTTTTTGATTTCACGAAAGGTCTGTATCTCACGGCAGTGGGAAACATTGCCACCTTCTCTCTGCTAATAGTAGGTCTCTAAAGATTCATGGTATCCTCATCAAAAAAATGTTATCTAGTGAAAGTTTAATGTAGCTTTTTTTTTAAAGTTTATATTATAATTTTTATTTTTTCAGATAGTGCGTACTTAGAGATAAAATATTGATTCAATTCATGAGTCATTATAATTGTATTTTGTATTACTTAAGATTGAGTATTGTGTATTGTAAATTGGTTTCGTTGATTGTATTATGGTATTAAACTATTAATTGAACTCCAACAAGCTAACATAGGACAATAACCGTATTTCGTGAAATTTCTAAAATACTGCTCCAGTGCAAAATCACTGGATGTATCGGATGGTATCGGTTCTATGATTTGATTCAGAGAAATGAATTTTCGAAAGTCTTTTGCCAGTATGAAAGTTTCCAATGATCTGTTTTCCGGCTCCCACTTCATTTAGTATGAAGCTATACTGGGGTAGAATTTACTGGGATAGATATAATAACACAGGTCAACACGCTTTTTGGGTCTGACTTCTACATGTTAAATTTTAGTTTCACCTACGCCAAAACTAAGGAAAATATTTTTCTTTTTTTTAAATGAAAGCTTGCTTTTGTAGAAATTAAAGCAATTTTTCAATTTTTTGGCAAAAACCACTGATTTTTTATGTTTTTTTTTTATAATTCCACTCTAAATTATGATCAGAAAAGTTTTTGCTGGATATAAAAGTCTTTTTTATTCAAGATTTGTGATAAACAATAACATATAAATGTAAAATAATAAGAAAATAATGTCTAAAAGTGAATATTTTTCGTATTTCTTTTATATTCGTATGAGCAAATAATAATACAAACAAATAATAATATTACAAATAATACTACAAATAATACTAAAAGCAGTACTACAGAGTTACAAATAATAATACAGTTTACTTTCGGGTTAATCAAAGTGCTGTCATCTTTCGTTTATGAAATAAATTAAAATATACTTATCGATGTAAATCAGACAAAAGCAAGCTTTAAGAACTAAAAATGAAAATTTAAGTGTTTTTCAATGTCTGGAATCAGCATGAGAACAGAACCCCCCCCCCCAAAAAAAAAAAAAAATTTGTTTGTTTGTTTGTTGACTGGTGTAATACTTATTTCGGCCGACCAATAGCCGAGGGTGGATGAGACACCAAATATTGGTAGTGGCTAAAGTGTGAAGGTCCAGAATTCAGTTCTACCACACAGTTGTTTGATCTAACGGTCTGGAGTTTTGGCCATTTTTCTCCAGATCTAATGTGAATGCTTGTTAGAACCCCTTAAATTTGTCCTCCACTCAAACACCTCCCCTTCCTCCTTATGTAGATAGTTCTCGAGTAGCTTTTCCTTAACATAACAACATTTAAAAAAAAAAGATTTATGGGTACATTTTTACTTTATGCCATCACCTGTAAATAATATGCAAACTTATGCCCGGCCACTACGAAAATTGTATCCATAGTGTCATAATAAAAATTTTAAAAAAGAGGAAAGAATCAAATAGCTTAGAATTTAGCAGCTGAAGAATCCCCAATAGCTTAGATTTCTTTTGGTTTGCTTTTGGGAATAAGGTCGACTATCTACACGAGAGATCTAGGCTGATGGATGGGGTAACCTCAGTGGGGTCATTCTAAGGGGTCCTAACCCGCATTTACGCGAAGTTTCGGAGAAAACCACGGAAAATTCCGAACAACTTGGTCGACGAATGCGACCTGGGTTTGAACCAGGCACCTTTCACCTCCCAGTTGAGAGCGCTATACTCTCGACCAGTGGTCGGGCCTAATAGCTTAAAATCTAGCAGCTTAAGAATGTATATTCCCATTCATATTAATTTCTTAAAACTTGGAAACCTGAAGTAGAAAACAGGGGGGGGGGGAAACCGAAGACAAGTTGGAAAAGTCAATATTGTTCTTATGACAGACATGAGAACGAATGAATTAGATGGGAAAGATACTCATAATTGGGACAGAAACTTAAGTATGCTTCCAGTTGAAAAAAAAAAATAAAAATAAAATAAAATAACAGAATTGAGGACATTCCGAAAGGAGAAAAAGATTAAGGATCAAGACGCACTTCATCAAAAACTTACATGTTGCAGAAACTTAACATGCTATTTGAAAGACCTTTCTCGGAGCTTTACTTATTCAATTTCGTCTCGGCACAACTTTTTCGTTACTTTAAAATTTTTAGAACGCTTCACTTGTCAGACAAACTTTTTAAACTTTTTTTCGAAATTCTCCATATTTATGAAACACCTTAAAACATGGTACAATAAACTTGGAAGTATGTTTACGACCGAATGTTAAACAAACGAATGTAAAACTAAAGTTACTAATTTATACATTTATGTATCAAAATGATTTTAGAATTTTTTTTAATATTTAAATAAATTCTTTTAAAAGATGTTCTATATTCTAGGAATGTAAAAAATATCTCTAAAATAGTACATTAGAGTGGTGTTTCAGTGACGAGTACTGTGGCTTGATTTCACACAGGACTTTCAGATGAAAGTTAATATTTATTTATTTATTGTTATTGTTCTTTTTCTCTAATGCGACGAAAAAGATATTGAGTTTTTTTTATTTTTGTTGTGTTCTAAAAATTTAGTTGCGTGTGGTTGTCAAGTGATAGATAATAAAGTTTTTTTTTTTTTTTAAGTGAAATGTGTATTCACAAATGGGATTATAATAACATGACACAGTTTTATTTGTTCATGTTAATATATTCATGTCAATTCATGTTAATTTGGAGTCGGGATCAAACACGAGTACGTTTGGGAGAGGGGAATAGATTGAAAATAAAACTTTTTTCTATTAAATTATTTCATAAGAAGATGAATGTTATCCGTAACTTTTGCCAAGAAAAAAAGTCCTCCATGAAGTCCTTTAGAATGCGTCCCGATGATAGTTAAAGAGACAGGGAAATATATTTAATTTCAGCGTGATGGAAAACGACTAAACATCTCACGCGCAGTTTAAAGGTAATTTAATTTGTATGAAAAGCTAACGTGAATTTCACCAACTATCGTTCACTCTAATTCCCTTACCAACAATCGTTTTTTAAGCAACACAACGAAAGAAACATTGCATTCCCTTTTTTTGGTGACTATTATTTTGCCATGTCTGAAAAATAGTTTCTAGACCCCTGAAACTGTTTTAAGCCAATCCCTAACTATATTATTACCATTTCCCACATGAATTAATGAATAAAGTATGCATTAAAAAAGCCGTGTTATTAAACATAATACGGCATTTATTAAGTATAATACTGTACAGTATTGTAAATGCAAGAAATTTTTAAGTAGAAGAGAAAGACATGAAGTACAGTATTGTAGGTACAATATGCAGTAATAACAATAAAGTGCAGCACTTTAATAAGATGTACTGTACAGTAATCTACTTATATATAATACGCTAACGTATGCGGTACCAAAATCGACGATATTTCCACTCTACGAACGGCAATAGCTAGATGTAAACATTAGTGCAATAACAATAGCGCATGTGCAAAAATCCAAATTAACAGTTCAATGACGTCAAATGGAGCAAGCATATGTCATGCAAGTAGCTAGATTGCAAAATAAAATTAATAGTTACACAAATATGCAAGATCTTTCGGACTTTTTCCCAGCTTTAAAATATCGAATTTACAATACTTGGCGCATCAATCGCCCATCTAAAAAATGCCACCATGCATTGGGCTAAAGCACATTTTATCCATTAGCCGTTTCTACATAGGCTTTTATAATGACATCCAAAATGTGTAGCAACCCTAACCTAAGTAAATTCAGAGACAAATATTGTTAAAACCATGTCTCCCTAAGATCTCAAGTACAGGTTGCCCGAAAACCAGTTTCTCCTATGGAATTTTGCGTAAGAACAAAGTTTCGCTCCTTCGCCAATTTGGCGCTAGTACCTGACCCCCTATGCGTTTTGCCAATTCCGCCGGAGAAAAAGTGGCTCACATCAAAGTTAAAAGTAGCCAGAAATGTCTAAAAATGTTTTCAAGCTGAGAAAAAAATAATAAAATTGTAAATCGGAAATAAAAGTCCAAATGACTCAAAAAGCATTTGCAGACAAGCATATTTCAGCAGTACAAGCACTTAAAAGTAACGCCAAAGAAATTTAAGTTTTTTTCTCAGCTTGAAAACATTTTTAGCAATTTCTAGCTACTTTTAACTTTGATTTGAACCATCTTTTCTCTGGCAGAGTTGGCAACACCGATAGGGTCAAGTAAGGTACAAGCGCCAAATTCGCAAAACTTTGCTCACGTACGCAAAAACGAACAATTTTCGGGCAGCCTGTACTTGGGATCTTGGGGAGCCATGGTTAAAACACAGGCCGCATTCGTAAACGCCAAACGAGTTTCCATCTAAGGTGTTCGTAAAGTAAACTGAGTGCATTTAGTTTACAAACTAAAGCGTTCGTATACAAAACTGAGTGCGTTTAGTTTCAAACTAAATAAACTGAGCAAGAAGCAGGTTCCTCCAGTTGTTTAGAGGACACATTTGTTGCACGTTGTTGTTATGAAATGGCGTCCGTAGTTACGAAATGTATGTTGTTTGTTATGAAAAGTACTTTACGTTTGCTGAAGTTGCTAGAAACTGCAACGAAAATACAGAATTTTTCAAAGGTAATCATTTTCTTGTATTTTTCCTTTTATTAAATTCAAAATGCATATTTTTAGTGTTGATATACATGTCGATTTAAACCATTATTAGCGAAATTTGAACTTCTCTTGCTAAATACTTTTTTAAAAATGTTAGTTGAAATTTCTAAATTTTGATCTGTACTCTTCAATTATGGCCACTCTTTCTTTTAAAAATCCTGTTGATTGTATATTGAGTATGCTTTAAAAACTCTCCTCAGCAAAAATAACAGATGTGAAGTGCAAACAAACACGTCTCCTAGGCGACGAAACTAAATAAACTGAAGTTGTTCGTGGCAAAAGAAACTGATAGCCACTCGTTGCACCAGTTTTCGTAAGTAAACTGGTGCAACGACTTTGTCGTTTACGAATGCACCCAAAGAAACATGATTTCACTGAAATGAGTCCAATAATTTGGCCAACACAACCCTGAGTATAAAGAACAGTAAGGTGTGGGGCAGCGAAGATGGCCGCCTTGACGGGTAGTAATTATTATTGCACTGCACTGTAACATTAATAATTACTGTTAAGTATGACAGAGTATTGTAGTAATAAATATAAATGTATTGTAAAAAACAATATTCCCCCCCCACACACACACACACTTTTGCTGGCGCTTCTTAGCGAAAATCCTCGTGTCGTGGGCGAGGAATTCACGTTAGTTCTTAAGATACGTTACTTGTGAAAAAGTCGAGTGATATCCAATTCGAGTAAGACAAATAGCGTTACAGCGCGAGTCGACTATAAAGCCCATCATAACTATGTTACGACAAATAGCAGTTAAATTAGGTTTCAAATGAAAAATTTAAATTTGTGAATAAGTTTATTTCTAAAACTATAAGCATGTTTAAATGGTAAAATACATTCATTATAAAACTGATATGCTTTTTTTAAATATGGGTAATCTGTATAAATAAAATTAGACATTCGTCTGTACATTACTTGGAATTCAAAAATTTAGCGATTTCTATCCGTTTCAAGGGCCTGGGAATCCAGTACGACCATAAAATAAAGTTTGTCCGTCTGCCGATCTGTCATTCTGTCCGTGCCGCTTATCTTTGTTCGCGCATCACGTAAAAATGACTGAGGGGAATGAAATGAAATTGGGTGACATGACAGGTGGTCACTCAACTTAAACTGTAGGCGTTGATTTTTTTTTTTAATTTTGATTAGATTTTCAGATTTTGCGAAAATCGTTTCAAACTGCGTACATATTTATCTTCATCACGTAATCGCATCACGTAAAAATCAGGAAAGCGAATATATACTTCTAATAAATCTTTTAGATGAAATTTTATTTTCTTAACACCGACGAAATTGAGAGAAAAATTATTTTCAATAAATAAAATAAATAATAAAATTGCATAAACTCACTCAAAACAGCATTCAAATCATAGACAAATTTACCATTTTGCCAAAAACTAATTAGCTATTGAAAAAAACACAACATTAGAAAGAAATGAGACGTTATTATTATGTATGACATGATTACGTTTTTGAGAGTGTATGACAATAAAACCGTTGTACAGAATAATTTTGAATAAAATTAATATTTATTTCTAATCCTGTGCAATAATAGTCGAAGAGGAAGCCAGCTGTTGCGTGTTTGGTTTTTGGGATGAAATACATCAAAGTCTGTTTCCTCTAACTTTTTCAAGTAAGCTGCTGTGGCAACCTAAAAGAAGAATACATAAAGATGAAATAAAATAATCTAACACAAAATAAAGAGAAAAAAATAATAATGACAAAAACTATGTTACATTACAAAGGTTATGAATTATTAGTCATTCACACTTTAAAAAGAAAAGGAACCATAACGTAAAGTTTACATCCTACCAATAAAGTATTAGAGTACAAGTCGAACTTCCTATAATGTTTTTATACACTGAAATTATTTATAACTAGCAGCGTGGCCCGGCGTTGTCCGTGTAATGGAAGAGAAATGCCCATTTACCTTAAATATAGATTGTAAAGGGAAGGAATGTGAATCCTCCCGCTGCAATGATAAAAAAAAAAGAACACCGGACTTCCCGCTGCAACGAAAAAAAAAAAAAAAAACCGAACACGGCACCTGATAGAATACAGAGGTTGCCAGGAATTGGACGTTGCTAAGCTGGAATGTGAATCCTTCCGCTGCAGTGATGAAAAAAAGGACATGGGATTTCCCGCTGCAAAAAAGAACAAAGCACCTGGTGTGTGTGTGTGTGTGATAGCATAGAAACTATCGGCAATTGGACGTGGCTAGGCTTCTCCTCTTCTACCTGTATGTATTCTAACAGTCATTTATGGTAGGCAACTACTAAAAACAAATAGAACCCAGTCGTCGGTATGAGATTGTAAAGGGAAAGAATGTGAATCCTCCGGCTGCAACGATAATAAAAAGGACATGGGACTTCCCGCTGAACCGAGAAAAACAATAAATATGGCATCTGTTAGCTTACAGAGGTTACCGGAAAATGGATGTGGGTAGGCTTCTTCCCTTCTACCTATCTGAGTTCTGATATGTAGTCTTTTATCAAAACTGCCAACGCTCCAACGGAAAACAAATAAAGAGTTTCCAGTCATCAATATAATAACCAATCTGACTGAATTTCGCATAGTGGGGGGATTAGATTAGCATGGTCGCCGACCCATCTCTCTTTCCCCCTCCACCTCTCTTCACCCCCGAACCGAGTAGGGGAATTCGTTACCTTCGTTCCGGAACTTGCATTCTGGAGAGAATTTTAATGTGATCTTTTCAGAAAAAAAATCATATAAAAAAAATCTAATTAACATTTCCGCACGGTTCAAAATTTAAAAGAGGGAGAAATAAATGTTCAATCAGCGGTAAAAAGATGAAACATTTTTGCCCATTAGGTTTTCCGATGCAACAGTTTAAAAATAGCATATTTTTAAAAGCAGTACATTTTCTTCAAAACAGGATTTCCTTTAAAAAATTCCCAAAAATCGGCAAATGTAAGTATGATTTTGTAACAGATTATATTTGAAAAAGAAAACTCTGTAGTTTCCGATGATAGAAAATATAGTGTTCGGACGAAAATTTAGCTCGTTATAACGTAAAATGCGAGAAAAATGGCCAAAAAACCTTACAAAACATAAAATAACTCAAAAACTATTAATCCGATTAATTTAATTTTTACGGCAATAGCTTTCTCTTGTCCTATTTAGTCAGTGTGCCAAATTTGGTCCAGATCCATCGAGCGGTCTGGACGCGTATAGCGAACAAACAAACTTTCCTCTTTTATATAGATAAAAGGTATTATTTAGGTTATTAATTAGGTTTTATATAATTACAATTTTTCGTATTTCTATCGAGTTGTGCGTTTTTCAAAAATTGTTTGATTAATCACAAGATAAAATAGGAAATTTCGCTTACACTTAGTGTATGGGATACATTTTACTAATCGGGAATTTTTTCATACTGGGATCACATATAAATTTAAAAATGTAATTTTTGGAAATTAATGAGAAGTTTATAGTGATGACGATCACATATCACGTTCAGAGAACCTATATGAGAGATCACTTTTTAATGAAGAATAATGTATACAGGTACCTGCCTAGAAAAACATTTTGGAGGTGGTCCAAAAATTTCGGGGGGGGGGGGGGTGCTCCAAATTCCAAATGGTAAAAAAGGAAGGATTTTTGAAAGACTATATCATTATCCTATTAGAAACAAAAATAAAAATTTTGAGGGGGGGTGGTGTTCCGGACCCCATAGACCAATACGTCCTTGAATGTATAACCCGCATACGAAATTTTAATCACCCAATTAAATACACCCACTCAAAAAAGTTTTCGAGTAATCGCTAAATTTCCTATTTCAGTCTCGTAAACAAGTGATTAATTTTAGAAAAAAAAAATGTTGTTATTATAAACGATATACTGCTTTTTTTTTACGAAAGGCAACCCAGCAAACACACACAGGTTCTCTGAACGTCTATTAACGTTCAAAAGACGTCTTCTGAACGTTAATAGACGTTCAGAGAACCTGTGTGTGTTTGCTGGGAATATTGTAAGTATGAAACTGACATAAGGATTAGACTTACAAGCTAAAAGGAAGCTTTCTTTAAAAGGATGTACTTTTTAAAAATAAATTTAAATTCATTTTTGCTTATTTATAACTAGATTTCATTTACATTTTATAACTATATCTATGCATTCAATCATTTACTATATACTAAATGAACCATTTTTGCATGAACTTCTAACAATGTTATGTTCGTTAAACTAAATCAAGCATTAATTTTAATATGTGTTAAAGGATAAACGTATATTAACTAACATTTTTATAGTAATTTATCATGACATTTGCATTTCTGCTTAACGAGACCATGGGCCCGTTCGATAATTCACCGGTTGGTTATGCAACGGTGCTACCGGTTGCGGTCATTCTTTGGTTAAGTAACGTCACAGTCGTCAACCGGTGTCGGTCATCCTCCCCACATCCGATGCCAAGTCAAGAAAACATAAATAAACATTGGCAACACTTCTCTAATAACCGGAATAACCCACCTCAATAGCAGGGTCACTCTGGTTGCGCTCTGGTCACGCTGAGCAGACAACCACTACATGACCGAAACGTTTTCGAACGCGCATATTTTTAGAGCTCCGCCATTTTATAACACTCTGGTCATGCACCGGTGCACCACCGGTGAATTATCGAACGCGCCCCATGTTTGAATGTAAAATTGAGGATATGTCCCCAAATTTGAAACAAAATTCAGGACATTTTATAATCATTGAAATAATTAACAGTAATTTTATTAAAAACAATGTAATGATTAGAATTGTCCCAATTGCTTTTTTATATATTGGGGACAAATCGCATAAACACACAGAAATTGGGGACGTATGGTCATCTTAGCTTAAAGGTGTACGTCGAAAAAAAAAAGAACTCGTTTTTAGTCTTGGTACACAAATTGAAATAAACTAATAGCACCATGGTCTCCAAAAAATTGCAGATGGTTCTTCATAAGCTGTTTTACACACTGCAATAAGCGAAAAAGCTGTGGCTTTTGTGAAATTTTCAGAAAAAATGCTTAAACATGGATCTGAGATGCAAGATTTTTAGAAGAGTGACACACTGCGAAAATTTCCTATTTTTAAGAATTTTTAATAAACTTTTTGAAACTGATACAGATTTATCGTTTCTTTCAGTATGTAGTATAGCTTTTAAAGAGACAGTTTCAAAATTTTTAAGTGCCTGGCATAATTAGTTTATTTGTACTTATGTACCAAAATCACATGATTTTTTCGAATAACACCGTTAAGTGTTAAGGTGACCATATATTCGAAAGTAGAATTGAGGATTGTCCCCAATTTCAAAACAAAATTGGGGACATTTTATAATTAATGAAATAATTAACACTAATCTAATTAAAAACAATGTAATGATTAAAAATTGTCCTCAATTGCTTCTTTACTTTTCGAGGACAAAACGCAAAAAAGCACAGAAATTGGGGACTGTCCTCGAAAACTGGGGACGTATGGTCACCTTACATTAGTTTAACTTTAATAAACTGTTAGTTTTGCAAAAAAATATGCTTTTGGAAGAAATTTCTGCCTTTGCTTGTTTGTATCATCTTGAATTAGCCCTACTCTTGTGTCATCACTTTGCGCCTGGCAAAAAGACTACAAACACATTTAGCAAGGTCCTTCGGTTAACGTTTACTCCTGCTTAACCTCAAACCAGGATATCACAATAGGTAGATCTCCTACGTTAGATCAACATTTGGTTATTCATTTCTCCTCAACTTCTTTCTGCCATTAATTTTGTAAACAGCGTGTTAGCAACAGAATGTCGTGGAGCATTTCAGAGTAATATTTTAATAATTGGTGCTGTTAATAATTGAAACGTTTATTGTTTAAAAAGTATTATGTAAAAAATAGAAGCTTGTTAAGTTTCATTCAGTGAAATTAAATTCTTGACATTTAAAAGTGAAACTTGAATTTTGCCGGTATTGTTTGTTTATCATAAGTTAGTTATTTAAAAATTAATATGTTGTGGGCCATAAGAAACATACATTACCGAGATATTATTAATAAATTCTCAACGCTGACTAGCAGTGGCAGTTTTAAAACGATTAGTACTGTTAAAACTTATCGCGCTATGCATTATGCGTGCTTTAAATTTCCAATTAACAACAAAAGTACTGATGTTTTGAAAACTAGCATAAAAACTAGATACTTGAGTAGTATAAACCAGCTCCCCAAAAAGAAGGAATTTGGAAAGGGCAAAGGTCCTATATCGTGGAAAGTATTGTTAATCTACATTGGCATTGGAGTTATTGGTGTAATAGGAGTTGATTATGTGAAGAAAGAGAAACAACAGAAAGTGGACAAAGAAAGGAAGCGTGAACTTGGTAAAGCTGCGATAGGAGGAAAGTTTGATTTAATAGACCACAACGGGAAGCCCCGAAGCAGTGACGAATTTTTGGGCCAGTGGTTACTCATTTATTTTGGATTCACCCACTGTCCTGATATTTGCCCAGAAGAGATAGAAAAAATGATCGACGTGGTGGAGGATCTGGATAAAAATAAACCGAAACTTCCCAAAGTTCAACCCTTATTTATAACCGTTGATCCAGAAAGAGATAGCGTAGAAACTGTCGCAAAGTACGTTAAGGAGTTTTCACCAAAATTACTTGGGCTCACTGGGAATAAAGATCAGATTCGCCAAGTTACTAGGGCATACAGGGTGTATTACAGTGAAGGCCCTAAAGATGAAGACAATGACTATATTGTAGATCACACGATAATAATGTATCTCATTAATCCTGATGGTGAATTTGTTGATTACTATGGTCAGACTAAAACAGCTGAGCAAATAGCAAATGCTATTGGTATACAGATGGTAAAATTTCAAAAAATGAATTCAAAATGGTTTTAATTAGAATTTGGTTCATTTTAGAATCTGTATTAAAATGATTTGAGAAGTTCATGTATATGCCACATTCACATTACTGAATGAATTTGCTTTTTTAGTTCATTCATTTTTCAATTATTTAAAAAAGAATAGTTTTGTTATGTAAAATAAATAATTTTTTGCCAGACAATATGAGTTTGCTTGAATTTTTACAATTCCTAATATTGTATCATGGTCAGTGATCACGATAACGCCTCTAAATGCATATTTCACACTTTAGAAACTCAGAATACGTCTAAAGAATTTTGGAATGCATGTTTTTATGCATTGCTTTTTAATATAAAATTAGGCATATTTTGATAAATAATTGTGATTTGCTGATTTTAAATTTAAAAAATTCAATTATTGTACTACTAGTTTTTGATGAACTGACATTTTGACTGTACATAGATGTGTAAAATCAGTTATTATATATGTGTTGAACACAATTTAATTATGTTTTTGAAAATTTAGCCCAATTGTTTGTTGTTTTAATTACTCCTTTCGAAAAGAAAATATTCCTAAAAAGGTTAAGGAGTATTTTTACTCTTCTGAAAAACTCTTAGATCAATCACTGGTCATGGTTATGGCATGAAGAAACAGCCTTCGCCGGAACCATTTCTGAAGCAATGCAGAATGCAAGCAGAAGCCAGTGGTGTTAAAAACAGGGTTGCGAGACAGACAAGATGTCAGAAAGGGCCATAGTCAGATAATGTAGACGCACGCGCGCGCACCGGGCATGATTACATTCAAAGGTTTTGCAGATAGTTTTCTGGTAATTCCAAGGTTTTTTTTTAAATGGATAGTTGCATAAAAGAAATATCGTTTTTAAATCACTATAGTCAAAGCGAGTTGCACAATTGGGTGAGCATATGCATATACACGTGTTCATACAAACTATGTATTTAGTTATCACGAACTATTATGAGTTTTTGGATACTTTTGGATTATGTGAGCAGATAGTTATCTCTTTTATCTGACTATGGAAAGGGCTCTCCTTGAAAACAGGTGGATCCTTGCACTTATCACAGTTAGATAAATGTAAATGGGCCAAACCATGATAACTGGTCCCAAGGTAGCTAAAAAATTAGCAGCAGATAAAGCGGTTAAATCATACAAGCCGGTGCGCACCCCATGTAAACATGGTGACAGTCGCTGGACTGTTGCCAACCAATTTCCACGATCAGCACATTAAAATTGCACATATATTCCACTAAAAATGAGCAACCGGTGGACCGTTTTTAACTGAAAAAACCTCAGTGGATTCAGCAACCTAGTTGTACAGCTAGTGTAAACTGGGCAAACACTGGCCCGTTTTCAACTCAAAAAAACATCGGTGGATTCAACAACCTAGTCCTCTTATAAAGTCAGTATGATTAGAATAGCACTTACGAAAACATAAAACACATCAAATATCAATTTAAAATTCACATTAAAAACCTTAAACATTGCAAAGATTTGTTAAAAAAGAGCACTTACCTTTATTTTTTTTTAAATAACCGCTCAGAAATGTCCCCAACACCCACCAGCTTATAATGTAACACCAGCATGCTTTCTTTTATTTAGCTCTATATTCACACCATATTTCTATCAAACACACACAAAAGAATGCTCCTTTTCCTTTCAAAATATAAAAAACCTCCGTATTCCACACATAAATACTGACGACGAAATTCCCCGATATGCTTACTAACCTACGATAAAGAGTCCGTAAAACAGAATCAAAACCACAAGGAAAATCAAACATTAACTTAATCCACTCTATCACCAGCCACAAACAAACAACTATCGTTATTGAATTAGCACTGAATGAAAATCCCATACTTCAAAACACTCCGTGTTTCTCTTTGGTTACTAGTCTAAAAAATCACCGGCAGGGTACTTCACTCCAGCTGAGCATTGCCCATGACGGCGCCAGAGCTAACGCCAAATCAATTTGTAAACAAAACATCCAAATGTAAACAGCACCGTATACGGAATATAGTCCAATAAAGCTTTATATTTTTTAAATCTACAGACACAGTACTTTTTGAAAA
The DNA here is from genome assembly GCA_038373885.1 of Cheiracanthium punctorium. NCBI lineage: Eukaryota > Metazoa > Arthropoda > Arachnida > Araneae > Cheiracanthiidae > Cheiracanthium > Cheiracanthium punctorium. The sequence continues at coordinate 1,627,035 of JAWZYV010014041.1, forward strand.
GTATAAATTAAAGTTATTTATTAATATTTAATTATAATTGTGTCCAATTGCTAAAAAATATTTAATAATGAATGAATATCTAATTTTAGGTATATTTCAAAATGTCCCTCCCTTCAACATGATACAGGATTTACTCATGTATAATGCACACTTTTTTTTCTCTTTTAAATTTAAGCCAAAAAATCCGAGTGTGCATTATATACAGAATATTTTTTTACTGTTGCATCTAATGCATGTGTGAATCAAGTATTTATTCAGTGTAGATGATAAAAGTGAAAAAAATCTTTCACCTTAAAAGTATTGCAGCATCTTTGTTTCACTAGTTACACTTTATTTTATACAAAATCGCTATTAACATTATTTTTTAACACTAATTAGCAATCTCATTGCCACTATTAGTGCTATCATCACAGTCACAATCAGTGATATCCTCTTCAGTTTCAACCACTTAATTGAAATTTTCAGGCACTTTCAAATTCACTTACATGCCAAATTTATAGTGCATGTTGTATACGAGATAATGAAATTTGGTCTTTTTTTTCTTATGAAGTATGGAAATATGGCCTATTTTTTTCTTATGAAGTATGGCATTATGTTATACACACATGCGCACAATAGACAAGTAAATACAATAGTAAACTTCTAAATTATTCTTTCGAAAGGAATTATTTTTTAATATAATATTTTTATGTTGACGAAGCCAAATAATAGTGTTTCAATTAAGAGTATTTTTATTGCTGTAGTTTATGAAACAGGGGAATAATAATGATAGTAAGTTTCCAAATCGCAACATTCTCCTATCTCCTCTGCAACATTAAAATATATATCTATATATGTATGCTTTCCATTTAATTATTATTTCAATTTTGATGCAGGAATGTGTTAATTATGTAACATGAACTTATTAAAAAATTCAAAATTGAATAAACATTGTTAACTTGAAGTATTAGGATAAGGTAAATGCTGAGAAATGTCCCCTCTGCAACAAAACAATTTAGTATGGTTTAGCCCAAAACTGGCTGCAAACTCAAATAATTTCTTTTTCGCAAGAAATTTTTATTTCCTGGGAAAAAAAAAAAAAAAAAAAAGGCTGTATGCCTCCTGAGTCCTATATTACCACCAACGGAAAAACATATTTTTTAAAAGTAATACAAGTTTAAAGTATTGCAATCAAGGAGGATAGAACTGAACAGGCGACGCCAAGAGCGAAAAGTTTTGAAGCCATCCGCTGGCAACGTCCTCGGCTGCTTTCCCCCTCAGTCTACCCAAAACATTGCTCTTCAGCGTTGCGTTCTATGGCAGAAGCACCTTCGTTTTTTTTGTATTTTTGAGCACTTTTATAAATTGTTAAAGTTTTTTTTTAAAGGTACGCTTCCTACAGGATAGCATGCTTGCATATTCAGCGATTGGATGCACAAATCGGCCTGAGAAAAAAGTTTAAGCAGCATTAATTAAATGTTCTGTGATTATCCACTGTCTCGGGTCTGTTCTATTTATATCTTAAAGGGTCGGAGTTGTCCTAGTATTTTTAAATTTTCTAAGTTTTATTACATTGTCCTGAAATATCCTACTTTTTGAACAGTTATCTTAATTTTCCTAACATTTGCTGTATTGTCTTAAAATATAATTGTAGGGTTGGTCACACACCTAGGAAATATAAAAATGACAGGGATTTTTGTGCATTAACGGTGTAGTTCGAAAAAGTCATGCAATTTTGGTACTTAAGTACAAATAAACGAATTATGTCAGGCAGTTCAAAACTTTGAGACAGTCTCTTTACAAGCTGTACTACATACTGAAATAAACGATAAACCTGTATCAGTTACAAAACTTTTTGAAAAAATTCTTAAAATCCAAAATTTTGCTAAACTTATAAGTTTCACAAAAGGCACAGTTTTTTTTTTTTTTTTTTTTTTTTTTTTTGCTTATTATAGTGTGTAGTGTAGCTTATGAAGAACCATTTGAATTTTTTTTTGAGATCCTGCTGTTATTAGTTTTTTGATAATTAGGCAGTTATTCCAAAACATATTTCTAAATAAGTCGCAAAACAATTTATTAGCCTTAAAAAGCTTCTATAAAGGACTTAATTAGATCTCTGATTTAATTTTTTTAGATTTTGTCCTCTGACTAGAGTGGGAACTGTTAACAAAAATGAGGAAAGTATTCTTTCTTGTAAATTTTCATTTGTGTAATTTTGGACTTGCAATTTTGTGAAATAAAATGGTATTTAAAATTTTAGAAAAATTACGTCCTATTTTTTTTTTCTCGCTATTTCCCCAGCTTTTACATTTTGGTATGCTTCTTCAGAATATATATTATACTAAGGGTTTGTTTCATTTGCATGGAAGCTCAGCTTCTGTATTGTTTTACTTTAATACTCTTCATAATTTTTTCTGTTGATATTAATTCTTTTAACTAGAACAGAATTACATTGGTAAGGAAATATTAACTTATTTTTAAAATAAATTAGATAATTTTTGTTGTAATTTACAATACAAAGAATTAGAACTCCTGCACTTTTTTTTTTTTTTTTTTGTTAGAAATTAAACCCTGATTATGAAACACCAAACCTATGTAACTAATAAAATTAACAGCAGAAAAGAAAAAATCCCAACCACCTAGCAAAATTTACTGCCTGAAAATGAACTAAACATTTTTTTCTCCTCGTCAGCAGCTTTAATGTTGTGATTCAACAATTAGATTCAAAGTTAAATAATTCCTTGTATTCGAATATTGCGTTATTTATTTATTTTTTCTCCTGCTAAACGTATTCTACTCCACACTGGGGGTAGAACGAACCATAGAGGAAAGTCTTCGCCTTCCCTCTCTCCCCTCTTCCTTGTCTGCCATTGAAGTCTACCTGCTGGATGCGTTTTAGGCTCCTCCCACCGGCTTCATCCGATTATATTGCGGAAGCTGCTTGTAGCATCTCCTGGTCTGTTCTATCCTCCTTGATTACAATATATTTTTATCCTTTACTTATTTATTGATTATTTTATAAAATCAAACATAATAAACATGATTTATTTACATTTATTATATACTAGCTGTGTGCCCGTTCCTTGCACTGTAGGAAAATAATACTTTCCTGTGACAAAACAAAATCTCAAAAAAAAAAAAAATTAGGTGTTCCCTTTTATTGAAACTATCACTGTGTACATTAACGTAACATAGGATTATAGTTTAGTTAGTTGTAAGACAACTGTTAACTGTTGAATAGACCACTTTTAATTTCGCGAAATATTTATTAATGTGGTATACTGTGATATCAGTCAGCCCTGCAGTGTGGGAAAGAACAGATTGCTTCCCCATGTTGCTCAATTTCAAAAATTTATAACAAACTTTGCAATATGCTTTATGAGGAACATCTGATAAACAACATGAAAAATCTGGATGCAAAGCAGTATCCAACCATTGATAATTAAATGAAGAGTTTTTGTTTGCCATATCCAGTATATAGTCAGGGCTGCTTTTCTGCTTAGGCACATGCCTAGAGTGCAAAATATTTGGGGGTGCAAATAATTGGAGGGCGAAAAGAAAAAATTAAAATTACAGCTAATGTACCACCGCCTAGCAATAAGGTAAGAAATGAATAAGAGTGCCATTATTCTTTCCTTACGACTGCCCCAGTCCAGGACTTTCCGGCGGGTCCATAGGAGGTTGGATAATGGAAAAAACACTCTCCAAAGGGCAAAAACAAAGAAAGAGAAAAGATTAAGAGAATTAAAGGAAAATCCTTCTCCCGAACCAAAACTGGCAAGGTATAACCTGTATAGAACTGAAGGACAGGGTTTATACAGACCTGGAAAGTCAGGGAGTATCAGGGAAATGAGTTTTGGTCAGGGATTTTGGAAAAAAGTCACAGGGAAATTAGCAGAAATTGAAAAAAGGTCAGGGAAATGCAAGAAAAATTTGAATTTTGCGGTAAAATCAAGAAAGTATTTGCTGTTTGAACCTAAGTATAGAAATTGTTTTATTTTCATCTTCTCATTCAACCTTATAAACAATTTTAAAATATGTTCTTTATGAGCATATCTTGTGCAGTTGAAATATGCTTAATTTTATCCTAAATTATTATCAAACATGGTTTTTGTTGGCATCCAGTGATGTCAAATAAGATTCTTGTATATATTAATTTAATAATATTATTATTTGTAAAAAAAGGGGCAAAATATATAAAAAATTATTAATTAAAGGATGTAATGTTAAAAATAGAAGCACGAAATTCGGGAAAGCACGCTAGATAAAGTCAGGGAAGAGCGTGATAGATATCAGGGAAGCAAAAGCTGTAGAAACCCTGAAGGGGGGGAGGTGTTCTGGAAATAGTGGGAGGGGGAAGGCGTAACAATTTGAAGTGCCGAGGGTGCCGGGAAGTTAAAAACAACTCTGTATATAGTCATTCTAATCTAAAGAATAAATTACTAATTAACAAAAACGTATACAGGGTGTCCCTAAAAAGTTATAACAGGCTTTAATTCTTTATCTATTAGAGATAATTGAAAAAAATGTTCAAAAGAAGGTCAAAAAGAAAGATTCAGTAAAGAAAAAATTCCTCTCATTAATTTTCAAAAAGTTAGACTTTTTAAATTTGAGTATGACCCTAGTACAAAAAATTCGAGAATTATATTCCAAAAAGTGTCAGAGAAATGAAGATAAATATTTGCTGACTTAAACCACTTTTTAGTGGCTCTTGGGGGGGAAAAATCACGTTGGATGGAACAGGCATTTCAGGGGTCATACAGAAATTAAGAAAGAAATTTTTTTCACACAGACTCAGTAATATGCACAGAATGTATGGGGGATTGGTAAGCACACTTGGAAATCACCGGGGAAAATCTGATTTTTCTTTCATTTTCCTTGATTTTCCCTGACTTTTTTCCATTTCCCAGACTTTCCAGATCTGTAGAAATACTGTATATATATTTAAAAGTAAGTAATAGTTGTAAGTTTTAGTAAGGAAGGAAAAAAAAGTTCGATTGTTCATCCTTCAAATATTCCTGGACTTATAAAATTTGTCTGCTTGTTTCTTACCAGTTGATTGTGTTATCAAGTTACAGGCATTAGATCTAGGAATCATTTTCAGAATGAAAGCATACTATAGAAAATACTTACTCTGAGAAAAAAAAAATTAAGATAGCTAACAAGGTAATAAATCAGAAGGTTCACTATCTAGGAAGCCATGCAAATGGTTACTACATCACATTTCAACAAATTCTGTTTAAAAGAACTCTACTTAAGGACATTATTTTATAATTTCTATAAGTTGTGAAATAGAGAAAAGTCATTAAAAGGAAAGTTGCATGCAAACTAGATTAATAATAATAAATATGAAACCTGATTCATTTATTCAGAAAAGTATGTAACTGTCTACTCATTAACACATTCAATGCTGGTCCAAAGAGTATTAGAGTACAAGCCAAATTTCTTATAAAAAATAGTTTTTAATAATGATTCATGTGAAAAGTAAAAAATGATTTTTTTTTTTTTTTTTACATTCATGACTTACTGGCATGAGTTTGGAAGCAGAAGTGTTAAATATAGATTTAATGAGTTCTTTAAAAGTTCAAAATCGTACACAATAAGTTTGTGAATGGTTCTATGATTTTTTAATTATTATTTTTAAGTGCACAGTAATATGCAGATTAATGATAAATCAATATGCATAATTTTGTGGGAGGGTTTTATATATTTCTTTCTATAAATACTTATTTCATTTTTAATTTCCATAACAGATATTGGCTCATATATCTGCCTTCAGATTAGCAAGGTAATAATATTAACTTTTCTTGTACCATTTTATACTCAGTTTTAAAAAATAGATCATGTTGGTTTGCGCTAGCCAAAATAAATAAATCCTTGATTATAAAATATAAAACTTACATTACAATGATTAGACCTAGTTTTTTGGTCTATCAAATGTTTCCTCTAGCTAGTGTATTATTTTTTTACTTATCAGGGGTCTGTCCAGATTAAAATAAGGTCCAAAAATACACCTTTTACAAAATTTAATATTGGAAAAATGGATTCTTCACAAAATTTAATTTTTTAAAAATGGATTCTTCACAAAATTCAAACTTTATCAAAACATCTCTTTCACAAAATAACTATTGCACTTTTCACACAAATATTTACCCATTTTTTATTCAGGCATGTGATGGGACAAGAAAAAAATTAGCTGATACTTTTTCGGTATCACACAAGGTACATAAGAAGCTCATACAAGTATTTCAAAATTGTAAATGTATATGAAACACAAATGGTGATGGGAATTTTGAATCAAGTTTTTTGTTTGTTTTTTTTTTTGCATCAAAGCCTTGATTTGTTTACTCTTTTTTTTTCTTTTAGAGTTTGAGCCATAAACACATGGTGTGTAACTTTTAAAGTCTCTCCAGTGGTATAGCGAGAGGGGTGGGGGGTGGTCTGGCTATGCTACTGAGTCTGTCCTGTCCCTATGTGTAAGATATTGCTTCTAATTACATGATACTGCTTTATTTATCAGTGAATATAGTCAGGCTTATATTAATATTTTTTGTATTTCTTGTGTGTTTTTTTACATTGCTTGAACGATGCAAAGATGTTTGACAAAATAAATATTCAAATGATATTCATGTGTCATCAATGCAGGAACTTTTAGAACACTCTGTATTAGCAACTGTCAGTAGCTCACAAAACAAAAACTATATTTAACTAGCAGAAATTAAAAAAAAAAAAGTAAATAAAGAAATAAAAATTAAAATATGGGTTAACATTTATTTCCGTTCCTTTGAAAGTTTAAATAAAAGAATGAAAAATGGAAAAGATTCATTTTTAAGCAAGATGGAAACAGATTGAAATTGAAATGCGTGGGCCTGATATTAAGCGCTGTTTTCTCGTCAATATAAAAAAAATAGCAGAAACCTGCTAATTAGCTATTTGAAATTAGCAGATTTCCACGGAATCGCGGAGAAATCACATGTCTATTTATTAATTTTGCATTTTTAATATTCTGAAATTGTTTTTTTGATCCAAAAAGATAAAATTGGAAAAAATTCACAAAAATAGAACCCTGGAAGAAAAAACCTGGACTGACCCCTGCTTATCAATCAACTCACATTAACGTATAATCCTATAATTTGTCCTGCTGCAGTCCTTTTCTCTTTTTACCAGTTTCAAAATAACATGGTACATGCTTTCAATGCTCGCTATGAAAAGAACACTGGAGGAGAGGGGAATGGTCACTGTAAGTGTTAACAGAATTTTCATTTAGTTTCAGTAAACAGTAAACCCACAAAGATGAAAAGAAATATTACACAACCTCTGGGTATCTCAAGTGATGAAAACCATGAAATATGAATAAAGAGATACATCTATTAAATTTAAAAAAACAGAACTTCTTGTTTAATATATAAACATAAGAGATTCTTCTTCAAACAGTAAAAAATCTTACTTCCACATTAGAGATGAGTTCGGGCTCATTTTTTGAAGCCCGAGCCCGCCCAAGCCCGAAGACTTTTAATTCGAGCCCGCCCGAGCCCGAGCCCGAAATTTCAGCTAAATACAAATAAAATTAACTACTTCATTAAGAGGATACAATAAATTTTGGAGCTTCACACATCTTCTAGTCCCCGTGCCGCTATTTTTTGAAATAAGTACGTCTATTTATCCCATGAATCACTTTTTAAAATCTGTTTCAAGGAGTATGTTCAACAAAGGAGAAATTTTTCACGAGCCCGAGCCATGGAGTCTGTTACATTTTTTTTGGTCACATATTTAATGAGATCTAGCCACGCCAGAAAAAAAACACCTTTGAGAAATAATCATATATGATTTGTTTTTTATTTTTTTATTAACAAAAAGATTTTTTTCAAATTTTTGCATATATTTCGTCAAAAGTAGAAATTATGAGCTTTAACTGGGTATTTTTTATATTTTTTCTGCTCAAGTATTTAATGAGATCTAGTCGCGCCAGAAAAAAACACCTTTGAGAAATAATATATATGATTAGTGATTTATCCTGCATGCTAGTTATGAAGCCGAACAAACATCAGTTCACATTTTAAAAAATCAAAAATCAGCCTAACACTTTGGAATTGGCATATTTCAGTAACAGAAAACAACATCAATAAAAATCACTAAAAATTTCCGTCCTACTTCAATTATAGAAGAGGAATAGGTGGAGATAGCATCCTATTATTGTATTTTCTGGAGAAAATTGACACTAAGATAATAGTGTCACAGGGAAAGAAAATTAAGAGATTTGGCTGTTTATCGCCTTCTGTTTTGCCAAATCAAGCATATTTCTATACTAGATAGCAAAACGACATGAATGAAATAATGAAATAGTTTTTAAAGCACAATTTTCATAAGTCACATGACTTGTATGTTTGTTTTAGGTCAGGGTTAAAGTTGCTATCTCCACCTGTTCCTCCTCTATGGCTTTAATAAGGGGCTTAATTAGCCCAACTCTTTAACTGAGCATATATACTCTCTTTACTCAGACCCCTATAAATAATTTCATACTTGGGGTTTGTAAAATTCTGACAAGAGCAGAGAGGGGTAACAAGAAGAGATACAAAATATTTTGGTTAAAATAAGCATTTAAAACCAGCAATTGAATTTTGAAATTACTAGAATTTGAGGATATTTTTTTAAATTTAGGTTAGAACAACTTTATGTGATTTTATTTTTTCACTTATATTCATTTCTTAAATTCGGAAATAAAATTTGAAATATGATCTATAATGTAGTGTTTGTTTCCGAATTCCAACTGTATTTTATATAGCATAGCATGATATTTGACAAAGGGATATGGTGAAGTATTACACTTTGTGACAAATAAGGGGAGGAGGGTTAAATGTAGTTTTAAAATGTGTAATATCATTTATGAACAGCCAATATGACTGTATACAACCAACAGTAACAAATTTTATTATATATATATCCTGAATGAGTGGTGTAGCCATAGGGGGGGGGGGGGGTCACAACTAACCCCCCATGAGGAATTTTTTTGTCATACAAAATGTATATTCTTCACTCCCTTTTCACACACATGTATGCATATATGAGTTGCAGTAGTCCTAAGTGCAGGAGTTTTTGCAGAACATTTCCTCCTTTAAAAGAAAAAGCAAATAAAAATGTTCTGCAGAACAATTAAAGGGAAGTTCTCTTTATGCTATGCCTTCTCTCTCCACTTTTTGCACAATTTTTATAACTATTTTGCATTTTACCATGGTCTGCCAAACTTTGAAAAAATGCCTGCAGAACATTTGTAACTGTTTGAGGTCATGTTACAGAATGCTGGATATAATTCTGCTCCTGGGCTGTAAAGCCCACATTTTTTACTTTATTATACTCTTGTTAACAAGGTACTGTGCAGAACATATCCATCTTATTAAAAGATGTTATGGTGTACAAGCATCTTCAGATGTTGAAATTCTCTTCATTATTTTAGGATGGTGCATGTATAATGGAAAATTAACTGACCAAAATAAGTGTTTAATCGGTAATATCTGTATATGTCTGTTAATAATTAAAGTATAATTTTGCTGTAGTGTTACTTTTATAGTGATGTCGACATGGAAGATATTTATTCAGTATGCTTTTGCATACATGACATTTATATTGCATTAGAAAAGGACAAACACTTTTTTGTCAAAAACAAAATATTGTTTTCCTTTCCCCCCCCCCCAAAAAAAAAAAAAAAGGGATATGGAATATTAGTAAACAGCCAGATAATATTTACAGAGCTATTTTTAAAAAATTATGTAATCTGATTAAAAATGGATAATTTTGAGCGTATCAAATAAAAAGTAATGTACAATATTATTGAAATTACTCAATGCCATCCTGTCATTCACAGAATTAGTACCTTTCCCAGCTAAAATTCTTCCTTAAAAAATTTGAACAACTTTTTTTTATTCATTGTATTGTTTATAACTTGAACAAAATAAATTTTCAAAAGTAGTTCCATTCATGTGATGCTATAGGATACTATGGAAAAAAACACTCAAACTACTGGTGTTAAACGTTAAAACAAATAAAACCTTTGTGAAAAAACATGCATAAAATAATACTTATAATAAGATACAATTATTTTGACAAAAAATTTATTCAGCCTTCATCAGTCAAAGCTCTTCGTCTCACAAAACAGTGGGCTGGCTCTACGCCAAGGACCAACCGAGCCACGCTGCCTCTACTGCCCAACATCACCCCACCCAGGGCCTGATTACGGAAAACCACTCCAATGTTGTGTGTTATATTACATGTATATATATATATACATATTTACAATTTTGAAAACATTTAAAAAATAGATGTTCTGAAAATAGAGCTTCGGCTTGGTAATGGGAATTATATTGCATTAGAATTTCTGGATATAGAATTTCAGAAAATCATCTGAAAAATGCAGACTAAAGGATGTTTACAGCACAAAATACAATAAACTTTCCCAAAATAATTAATAAAAGAATAACTTACAGCTGGCAGAAATACTGGCTTGGCATTCTTAGGTACATCTTTACTTAATTTACGTGCCTGTAAAAATAATGTAATTAGACAAAAGTTGTTGATAATTAAATAACAGCGAAATATCTTTTTTAAATTAAACTATAGTTTTTTTAATATAGTATAAAATTTCCTTTATTATTAGAATTGCTTTATTCTGGTAATTTAGAGGGAGAAAAACTGGTTCAGTATTAATCAATTCTATTCTTTAAATTAAAACTTCAGTTATATTTATATGTGTATAATGCAGTATTAAAATAAAATTTACTAATTTTAATTATTATTAAAGTTAAAAACATACTGGTGTGGTAATATATATTTTATTTTTTTCCGTAAATTCACATACAGAATCAATTATATACTTTAAACCAGAGTTTCTTAAACTATTGGTCGCGGGCGTGGGGCCTGCAGCAAAAATCTTAGCAGTTTTTGATATTTCTTTAACTTATTATAATAAGTTTACAATATTTTCATCTTTAATATCATTTTTGTCTTTAACCACAGTAAAATCAATGGGTCAATCAAATCTAAACAATATTGAGGAAGTGCTTCATCCTGTGATGTCGACTATTTTGCCAAGATTTGATAATATAATTAAAAATAAACAGGCACGCCCTTCCCATTAATACTTAATTCTCACAGTTACGCTGTTAGAAGTAAAGTGGGTTTTCTCAGTAGTGACCTTTCAAGTGACTACACTTAACTCTTTAACGTGCAGTGATCCCACTCTGGGAACACCAAACTCTGACGTTCTGACTGTTGCCAGTCACAAAGAACAGATTTGATTTCTATAAAAAATAGTTGCGGGTGACATAGCTCCAGGAGATAATCCTTTACTTTTTAGCATGTCATTTCCAATAAAAAAATGTTCACGATTATTTTCAACAGCATTGACATGCTGAAAAATGGAAGAATGCGAGAACAGCTGGATAGATTGGCCAATGCTGAAAAAAGGGGCAGCCATTGCCATCGCTCGACTGAACTACCAGCAAGATGGCAGACGATCGAAACGTTCATCGTGTGCCACAGATCTAGAGACCCTTTTTTTCACGACAGCTGGCTGTGCTGGCACAGCCAGCTGTCGTGAAAAAAAGGGTCTCTAGATCTGTGGCACGCGATGGACGTTTCGATATAATATGCTACAGGACAAGTAAAGGAACTGACAGTTTCAGTGACAAGCGTATGTCGGATTTGCGCAGTGCTTGTAAGGTCCCACAAAATATTTTTAAATATGGAGTCTGCATTCTAAAAAGCTTAAGAAACCCTGTTTTAAAGTAATATTGAAATAGAATTAGGTAATAAATTACAAGGAAAATGTTATTAAATTATTAACCTTGAAATTTGATCGTGCTGAATAATGCAAGGAAATTAATTTATTTGTTGTACTTAAATTCATTAGATTATTTTTTATAAGTAAGCATACTCATAGAAATTAATTAATTTAGAATATTAAGAATATTTTCAGTTACTACAGATAATTTTTAGAACTAGCCGCCAAGATGGCCAGCTTCGCTGCCCCATACCTTACTGTTCTTTATATTCAGTGCAGTGTTGACTAAATTTCTGGACTCATTTCAATGAAAATCATGTTTATTTCTTTTTAACAGTATTTGTCATTAAATTAGGTTAGGGTTGCTACACATTTTGTATGTCATCATAAAAGCCAATGTTGAAACAGCAAATGGCTAAAATGTGCTTTAGCTCAATGCATGGTGACATTTTTTAGATGGGCAATGAATGTGCCAAGTATTGTAAATACAATATTTTAAAGCTGTGGAAAAGTCCCAAGGATCTTGCATTTTTGTGTATCCATTATTGTTATTTTGTAATCTAGCCATTGCGTGACATATGCTTGCCTATTTGACGTCATTGAACTGTTAATTGGGATTTTTGCACATACGTTATTGTTATTGCACTCATGTTTACATCTAGCTCTTGCCGTTCAAAGAGTGGAAGTACCCTCAATTTTGGTACCGGATACGTTAGCGTATTATATAAGTAGATAGCAACATCATTTAAACTAAGTTTGTAGAAGCCCACGTTTTACTAATTTTTGTATATATTATCTCAAACTCACACTGTTAACCTTCTGACTCTGGCAGTACAATATTTGTACCAAAGAATAAATGTGACTGAAGAACGGTGCTGGTACAAGTGCCTTACCCGAGACTTCTTTCCCTTCTTTTGACGGGAAATCCATTCGCCCTTCAAGGAAGATGGATAAGGAATTTCTAGAGGCAGGAATCTCTTTTCTTGTACTGTGGGAGAGTCATGCGTGTTAGTAGATAATTGACTGGCGAGAAAGTGGTAGTCAATTGATCCGGATTTTGCATACAGATTTGCATTTTGTTTGAGGACTTGCAAGGTCTGTGATATTCGCCCCACACCTACCAAACAAAAGACAAGGCATGTGCTCTTCAGCTGAAAAGTAGGGGAATAAAACCTTAGAGATTCTGCTGTTTTTAGGGACAAAAATTCTCAAGAGCAAGCTGAGGCGAATAGGTTAAAGAACTATAAATTTCCAAATATCGTATAAAAATCTTATAACTATTGAAAACATTGATATTTGCCAGTTTGCTTCTTATACCATCTCTATTTCTGAAATGCTTTACTGCTGATTTGGATTGAAGAAAAAGAAGTAAGAGCACAATTCAGACATCATTTATATATAAGTTTATATATTTTTGTAAAAGGATACTTAAAATTTAAATGCATTCGACAAGTACTCTAAATTTACATACCATTAATTTAGAATAGCAGGAGCTATAGTCTTAGAAGTTGAATTTAGGTGTTGTAGATTAGCGATGTGCTATACAATGAAACTGTTAACTGTGTCATCTGGCTGTTAAATTTAGTGTTATCTTTCTAATCTCAAAAACAGTACAAGATATCAGAAAAAAAGTTATTTACAAAGTTGTTCAGCATCATAGATTTTATAAAAAAAAAGACACCTTGTGCACATCAATGTATGTAATGATACCACGCACGTAGCCAGGAAAATTTTTCTGGGAGGGTGGGGAATATGAACAAACAGACAGAATTTATAAGCGGCATGTATCTTCTGATCACTCCTAAAATTTCAGGGGAGGAGGGATATATCCCGATATCCACCCCCTTGGCTACGTCCCTGAATGATACTACAAAAAAATGGCATGAAATGCAGGTTTACTTTGTTGTATTTTTCAAAACTCTACTTGCCTGACATTAGGCTCATTTATCCTTCATGCTTGAAGTGCTTTTCCATCAGCAACAATACATATCTAAACACTGGTCGGCGATTCTGCTGTGCATTGCACAACATGGCAAATGACATGCTGACACAAGCATCAATAATATGATCGCAAGCTATAGGCTGCTCGTTTGGTGGTGGGAGGATGGCAGCTGTCCCCTTACTTCCAAAGGTAAAGGGGACTTGCCCCCCCCCTTCATTTTTAAAGTTTAAAAATAACGATTCATCAAAAAAATGATGGAGAGAAACACAGGGGCGGCCCGAGATGGTAAGTATCACATCCAGGTGCCGTCTTCGAAGGGGCACCATTTCAAATTCAAAAGCTTGAAAAAGTATAAAAGGGGGTGCTTTTTTTACATCTGCAGGGGGTGCTACGTACCTTAGGCCTGCTCCTGGGGAAACCTAAAATACAAACAAGAAAAGAAAAGGAGTACGAGCTAGCAAAAATTCATCTCTGAAGGTCATTTCTAACGTTGAAATCCAACAATAAAGCTCAATTTTACAATTAAAAAAGTCAGCTTTAGCCCCACGTACCTACACACCCGCATCTATTTTGGCCCCTCCACCTTTTTGGTGCACCAGCTGCCTATATTTCAAGCCTTTTTACTTTTAATACTAATATATGCAAAGAGTCTTCTCTTACTAAATAGATGATTCTGAACAATTTTATAGGTAACTCTTTTCTCATAACTTGTACCGTTTTTGAGACAAGAATGCTAACTGAATTTAGACACCAAATGATGCTGTAAACTGTTTCATTGTGTTGCGTGTGGTTACTTTACTATATGCAGGTCACACTTTTCTAAATATAGCTCACTCCATTCTGAAGTTAATGGGGTGACAAGGGACTTCAGCTGGAAGTACATAGGTGCAGTAAAATCTCAGTATAATGAATTTCAAGGGACCAAAGATCAAATTTGTAATACTGAAAAATCTGTTTTATTGAAATTTCATTGTAATTGAATTTGTACTCCACAATTTTCTTTTGCTAGATATATTTTATTTGCTGATCTGAAATATTTGTAAAGTTTGTTTTAACAAGATTTTACTGTATTAAAATTACAGCAGTCTTTCTCTTTTCTTACAACAGTTACATGCAATATAATAATTCTTAAAAGCGTCTGAGAATTGAAAAGTTTGATGACTGTTGTTTTAATAATCACCAAATTTAATTATTTATTTTATAACTTAAATTATTTAATAGGTTATACATTTATAAGATCAATCTTGATACTAGCATGCCTGTGAAAGTTCTCTTCGCTATATTGATTTAGTTTGAAAATTCTACCTTCGACAAGTTACTGGTTTAAAATTAATCTTTTTTTTTTCAAGCTTGCACATTTTACGCAGGAGAATGTTAGTTTTAGAATTTTTTTCTTATGTGTGTTTCTTCAATTTTCTATGCTTTGATCTCGCTTTATGAGAATTATATTCTGTTTTGATGTTTAATATGCAAGCTAAAATTCATATTAAACACAAGTGCATGCACAATTAAGATAGTATCTAACAGTTGGTGATCGTTTGGAGAAAAAAAAAAATTTCATTGAAAAGCATTACAATTATGGAACATAAGTTTGACATAACTTAGTTTAAAATATAATTAAATATCTATTTATACAGTTTATTACATTTTATAAAGGTTAACCCTTTGGCTGGAATTTCAGAAAACTAAAGTTAAATACTGTGCGACAGTTTAACAAGATATAATACATAATAATTTTACAAGACAATATTATTAATATTTTACATTTATTTTCCCACGGAATTTGAAATAGATTAGTTTGCTTAATAAACTACTGAATATTTTAAGTGGCAGAAATCATTAGTCTATGAATATTAAATGAATTTTCAGAAAGTTATAAAAGATGTTACTAACCAATGAGAGATGTTGATGAGCTACTGTTGAAATTTCATAAACAGCATCTTGTAATTTTTTCTTTTGATCGCCACGGATTAGTTCTTCGTGTGAAAATTTATGCTACAAAAAAAAGGGAAATAATTAAATAATATATCATATTAACCTTCTGAAGCACAAGCATTTTCATATCAATATATAAGGTCGATCGTATAGCCCATCTGGCACCAACGATCTAACAAAGTTTTCTGATACAGCTGGCTGTGTGGTCTCACAGCAAGCAAAATCTCACACCTTTTTTCAGATATTTCACCCATATATAATTATTGAAAAAGGTTTTTTTTAATATTGAAATGAATTATTGAAAAATCACTTGTCATGATTGTGGCAGATTGTACATTTGAAGTTAGTTGAACGTAATGAGATTTTTAAATACTCATTACTCATATTCTTCATTACTAGTTACTGATTAATTATTGTCTGAACAGATGATCTCACATCATAATCTCCAAAAAAGGCTGAGTTAAGTAAATTGTATTTTACCTTAGTATGAGAATAATATTTTATCCATTTTGGGATTTTTTTTTTTTTTTTTTGTAATCTAATAAGAGTAAAGAGCATTTTTTGAAATAGAATCAATATATTGACAAGAACATTAAAATTCTTACAAATCTTAAATGATTCCAAAAAGTTTAATTTATTTGAGGAATGGGATTTACAAATAATTCTGGCATAATTAAAATCAAAAATATTATTCAAGCAACATTTCATGATAATTGGAGAAATGACTATCACAGTGGTCAGCAACCCCCAATCCATGGATAAATGGTACTGGGCCGCCCAAGGAACATTAAATTATTTCTATTTTACTTAAGGTGGTGTAATACTCTGAGGTTTTGACTTTGTAGGATTTGTGTTAATTTATACCTATGTAACAAAAGAAATTGTATAACTATTTTAAATTAATTTATCATTTATTGAATATTTCAAGCTTATGAATTAAAATTGTAGTCATCTAATTCCCTATTGTCATTTCCAATAACCTATCTGTGTGAGATTTCCTGCGGTGACAGCGACCAAAACAAAATAATGGAATAAACTAGACATAAGCATATCAACACACTTTGGGTTTCGTCTCCTATAACCCCCAGATGGGATAAACTCGTTGCAAAGAAACAAGCTCAGGGTTTTCATTGATTTGGCATTCTTGTGAGTTAAAATGTTAAATCACTTTATTTTTTGCTTAACTATATTTTATTTTGAAGGCGTGTTTAAATACAATACAATTAAAATTATTAAATCCAAACAATTTAAAATATAAAAAATCAATGTCTCCCCCTCCCTCTCAGCGGACCGCAGTAAAATTATCAAACGTTGACCAGTCCACTGGGATAAAAAGTTTGGGAAGCACTGACTTACACAAGTTGGGGGGGGTGAAGGTTATATAAGTCTCCCTTATTCAAAAATTTTAAACATTAAGTTTATATACTTTTGACATAATGACTGTTATTCCCCCAGACACATTAAGAAAATCTGTATACACTACTGGATTAAAGCTGTCTTGCTTAACAAAATTGTGTTCATGAGTTCTGCACTTTGGATTTAGTTTAGCCCATGTTTAAAATTCAAGTGAAAAAGTGTGAAGCTATAGTAAATTTCAAGCTATGAAATTATTACTCACATACTACTTTAACTGCTTAGTTTAAAAAGAAATAATTACTTTACTCATCAATTCTAAAGGTAAAAAAGATCTCCTTTTGCTAGCATTATATGGGATTCCACGTATTAAACTGCAAATTCCTTGTGATTTGCCAATATGGCTAGCTGCATGATCACATTGAATATCATTAATACCTATAAAAAAAGATAATTAATAATAATAAGTATGAAAAATTGTATATGATTGTACAGGTTGTTCCAAAAAAAAATGGAACATCCTTAAATTCTTTATCTAATAGAGATAAGTAAGTAATGCAAATTGAAAAAATGTTTAAAATAAGGTAAAAAGAAAAAGGCTGAGTTAATTTGAAATTCCTCACTTTGATGTTAAAAAAGTTACACTTTTTAAATTTGTATGTGACCTTCATACAAAGAAATTTCTAATTAATGAAATCTGCCCCATACACTTATGAAGTGATTCACAAAATTTCAGAATTATATCATAAAAGTGTTAAGGATATGATGATAAATATAAGCTGACATAAATTACTTTCAATAGTTCTCAAAGTCAAAAAAATCTATTGGATGATCCTGTTTTAGGGGACATATAGACATTACAAAAGAAAATACATGCTAAATTTTACAGAGGAATACAGAATCGTTCACGAATTCTAAAGAATTCTGCAATAGCTTTTATGGTGATTATTTTTTTATGGATTTAACCTTTACATAGCTATAATTATGGAATTCTGAAACAGATTTTCTTTTAAAGTTAGAATCATGTTCTTTAAAAATGAAAAAAATATAATGGAAAAATTGCATACATTCTATAAATAAAATAATGCAGTTACTATTGAGTAATGGTAAAATTAGAAAATATTTTTGCTTAGTGCAGGGATTATGTTTAAACTGGTCTTTTATGCCTCGAATATATAAATTGTGTGTTAATAAATATGAAATTAACTGTGTTGTACATGCATTATATGAAATTTTATTGAATGGAGAAGGAATTGTTAACCCCTAACATTGTCGCCCGTACACAGTTTGGACAACCGAACTTGCATAATTTGTGAAAAAGCTATTAGATGCCAAATAAATTAGTTAATGCTATTTTTAATCAAATGGGAATGAATTTGTATATTTATAAAAACAAAAAACAAAAATGCTCACACAAAGGAACATTTTTGAGGGGGGGGGGGAATTATTTTAAAATGCATTTTTCTAATGTGCATGTCACTGTTGAAGGTTAATTAATCATTCAATCTTCTGAGTATAATATGTAAAACAAAAAAATCTATAAACAAATATATTTTATACATACCCAGAGACTGTAATATTAAATAGTATACAGGCACAACAGAACTATCACAGTAATCTTCTGCTTCTTTTATAGTTAAGAACGGTTTGTCATTTAAAATGATCTCCTAAACACAAGAAATCATTTAAGATATTTTGAGTTATTTGAAATAAAATAATCAAAAACTTGAACAAAAAGCATGACAAACAATTCCAAAATCAAGATATGCAGTGGTGCATTTAGGAGGAAAATATTTTTTTTTTTAGTTTAGAGGAGGCTAGAAATACTGCTGAACTCTCTTATAAGTAACAACTTTCTTACTAAGTGAAAGTATTTTGTATCACTCACCCATAGCACACAAGTCCACAGTTAACCTAACTTATTAGTTATACCATCATACATGGGTGGCCAAAAGAGAGGGGGGGGGGGGGGCAAGGTACAGTATTCTCTCACCATGCTAGATTTTTAGCATCTTGCTTTATGATGCAAACATAATTGTATCGCTAAGCAAAACTGGAACTGAAATTGTTACAAGTTTGCGGTTTGTCCCCCCACCCTCGTAGAAAAATTTCTATGTGTACCTATGGCATCGTAAATAACTATGGTCTTTTCAGTACTATTATAACAGTACCAATTGTATATAATGTACTAACTGTAAGTATTTATTTACTAACCAACTTTTTTTCGTATGTGTAAAAAACATTTTTGAAATAGTTTGAATACAATCTTTAATAAAATCTTTTAAATTCATTAATTTAGAGACCATTCTCTATTTTTAGGACATTTTCCCTTTTATTTTTTCACCTTTGGGGGGGGGGGGTACTTAAGCTCATATAGCTCCCCTCTGCAGGTGCATTTATGAAGGTGCATGTTAAAACCTAACCAACACATTAGCATCCACACAAAGAAAGTGTAACTATTCAGTACTGTCACTTATAAATCTTAGAAAATTATTTTTGTTAACTTACATAATAATAAATAAAGTAGTAAAGTCTAATTTAAAGAATATTAATAGTATATATGTAACACATACTTACCCTACTTGCGATTAAACGTTGAAACCATCTTTTTGAGAGTTTGTGTTTCTGGAGAACCTATAAATGAAGTTAATAATTATTTTTTATTGGTATTATATACTGGAACAAATTATCAGCAATATTATATATTCTTTAAAAATACTTTCATAGAACATTATTTTATGCTGTAAAAATTATCTTTTTCCCCTGAAGTTCATTTAGGTTCTTGTTTAACTGATTTTTGAGTATGATTCTTTAACAACCTAATCTTTTTTTTAATTAATTATTTTTTTATGTAGTATATTTACCATGTAATATGGGCAAGGTGACCATCTCAGGTTGTCCACCAATGTCAGGAAGCGAAAATAGTACCATTAGTAACCTCAGTGACATAAAAGTCACCTGTTTAGTAGCCATTTTCTTAATTTGAGTTAAAATGAGTTGGTTGCCAAAATAGTAGCATTTTTGCATGATTTTATAGTTAAGAAATAAAAATACGTCATTTAGCTTCATTTAAGAAGGAATGAATAAAATGATAAATTAAAAAACTTCATGCGTTATATACTGAAGAGCCAAAACATTATGACCACCTACTCAATAGCACGTTGCACTTCCTTTTTCCTTCAAAACAGCTGCAACTCACCTGGGCATGAATGCTACGAGTTCTAGGTAGATAACTGGATACAGGTTGTACTAAATATTTAAGCAGCAGTCGAGACATGGGAACATGGTGGTGTTTGAGCTCTGAGCTGGAGAGAGGGGAGCAGCTGTTTTACTGGAAGATGATGTACGCTGACACGACCATCGATGTGATGAAGGAAAAGCCAGAATTTATCCAACCAGGAAATTCTCTTGCACATATCCATGGTCCAGTCTCGATGTTCCTGTGCCCACTGTACCCATTGACAATGACCCTTGCTAAGCAGAGGCACACGAGTGGGACCTCTGCTCTGCATTCCCATATCCAACAGTTTCCGCTAAATTGTGTGTTCTGAAACACTTGTACTTGGACCTGCATTGTATTGCATTGTCAGCTGAGTCCCTGTCTGCCGTGGAGCTGGCTGTACTAGGCGGGACAGTCTCCGATGTCCTCTTTCTTGGATGATGCTTGACGCCCAACATGTTGGCGTCTACTGAAGGTTTCATGGCTATTAATCCACTTTTTAAAATACTGATAGAGGCAGATCGTGAACAACTGACCATTTGTGCCATTTTGGAGATACTCGTTCTGAGTCTTCTTGCCATTACAATCTGCCTTCTCTCAAATTCGCTGATATCATCAGCCTTTCCCATCACTTTCAAGCATACATTTAAGAATGATTCCTTATCTTCTCCGGCAACTGTTAAATACCATTCCCACTTAATTACACGATCTCCATGTTATACAGACGAGTGCATTGAATAATGTGGGGGTGGTCATAATGTTCTGGCTTGTCACTGTATAACAGGGCCTATAATATATTCATTTTTATAAAATGATTAAAAAAATAGATTAGAATGCTTGACCAATTGAAAGACCAATAGAGCAACTTTGAAAAGAAAAAGGACATGACAAAAACCAAAATCTGATTTTCGAATTAGTTGCTTGGAGTAAGGTACAAGTAGCCAAAAACTTGAAAATAGTATGAAAATGACATTTTTTGATCAAAAAAGTCATCCAAGTCGCCTAACCTTTAAATTAGTAGCAAAAATCACCTTTTTAGTCACCGGTGGACACCCTGAATCTACCCTTTTTGTAGGGCAAATTTCAAAATGTTGAGAAACTGATTTTTAGGTATTTGTGAGTGTTGCATTTTACAACAAAAATTTTATGGATTTTTTTTTTCTAAGATAGAGAGAAATAAGTGAAAACAACTTGGCTCCCTATTCCCCCAAAGTTAAAAATTTTGAAAAATGCTGTCTAATCTAGAACCTACGTTGTAAAACTCCCACGCATGCCAAATTAACTGTTCTAAGCTAGAATAGTTTTGACTATGTGAAATATTAAAATATGAAAAAACATTTTCTAATACACCTAATATATGTAAGACACAATTATTTCATTTAGATCAATACAATACACTAAATAAGAAAATATAATACATTTCAACAATTTTTATGACAATATTTACAAACGACATTATTTTATATATTCTAACAAAGTCAGTGTCACAGATACAGTTTATATCACCCTGGACAAACCTTAATCTTGGCACTCTTTTCAATACAGTGCTCAGAACAAATCTCAGTTGTTGTTTTTTTTTTTTTTTAATAACTTATTTCAGCACAAACACCCTCTACATGGCACCCAGGACACATGCCCCATTTGCACCCTTCTAGTTGTGATCCTGATTAAGGTACACACAAGAAATATTTTGTTTTAATATCATCGTGCTCTTTTGAAAGATTTATTTAACTTTTTTTTTTACAATGGCGGGCCTCTGCCTAGGAGCCATTGGCCACTACTAAGGCCAGAATTGTTGGTCTCTTTATTATGGGGCACCTAGTAGGTGGACCGATGTTGCCCCATATGTAGGGACGGACACATGGTCGGATCTCATCCAGTCGGGAATCGAACCCCAACCACCGGGAGTTGAACCTGAAACCGCAGTACGGTGCTTTACCCACAATATAATCTGGTCGGCTGCTCTTTTGAAAGTTAGAATTATCATTATCGCCTATGAATACAATTCTGTGATATATCAGTCAGCTTTGTATCGGAGTAAGTAATATGATGGATTTTTAAAAGTAATCTTCAAAACTATACATTAATATTTCATGAATGACTATTGTTAGTACATTTCTAGTTATTGATTAAGCATTGTAAAATAATGTTAAGGAAAACTCACTACAAACCTTAGCTAATTCTTCTGCTATTGGTTGTTCAGGAGGATGTCCCTAAAATATAATAATGCTAATTATGTATGTTATAGATAAATCAACTGTATCATAGAAAAGCATAATTACACTTACTATACAATTTAATACTATTCATTCTCCATGTAATGAGCATATATACAAGGTTCTCCCTAGGGCTTTTAGACTGTTCATCATCCAGCAATGACAGAAAAAATACTTCTAATGCTTTAATTTAATCCATTTGTACGGAACTACTTCATAAAGCAACTTTCTTGAGATCATTGGTATAAATGCTTTTGTTGCATATTACATTTGTATTGGGATATGTGTTGATGAAGTCAAATATAACTAAAAGACACCCACGACTCAAAGCCCAAATATATCCTTTACTTTTTTTTTATATATATAGATACTTTTTAATTGCTTTGAGTAGGAATGCGGTATTTTTAAGTATTATATGACTACATATTTGAGTGGATTTAGATATTATCAGTCTGAAATGCTTAGAAATAGTTTTAAAGGTATTTGATATTTACTCTGAGTCCAGAGTTATATATTAATATCACATGGGCAAATTAGAACTTTGCTGAGGGCCCTCATATCCACATGTTATTCTGAAATATTCCTTGTTAATTTGTATCAAAATTTTATTTAAAAGTTTTTGAGTAAAAAAAAAAAAAAAAAACATACATAGAGAACTTCAATTTTATCACTGTCCAGGACTTTAGTTGGTCATTATCAGGTCCTGCATAACTGTATAAGATTAACATTTCCAATTTATTTATAATGATATCACATGAAAAAAAAGTGTGTAAAATCTTATAATCGACACACTAATCGACAAACAAATGTATAAATTATTGTTTTTAAGGAGGAAAAAAGTCCTCCTCATATACATTAAAAAAAAAAAAAAAAAAAAAAAAACATATCAACGAATTCCTATTTATTCTGGACATGTATGATCTTTTACAAAAAGGAAAACTGACTTCAAATTACTGCTCCATATGGAGAAATAATTGTAAAACAGCTTGAACATTCCCCACCAACAATGATTTCTAATTCTTTGGCAAATTAGCATCTGCACATAATCAAAGATCATTTCCCATTAAGATTACTATTAAAAGAATACTACACCAGTGGTGGCTCCTCCATTTGAGCACATGAGATCGTGAACCCCCAAATAAAAAACTTAACTAAATAAACGCAACAACAAATTAAATACTAAAAAAATATTAAGTACACTTCTAGATCTTTGTGAATTTAAGAGATTAGTTTTACTCTCCCCCCCCCCCCCACTATTATTAAATACACTTATAGCTAGCGCACTGTTTTGCAGGTTACTACAGCACAGTATTCCCTTCTGAACCAGTCTCTGAGAACAGAAGCGGAGAGTCCTGGCAGAAGTAAGGTGCTGCTGATATTTGTTTGCACATTTTGAGTGAGCACATCGACAATTTTTTTGTAGTTATTTCTTCCAGATTTTGCCTTGGTTTTTATGTTTGGTTAGTTATGTTTTTGTAGGTTAATTTTCTTATAATTCTCTTTACTTTTATCATTTTTCACTACAATATTTCTTACAAACTAGTGTAAATAATTAAGATGGGAGTGAAATAAGTATTTTTGAGCTAAATCAATGGCATTTTTCAATATTATCATTTGATAAATAATTGAAATAAAGTGAATCAAGACAACACCTTTGATGAAACTTATCTTGGTGACAAAAGTAAGACCAAAGATTACTTTTGTTCTTCCAGTTCCAAGCATTGTTTTCCTGTTTAACTGCTGGAAATGCAAATATATTTCAACGTGTAAGTTGCATCGTATCTGCATGCTTAATTTTCAAAATTTACTTTATGAACCTCCATTTAAATAGCCCACGAGCTACTGCTGTACTACATATATGCATAATCCTTGTCAGATTGGCACATATTTAACACTGTGAAATATTTCATTTCGCCATGTGACAAATATCCAAGGTATACCATTATTCCCATAGTAAACTAGTAAAATTTGGCAATTTCTCTTGCCAAATATAGGCAATATCACCAATCTGAGTTCAGTTTTGGGAAGTAATTTCTTTTTATGACAAACATAGTGATAAGCTGCCAAAAATGGCCAACCTTGATGATTTTTGACTTACTGCCATTATTAGCAACCTTTTACAAAGGTTCAAAAACACATTTTTTATAATTTTCAGAAGGTATTGAAGTGGTGGAATTATCATCAGAATGTGATTAAATTAATGAGACCCTCCCTGAAAATATTTCTTTTCCAATAAAAGAAGATTTTGCAAGTAGGTCCACATGATAAAAAATTATCACTGTACATACATTTAAATACGTATGTATTGAAGTATCTCCTTTGTTGAAGCTGGTAAAAACAGATACCTACTGAAAATATCTTGTCAAGTGTATCATGCCAGAATCTAATTCTCATTTCTCCTATAGAAGCAGTACTCACCAAATCTCGAATCTAGAAAAAAAAAAAAAAAAAACTTTCATAACTATTTCATTGATAATCAAAGTATTATTGAAGGTATTCCTTAAAAAAAAAAAAAAAAAAAAAAAAAGCTCATGCAACTTTTGAACAGTTTCTAAAATAAATCAAATATCACTAGAAAGGACAAAATTATTGAACATACAATAGTTTGCTAAGTGTGTTGCACTTCAACAAATTTTTCTGAGTGTTTCTCAATTATGCAATAGTACATAATACATGTTATGAAAAACCATTCTGAATGCCTGTATCCCAATTTATTTTTAAACTGCCCAAGAGCTGTGTAGTGCACAATGGAGGGATATAGTTTTTAATACAATTATAGCTCAAATTATTTGTTGTCTTTCTCTCGAAACAAATGCAATCTTTTAAAATGTATGTAAGATACAAGAACAAAATAGTGTCCTTAATATTATTTTCTAGTCACTTTTAAGCACTTATTGCTCTCTCCTTTTTCTGTTTTACTCTTGCATACCATGGCCGAGTGGATAAAGCCCCTGAATAAGGTACATGGCCAGACTGTGAAGGTGCAATATTCTGGCCTACTGTATGGCTGTTGATCCAATGGTCAAGAGTTTTGGGTGGTTTTCTATAGATCTAACATGAATACACATTAGAACCATTTAAAATATCCACCTTGTGAGGTACAACCTCCCCCCTCTCCCCCCCCCAGGCAGATAGTCCTTATGCAGATTGCCTTAAACAATAAGCATAATAAATGCATTACCCATGTATATTACTGATTACTTAAATTTTTAACAAACAACTTTTTATATTAATGTTAATTCTATCATTACCCATCTCTTACTATTTCCATTTCTTTTAGTTATTTCTCCCAGGCTTTTTTTTTTCCCCCCTCAGAATGACAACATTCTTTTTTTTTTTTCTTTTATGAAAGAGGGGGTGGGGTGTAATTCTGCATGTTTCTATAAGGGTTGGTGTTGGTGTATTCTATGTTTTTTGAAGAAAATAAAACCTTTCTACTACTCATGCAATATTTCTTTTTCATGTGTTTAATACAAGTGTAGCTTTATAAAATATATTAATGAGTTTTTAAGTATATTTTATTACAGAATAATATTTTTTAACTTACCACCACTTCAATGCCTTCAGAATAAATTGTGCACTTATATAAAACATAACTTTCAAGCCTCCACTTCATTTTTTTTTTTTTTTTCCAAATCTGAAGTAACTTTTAAGCACAGACAGTTATTTCAGAGAAAAGTTTGTTATTCAACCCTTTAAGACCAGGCATCCACAAATCAGACAAATTTTATCAAAATATTAAAAAATAAATATTAATTACTATTTTAAGTTTAAAATGGTTTTGTACATTTTGCAAAAAAAAATAATAATCAGGATAGTTTATTTTATTACAAATTTTACCTCTCATTATATAAATGTGTATATAGGGAGACTAGGGAGGGGTGGAGCACCATCAATCATGCATAAAAGAAAGATTGTTTTAATTTCTAATTTTTCCACCAGGTTTAGTAGCCATTGCATCATAGTTGTTATTGTTGTTTTGTGTGCCCCTGGTCCAGATAACCTAGACCAGGTCCATGACACCATGTCGCTCTAGCAAAGCAACAAATCCATTATCCTCCGCACTACATCACAGAGGCACGTCAATAAATATCAGAAGGAGAAGCAGGACAGGAACAAGGGCAAGATGAATGCACCTTTTCTTTGTTGACAAATTTCAAATGCTATCATATCAAACACTATTGTATCTTAGTTCTTGTTATAAATCATTTCAGATACAAATTTCTGTGACTTCATGGAACAAAAAAGATGTTTTCCAACACCAAAAATATATAACTTCTTATATTTTCGATGCGAGTTTTCAGTCTCATTTATTGCAACTAACAAAATTCTTAATGTTTTGTAGGCTCAGGAACAGAACTTTCATAAATTAGGCCTAGCAACAGCCTATTTTTAGGAATAATTTATTTTATTAATATGTTGTGTAAAGGGCAGGATGGGACACTTTAACTTGGGGGAAGGGGGTTGATGAGAAAAGATACTAAATTTTATCTTCCCACAAGAAATAAATTATACAGTGTCATTTTTTTATGAATATTTATGAAAATTCTGCATAGATTTCAATTTAAAAAAATGTTCCATTCCTCCCTTACATAAGGGAAGGATGGAATATTTTTCTTACTATTTTAATTTCCCTATATAGCTAAGACTTAATTAATTACCATGCACTTAATATTTTTTAAATATGTTAAAATGTTTCAAGATGTTATTTTGAAAAGTTGTACATGAAGAAAATAATTTGAAGAAATATTTTTGATAAAAATGTCCTATCCCTTACTAATCTCCCCTATATCTAAAAGAGAAACTTAATCAAATCTGAAAGAGTTAAGTTCATTAAAATGCACTATATAATTAATATACATATCATAATAAAATAATACAGTAGTTTACCTGTGATATTTCAACATTAAAAGCTCTAATGACAAATGCTGAAGATCTGATGCTTTTAGGCAATAGCAAAGTGCATAGGAAATTTTCATAGTCATATTTTCTGAAATAACAGTAAGAACACATAAAATAAATGCAACAATAATGAAGCAAAGAACTCAGAGAGTATTCCTTTGAGAAGTTACAGACAGTTAATTAATTTGATGAAGTATTACTATCACTCTATCTGGGTTTATTGTGAGACTTTTATTTAGACACAGGGTATATAAAAAACACCAAAGATGTACAAGTCAATCTTTATATATAGACTAGTCATCACATGGTGTGGTGAATGAACTCCTAGAAATAAAGATAATATCATTTCAGTCACTACTTCTTGCTTGTGTTAAATTTTTATGGTTCTATTTAAAGAATCTCCTTTTTAAGTACAGTTAATTTCTCAAATCCAGAATCATTTATTTTATTTGGACTATGCAAATTCTAATTATAAAAATGTACAATGAATTATAAAAAATTGTAATAATCAAGTAAAGTGGTCAAAAAAAAAAAAAAAAAAAAAAAAATTAGACTCACCTTCTTTAAATAGAAAAATAAGATACATTTACTGAGAAATTATACACAACAGAAAAATGTTATTTTCTTATAGCGTATCTAATAAAAATAAATTTTAAATTTCAGTTTGTGATGTATACCTGGATTATTTTGAGGCTGAATTTCATCCAGATTATAGAAATTCCAGGGTTTGGAGAAGCCTAGATTTGAAAAGTTATTTTTTTGCACTGGGTGATATTTTGTTCAATCCCAGGTTTTTGTTAGCGCAAGTTTTAGACAGGTTTTGTAGACATGAACTGTCATCAACATGTCTGATTTGTACATGTCTGGTGTTTTTTATGTACAAGATCTTTTCAGATGTGTTTGTGAGATAATGCAGAGGTGTGGGGGGGGCGAGATTAAAATCTTGAAAGTCACACAAGGTTTGTCATTTTTGATAATGGATCGCCACATTTGCTACAAAAAAATAACTTAACCAAACCAAGCTTGGCAATATCCTCCGAATTTGGCTAGAAACTTGAAAATTATAGATAGAATATGCCTGGTGAAGATTGTAAAATAGTGTTAGTGGGTGATTTTAATATAGATTTCCATTTCAAATTTGTGTCTTATGGAATAAGAAAGATAAACATGGCACACTCATGGATTATGATGCCCATTCCAAACAGTATTTAAAATGGTGAAGTATGATTGGAATATACTTGGTGAAGATTGTAAAACAGTTTTGGTAGGCTATTCTACATAGATTTCGATTCCAAAGATGTGTTTTATGGAACAAGGGAGAAAAATATGGCACACTAATGAATAATGATACACTTTCCAACTTAGTATGGAATAAGGGAAGAAAATAGGGAAGACACAGCAAATTTGATACACTTTTAATATATAGCACTTTAGTGCATTTTGAAAATCTGAAAGTGTATCAGATTTTCTCCTTTTTTCTTTTTTACAAATAAAATAATTCTTGAGGTGTTAGAAGGATACATCTGCATGTCCCTATAGATGTTGATGCTCAATGGTAATATTACAGTTCCCATGAAGTAGTTCGAATGCTCATTTAAGAACTGGGGAGGGGTGGGAGTCATACATAGCAGCCATACCCGGGCTATTATTAAAATTGAGAATCACTGAAAAACTGTTCAATTTATGGGCATTAACACTTTCATATGTAGTGCGCAGACATTCTTAGCCACATAATTTTTAGTGGTGTATTTTTTAAAAATCATGTGATTTTCGTACATAAATACAAATAAACTAATTACACAGCTGGCTGTGCAGCAGAGCCAGCTGTCGTCAAAAAAAGGTCTCTAGATCTGTGGCACGCGATGAACATTTCGATCGTCTGCCATTTTGCTGGTAGTTAAGTGGAGCGATGGCAATGGCTGCCCCTTTTTTCAGCATTGGGAAAGGGTTGCGCCTCAAAGGGTTAAATCTTTTGAACATCCATCTGTACAAGGGAGGGTTAAAGGGGGAAGTGGAGGGGTCAACCCCCCCCCTCCCGAGAAAAAAGAAATTATGTAAAAGATCCTATTTTACTTCCATAAAATGAATGTATATGTCAATCTTCCCCCCCCCCCCGACAAAGTTGCATTAATCCGCCACTGCATCTGTAAAAGAACCCCTCGTGACTATCCTCCCCCCTTTCCTTTCTTTTCTTTCAAAGTTCAAGGAAGTTTTGATCATCCCACAATAGCCAAGTAGATAAGACACTGAACATGGTAGATAGTCGAAGTGTGAAAGCTGCACGTTCAGTCTTACACACTGCTGTCAATGGATGAAAAACCTGTATCAGGTAGTCTAATGGTCTTTAATGGTTTCTAAATGCCTACAGTTTTGGGTGGTTTTCTCCAGATGTAACATGAATATGTATTAATACTCTCTTAAAAAGTCCTTTGCCCAAGGCTAACTCCCTGTAGGCAGGTGTCTCTCGTGTAGACTAGCCATAATTCCAAAAACTTAGAGAAGCAAAAATTTAATGACTGACGAAGAACTTAAGGAAACAGTGCTTAGATTTCTGAATCAACTGACTGAAGTGTTTTGGAATCCCTAGAAAGAGCAGTCACAACAAGTAAGAGTACCTATAAGTTTAATGAACTGCAATATTTAGATTTGTGAACATATTTATTTCTAACTCACAACAAAAAGATAACAAACTTCACAAATGACTTTTAGAACCACATACTTTCTGAAAAAGAAAGCATTGCCAATCAAAAACAGTCATGAGAGACATCAAATAAAAAATTTTACAATAATAATAAATCTACTGAGTGCTACTTTTCTGAAAGTGTACCAAAACAATATGCTAAAACTTGCATAGTATGTTAAATGGTTATACGCAGAGCACACTGAGCTTAATGGGTAATCTGGCACTAAATAAAACATACTACAGAAAACCAGAACATATGTCAAACATCTAAACAGCCAGGTAGAATGTGTTTCACTCATTTTTTTATGAAACAACACATTTTCTTTCAAACCACTGGGTCCCCAGGACCGACATTTATAAGACACTGTATTAAACTCATAGATTTTTCTTTTTATATTATTGAAAAAGGAGGGTTGTAACCAGGCCTTTATGGCCAGGGGTATTGCCCAACAAGTTTTTCTGACCACTCAGCAGAAAAATCGTCAGAAAATCACTTTGGCTGTTTTAATTCGATAGAATTACACATTGCAGCTTCATAATGCCACCCAGCTGAGAAAAATTTCTGGGAAGATCACTAGTATAAAGGATCCAGAAAATTTAACAAAAGACCCCAAATACTTAACGGTGTTGTTCGAAAAAAGTCATGTGATTTTGGTACATAATTACAAATAAACTAATTATGCCAGGCACTTCAAAATTTTGAAACTGTCTCTTTACAAGCTGTACTACATACTGCAATAACTGATCAATCTGTATCAGTTTCAAAACTTTTAGAAAAAATTCTTAAAATTCGGAAATTTTTGCAAAGCGTGTCACTTTTCGAAAAATCTTGCAGCTCAGATCCATGTTTAAGAATTATTTCTGAAAATTTCACAAACGCCACATCATTTTCGCTTATTGCAGTGTGTAGAGCAGCTTATGAAGAGCTATCTGGAATTTTTTGGAGACCATGGTGCTATTAGTTAATTTCAATTTGGGTACCAAGACTAAGAACAGAGTTCTTTTTCTTCGACATACACTTTAATCATTAAGTCCCTGGCTATGGTAAAAGTGAAATGTCTGTCTCTTTTACTGCCATGCTTGTAATGCTTCATTTTAAAAGCAAAGGGAAAATTAATCTATTTTACACTTAGCTTTGATGCGCAAGATTATGAAAAGGCTTTCAAAACAAATACTATGGCCATCTTTTTCTTCCCCCTTTTTATTAAGGGGGTGGGAAATCATTGTTAATGTTACAAGGGGTTCATTTTTCTATTTGGTATGCTTATATGCGGAATACATATTTATATATTAATAAATAATCTAGTTTTCTTGATAAGTTTTGTTTTGTTTGCTCATTTTTAGCAGAGGAAAAAGATGTAATATTGAAAAAAAAAATTAGAAAAACTAATGGTCATAAAAATTATAAGCAGTCTAATAAAACACACGAGCAAAATCAAAAGCTCTAGCACCAAGAAGTGCCAAAAATTAGTCTTCTCTAGAAAAGTAATATAAACGATAATAACATACTGAACCGAATTCACACAGTATTTAAAAGAGTTGGTTTCGTGCGTAGAAAGTTTTCGATAACTTTTCTTTGTCTTTTGAATTAGTAAATTACTTCTCTTCAAGAGATTGAAGTTATAATTCATAGTATAAACAAATCGCATGGGAGCTGCCATATTGTTTACTTTCTAGTGTTGCCAGAAAAGAAGTTTAAAATAATTTGCGCTTGTTGAAAAAAGGGTTAAAATATGAACTTGTATTCAAAATCAAAATAGATCATTACCACATTCCTCTGTTTAGTTATTGAAATAAGCTTTCAAAAGCTTATCTAATTATTCAAACCCAAAGGTGTTATACGCTTATCGCAAATGCTCCAAACAGCTTGTGCTTATGGAGTCTCTCGAAGATTTTGCCAACGTTATGCTCTTGAAGATCATAACACCTTTCTTCCAATCAAAAAATATAAATAGAGCAAAAGTTATGTTTAACTATGCCTTGTTTAATATAAAAAACACCATTTTACGATTTTGTTGTTACGCACTATTCTCACTAGTATGTTTGCAAATTCAGATTCAGTTTAGTGATAATAGATGGCAGCACTATAAAATGATATTGATCATCATGTATCATTAAAAACATCGATCTTGTGCATACAAAGCAGAGGCATGGGCGCCGGCAGCATAGGGCAAGGGGGGGGAATGCCCCCCTGGAATTTTGTATGCAGTGTTTTTCCTTGCTTTTTTGCTCTTTCCAATATGGTAACCATACGTTGAAGTAGTATTTGCCCCCCCTTGAGTAGTCTTTGCCCCCCCCTGGGAAATATTCTGCAAGTGCCCATGAGCAGAGGCAAGGGCGGCTCCAGTGAGGAGGCCATAGGGGCCATGGCCCCCTCCGAAATTTTGTTTTACAACTTTAGATTCGCATATTTCACGATTTCACACGTTCAATTTGCATTTTGAACAATTTATAAGTAAGTAAAGACCTAAGTAAAAAGTTCGATGGCCCCCTCCGAGAATTCAGTCTGGAGCCGCCCTTGAGCAGAGGATAAACAAAAACAGGAATAGTAAACTAAATTAAATGGTAAATGAATTTTTAAAATTAATGGGATATATTTTAATATTCTGATAACTGATTCTGTTAGTTAAAAAATTCCGACGAATGAATGAAAGTCCGTGGGATCTCATAGAGTAGGTCATTTTATTTTTCATAGAATTGTTTACCCACCTTTTTAGACATTTTACAAAGGTATTTTTTTACACACCTTTTTACACCTGCAGACAGAAGGAAAAAAAAATATTTTGTGGAGCGGTGTCTTGTCCATAAAACACTTCTTCGGAATTGAAATCTATATTAAAATCGCCTACTAAAACTATTTTACAATCTTCGCCAGGCGTTTTCTAACTATACTCGTAATATATTTAGAATAAATTGTTGCGTTTTGGTACAAAATTTAGAGATCCATTATCAGAATTGCAGACCTTTTGCGACATCAAATATTTTATTAACCCTCCCCCCCCCACCCCCTCTCTACGTTATCTGGCAAACACCTTTGAAAAGATATTTACCGTGACAGTTCATATCTACTAAACCTGTCGAAGATCGCGTAGACAAAAATACGTAGACAAAATTCTGGGATTGAGTGAAATAGCACCCTAGTGCTACAAAAAAAAAAAAAAAAAAAAAAAAAAAAAAAACACTCTTAGTCAAAGAATTCAAAAACTCTCTTGGATAGTTTTTGATTTCATTGTCATCATAGAGTAAATTATTTCATCGTAGCTATAGTGATATGCACTCTATTCATCAGATATTCGATTAAGTTAGCATTAATAAAAGCTTAATCATCATTTTTAGGTTCTATTATAATTGACTTCAATACGTTATCTGAGAGTATGTTTTCAGTAATATATCTCCATACACTTCAGTAATAATACTTTTTTCACTTTCCATTAATTGCTGAGATATTTCTTCAATAATATTTTCGGTGAAAATTTGTTTTAGCATACTGCGTGGTGGAAATTGTGAAGAAATTGTCGAATTGGCGGGTTTCTTGGATTGTATCCTCACCTGTTCGGGTCATATTTCCACAGCTTTAAAACATGGAATTTACAACCCTTCGCCAGTTATCGCCAGTCTAAAAAAAGTCGCCAAGTACAGGGCTAAAGCACATTTTAGTCATTTTAGTTTTGGGCACGTGAACTGCCAGAGCAAAAACTAAAAACTAAACCAATTAACAAATTAAATCAAAAAAGAAGTATTAAACACACTTCTAGATTTTTGTGAATTTAAAACATGGGTTTTACTCTACCACACCCCCACTATTATTAAATACGCTTTAGCTAACGCACTGTACCGTAGTTACTACAACATAGTATTTCGTCGCTCGCACGCACGTGCGATCGAAAAAATGGCCTTCTGAACAGCTCTCTGAGAACAAAAAACGGAGAGAGCTGCGGGAGAAGTAAGGCGCTGCTGATATCACTCTCTTCGCGCATTTTTAGTGTGCTCACGGACGTTTTTTTTTTTCAGTTATCTCTTTCGGATTCTCTCTTAATTTGTTAAACTGTAAAATAAAACTGAACCTACTTTGGCGATATCTTCCATATTTGGCGAGAAACTGGCAAATGCTACATTTATACAAAGGAAAAGTATACTACTATACAGAGAGAGAGATTAATGTTACATACTACTATACAAGGGAGAAGTATAGTTAGAATATGCCTTACAAAGACTGTAAAACAGCTTTAGTAAGCGATACTTAAATATAGATTTCAATTCTACAGTGTTTAATGGAATAAGGAAAACAAATACGGTACATTCTTGTATAATCATACACTTTTCGACTTAATGGAATAAGGAATCAAAATAGGGACAACGCATGGATGATGATACACTTTTAACCCTTTAAGCGGTCATTTTTTTTACCGAAATGCTTCCAAAAAAGGCATATTTTAAAAGGCATATGATGAAATATTCCCGCTCTCTCGCTAGGAAGAAAAACCCGGATGAAAAGCATTTCAGTTACATTGACAAGCCACGCAATCTATTGAAAAATATTAATACTAAATAGTCTCTTCACAATAATGAAATATACGGGCAAATCAGAAAAGGAAAGGAGAAAATATCGATGCCCGTATGCTATACGGGCAAACCAGTTGAGGCCAATTTTGGGTAGCACGTACACTGTACGGGCAAACCGCTTAAGGGGTTAATAAACAGTATTTTGGTGTGTATTTGAAATATGAAACTGTTTCAGAGCTAATACAAATGTTTTAAAATAATATTTTTTAAATAGTTGTTTTACAATTTCGGTTGGGGATCGCAGCACCTCCCCCCTAAAGTACCCCTCTGTCAAAAGTACTTGAGGGACAAAATTCCGATTCCTCCCAATTCCATTCTTTCTTCCGCTGCGCTCGCTCTGTTTGTAACATTTTCACTGATAAAATACGACGCGCGGAGCTTTATATCTTGGAAGAAAAGAGTGCTTGCAGGAGAAAACAACAGCCATCCAGTCATTCCTACATTTAAATTTACGGCGAAAGAGCGTGAAGTGGGGGGGAACAGCACTGCAGAGAGTGTAGTTTAGTAATGTATTTGCGAAGACAGATCTATATGGAAGGTCGAGATTCGAAGATACATGCGCTAAGAAAATAAACGCTGCATCACTACTTCTAAAGGTTATACGTGTGAAGGAGGAA
The DNA here is from genome assembly GCA_038373885.1 of Cheiracanthium punctorium. Classification (NCBI taxonomy): domain Eukaryota; kingdom Metazoa; phylum Arthropoda; class Arachnida; order Araneae; family Cheiracanthiidae; genus Cheiracanthium; species Cheiracanthium punctorium. The sequence continues at coordinate 1,662,218 of JAWZYV010014041.1, forward strand.
GGGGTATTTATTTATTGGAATGAAATATTCCTAGAAGTTCGTAGAGAAAGTATTTCGCAGTTTCAGTTTGAACTTCTGCCGTGTGCGTCTAGTCAAAAATGTCTCGATTCTTTTTCGTTTAGATGAGTCCACGCTTTTAACCCTTTGAGGCGCAACCCTTTCCCAATGCTGAAAAAAGGGCAGCCGTTGTCATCGCTCGACTTAACTACCAGCAAGATGGCGGACGATCGAAACGTTCATCGCGTGTCACAGATCTAGAGACCTTTTTTTCGACGACAGCTGACTGTGCCCGCGCACAGCCAGTCTGCGTTTTTTTCGCTGTGTTCCCAATTGGGAACACAGCGAAAAAATTGTATACAATACCCCCCCCCCCTCGTCCTATTTAAATGACTCATATCCTTTAAGTAACGCGTTAGAAGACAAAATATCCTAAGCAGAAATAAATCCCAGGCCGCATATCGGCCAACTGTCTTCACGGGGGGCCTATATCACCCATCCGACCCCGGCGCGATTTCCATTAACCCTTTAACGCGCGGTGTCCTCGCCGTGAGGACACCAAACTCTGACGTTTTGACTGTTGCCAGTCACGAAGAATAAATTTGATTTCTATAAAAATAGTTGCGGGTGACATAGCTCCAGGAGAATCCTTTAGTTTTTTAGCACGTCATTTCCCGTAAAATAATGGTCACGATTATGTTTAACAGCACTGACATCTGCTCAAAAATGGAAGTAAGCGAGAACAGCTGGACAGATTGCCCAATGCTGAAAAAAGGGCAGCCGTTGCCATCGCTCGACTTAACTACCAGCAAGATGGCGGAAGATCGAAACGTTCATCGCGTGCCACAGATCTAGAGACCCTTTTTTGACGACAGCTGGCTGTGCGGTCAAAGCTCGCGTACAGATGTTAATTAACAGTCATATTTTCAAAATATAGTAACTTTTAGCAGCCAATAAAATCTAAATGTATAGGTATGCTAAATTTCCCAATTTAACTAATTTAATTTTACTCTTTTGATTTTTATAGCATTTAAGAGATATCTAGCTGCCTTAAAATCTCTTATTAAATAAGGAATAGCTATCTAATATTTAGTCATGCATCTAGTCTAATAATATTTCAGAAATCAGATAAGTAAGTTATTTGTGTATTTATAGCATTAAACTTGTGCTGAACATAACTAAATCATTATGTAATATTTAATTATATAGTCAGATAAATTGACAAATATATATTCTGATATTTTGTGTATTTACAAAGAAAATTTCCTCTTGGATAAATTCAAAATGTCGGAGTTTATTTCAAGGAAATCCAGCGATTACATAATTAAATTTATAATACGGCTTATATTAAATGTAATACAAAGAAGCACTATTTTCCACGGGAAGTATTTGTGCTAATGATTCAGAGTTATATATATACGTACTTTTAAAATGATCAGAATACTAGTTAAAGAATGAAGAGGCGGAAATAGTTTAATTGCAACGCTCAAGTTTTCATTTCAGTATTACAAAAAGAAATAGGTTTTCAAAAAAATGTAATTGGGGAAAAAATCTTATCACTATTTTATTAATTTTTAAAACATTCGATGTTTTATTTTTTTAAACAGGGTGCAAAACCGCTGTAAGTCATAAATTGCTTACTTCGATTTCAGATCCAATCATATTATGCATGCGATTTCATTTTCTGTTTAGCACAAATTTCAGCAAATACAAAGTACATTTGTTTTAAGTTAACAAACACAGAAATAATTTATTTAGCTTTTTAAATTGTGTGTGTTTCTTGTTATATCTTGTGTGAGCCGTTAACCCTTTGAGGCGCAACCCATTCCTAATGCTGAAAAAAGGGCAGCCGTTGCCATCGCTCGACTTAACTACCAGCAAGATGGCGGGCGATGAACGTTTCGATCGCCTGCCATCTTGCTGGTAGTTAAGTCGAGCGATGGCAACGGCTGCCCTTTTTTCAGCATTGGGCAATCTATCCAGCTGTTCTCGCATGCTTCCATTTTTCAGCAGATGTCAGTGATGTTAAAAATAATCTTGGCAATTTTTTTACGGGAAATGACGTGCTAAAAAGTGAAAGATTCTCGTGGAGCTGTGTCACCCGCAACTACTTTTATGGAAATAAAATCTATTCTTCGTGACTGGCAATAGTCAAAACGTCAGAGTTTGGTGTTCCCAGAGTGGGAACACCGCACGTTGAAGGGTTAAGCTTTTGAATATGCCACCAGACAACATATTGCCCCACACCCACAACACTGCGCTGCACAAAACTAAGGAACGAGCGAAGCTAGCAAAACACACCCGAAAAAAAAAAAAAAAAAAAAAAAGATACTGCCAAGCAGAATGAAAAGAGGACTTCTTATTGGATGGAAGGTATAGGAAATAGGAATACGAAATTCTTCAAATCGACCTGAGAGGGGGGGGGGGATGGGTAGCAATGCTGCACTGGGAAGCAGCCCAGACAGCACAGCAAACTTGCAGTAAGCTTGATTTATCAAGTCAATAAACTTGAATTAAGCTTGAAATTTTCAAGCGTGTAAGCTTAATGCAAGCTTGAATCAAGTGTTCTAGTTTACACTTGCCCAGCTTGCATTAAGCTTGACATAGCAAGCTTAAAAATTTTTTTTTTCTAAATACACGGGGGGCTCGCGCTTCACATACTTTATTTTTCCGCGCATTTTCCCCTCTATGCTGAAATTTTAAGTTATTTTGATCTGTTTCCATCAAACGTCGGCGGCTGGGTTCGATCCCAGGCTGCGAGGCCCGCGTGCTAACCGTTCCGCCAAAACGCCTCGGGCAGCTGTGACTAAAGTTTGAAGTGACTGTTGTCACGCCGTTTTCTGGCCAGATCGATAAGTATGGGCGATGCTGATAAGTTTCTTTTATTTTTCCATGGGATGCATCAAAATTTAAATAATATTATGTGTGATTTAGAGACTCTACTAATTGGGAAATAAGCATAATATAAACTTAAAAGCAGGACACGTTTTAAAACTTTTGCAACACTCATGTTGAGCAATACTGCTGGCCAAAATCGAGACAAACGACTGATTTTGAAGAATTTCCATATTTGGAAATATAGAATCTTTTTTTTTAATTGTATGGTCAAGTACATTTATGACTGATTAGTTATTTTGTAGAGGCCGGATTACGCCTCATTCTACCACCCATAAAGTGAAGTATATTAACTAACTAAATTGTGTTAATTATATTAAAATTTATTTTTAGGACTAATTAATTAGTTAATGGAATTACTAATATTAATTAGATGTAAATAAAACTAAAACTCCCCTCGTGTTACACTTCAGAGGGGCTTATCCCATTCATTCCTTCCCCTTGCGTGTTCTAATGTCTGGTTTTGTGCTATAATAAAATATAAAACACAACTTTTACGAACTTTTCTTTATTGAGCAAATTTGAGAAACGCTAGACAATCAATGTCCATTCTCTTTCACAGATGGCGCCATCAACGCACGCTTTCGAAAGGAAAAATCAAGCTGTATTCCAGCTTGACAATTCAACTTGACTCCTGGAAGCTTAAATTGAATTGAACTGTCAAGCTTGTATTAATACGCCAAATTCAAAGAAATGTCAAGCTTGATTTAAGCTTATGTGCTGTCTGGGAGGTTGAGAAATGCTGCCCTACACCAACTTTGAAAGTTCAATTAATTTCTGGAAACAAAATGTTTGTTTCAGAATAGTTTTGGTAATTAGCAATTACTAGTAAATTTTTATATTGATCTTAAAGCGTCAATTACTGCTGCAGCTAACGCATTCCCGCTATGTGCTGTCTGGGAGTATCTCCTTCCATCTCCCTTCTTCACAGATTATCAAGCGCCACCTCTGTAAGTCTTTTCCAAGTCCAGTTCCAACCTCGGTTGTACTGACAGAGTAGACGTGCTGCCGAGTAGTACATGGCGGGAATTGGTTGAGTTTTCTCCCAAAGGACAATGAATCACACGTTGGCGGTATAGTTTCGGCGGACGTTATACGAACGTCGAAAGAAATCTCCCGAGAGCGAACCGATGAAATAGATAATCGGTCAATTTTTCGCCGAAATCTGTTGCTGTCTGGGATGAAAGAAAATATTTAAAACATGCCTGGATCTCAATTCGGTCTGTAAAAAGTTAATAAGTAAAGATTTGACAGATAAATATCTTTTGTATAGAGTCCCCTAAGACCTTATGCAAGCCACTGTATGTCTGCATACGATATCCGTATCACACGATATAGTGCAGTAATATAAGGCGACCATATTTCTAAACGGTAATTTGGGGACAAATCAAGCATTGTCCTCGAATCTAAAGAAAACTTGGGGACACTAGAAAATATTTTCGAGGACTTATTCGAGGACATAACATATTACCATGTACACCCTCCAAAAAAAGTATTCGAGAGCAAGAAAATTTTCGTACGTCAATTTCATATTTAAAGCATGGTTCTTCATGAAAAGTGATTAATCATTAAGAAAACTGAAAGGGGAAATTTGGCTCACAGTCGGATACTTTATTGAATGTCTGTACACACTACACACACAATGACAACAAAATTTTCAGAGATCGAATTTCATTATTTCGTTTTTAGTTGGTTTAGTTGGTATGGCGTTTTTAGTTGGTTTGTTTTTCTTATTTCTTCAGTTTTTTCTGAAAGAAATAAACTAAACGGAAACTTTCAGGGAAGAAAAGTACAAATCTTTAAATTTGGGGACAAAGTATATTTGGGGACAAAATGAAAAAAAAAATCTACATTTAGGGACTGTCCTCGAATTTCGAGGACGTAGGTCACCTTAAGTAATACCATTTTTTTAAATGGATAGTAGATAAAGTAGGATTACAGTAAATTAAAAGAAAAATAATTGCGTTATACACATGCACATGAAAATCCAGCTTATTGATTATTAGTAACAGGAGTAGAAACAGTGCCGGATTAACAATATAGCAGATTTAGCAAATGCTACGGGCCCCGCGCTTTTGGGGGCCCCGCGCCTTTACCTTGAAAGTTTTTGTCTTTCCCTCTCAAGATCTAGCTTTTTTGACACTTTCCAACAAGGTAGAAAAGTGTTTAAGATTTCGGTTTCTCTGTCTGTCCGTCCTTGACTCGCGTGTATAGGCATTGATTTCTACGAAATTTATATATGTTATTCTTATCTGCAGTACCATGTACCCTATTGTAAAGGATCTATGCATTTATTGATTTTTTTCTACAGGAGCACTCAAAATAGTCCCAATACATTGCGCTCTATGGGAAGTTTTTCTTTGAAGCGTATCATCCTGCTAACTACAAGGGGTGATCAAATGAAAAGGTGAGAACGGTGGGTACAAATGTAGACTTTATTCAAAATATACACCATAGAAGCGCTTCCCTTTCAGGTGGTTTCTTCAGTGGAACCAACATATGGAAATCGCAGGGTGACATGTCCGGACTGTAGGGCGGATGGTCCAACGTCTCCCACTTGAACGTGACCAGTTCCTTGGCGAAAACGGACATTCCATTTTCTCATTGACTTGTGGGACACACAGCCTTCCCAGTATTCTATCATCATCCTGCGATGAATAGTGGCCGGTTTAACACCTTCCGCTGTCAGAAATCGGATAACGCCTCGCTGCCCCTAAATCGTCGAATTTTGCAATGGGAACACCATCCTGTCCTCACACGCACTGCCGCGTCAATTGGACGTAGTAGGGTGCTTTTTACAAGAGTTTCTGCTCTCTCCTGCGGGCCCCCGCATGTTCCTATCCACACAAAAGGCTCCAATCGCATTCCTAGATGTCTCGATACGTGGTCTTATATAGCTGCATGGACAAATATGATAACGGTTAGGTTGTTGCGACGTTTGGTACCTTTTCATATGATCACCCCTTGTAGTTGCGCTGAACCCCGACTTCAAGATAAAACTTTTTCCTCTATGACTGCAAAAAGATTACAAAGTCAAGGACAAAAAGCCTAAAAACTTCTACATCGTTTGTACGATCCGCTTGAAATTTTTCACAAGTTTGTAAAAAAATATAGAAAACAATCTGTCAATTTTAAAATCTAAAAATCCACCCGTTCCTTCATTTTTAAGCGATTTTTCGCTATTTTCAGCACCATTTCGTTTCCGAGAGTCAAAAAATTGAATCATTTGCGTGACAAAATGATCTATTTTAAGTGAAAATGACGTCATACAATTGGGGGGATTCCAATACGTTTAAAATAATTTCTCCCGATTACACAGTTTATTATTATTTCCCCCCCCCCCCCACAAATAAATCGTCTATTGGATATTCGAATGTTTATGTATACAAAACGAAAGCTTTCGACTGCGAAAAGATTCCGCGCGTTTCCAGATGAGCATGAAATTCAATTTGGGTCTGTAATAAAAATTGAATATGAACTTATTTATTTTAGGTGGATGAAAATTAAATATATTGAATGAAAGACAAATTTCCTTAAAATGTTTTTTCTCTCACCCGTTGTAATTGCCTTCACAAAAGGCTTTGACTTCTAGTTTTAGAGATATTCTGCTCTTTGAAATGAAACAAAATTGGATGTTATGAAGGATTACAACATGAAGCTTTGCATCGAAAATAGTGTCTGTATAGTTAAAAGTTTTTCTATACGGGAGCACTCAAAATAATTTCTATACAATACGGTCAATGGCAGTTTAGAAACAGGCATCTATTTTAAGCATATAATACTATCCTACAATATGATTAGCTAATAATCCGACGACGATCGTGTGCCTCCTTCAAAATTTGAACCAAAAGCCGGCAATGTTGGCGACTTTTGCGATAAATTGCCAAATAGGGTGCGAAAAAAATGCTTTGAAATATGAACCAAACTCGGCGATATTTTTATTATTTTACGATAAATCGAAAAAGGTATTTACGTATTATCCCGGCGGTCATTAACGCCAAACTATTTTTCCCGCAAATTTCCTGGCAAACTGTTGGTAATCGTATTCCGAACCATCAATAATTTCATGTGTCCGGCATTTATCTTGGCGAAAAAGTTGCTCGTCTTGGCGGATCGCCTGGATAATAATGTAGTACCTCGAAAAATGTCTAATGTAATTATATTAAGCTATGTCGATTTCTTCGGAAATTTTGAAAATTCGTTACTCGCACTTGAATTAACTGATTTATTGTATTGTGTTTTGTTAAGGGCTATCTGCCTTGGAGTATGAGGGGGTCTCCGACCGACGAAAATTTGTTAATGCATTAGAACCCAAAACGGGTTAACGTCCTTATGATTTCGATTATTTGTCTGTTCTGATGTCTACCCATCCAGTGTTCTAACTGCTGTGAATATACATTGATTTGTGCGAAATTAATGTTTTTTCTATGTACAGTACCACGTACCATATTGAAAATGGTGAGTGTAGCATTTATAGTTCTTTTACAGGAGAAAAAAAATCCAATGTATTGCACAGTCTAAAAAACAGAACTAAAAGGGGGGTTCGGGGGGGGGTCTCCCCCTGTATCTGTTGATACAGGAATGACTGAATCAGCAGTCATTCTTGAAAACATATTTTAGAGATATTCGATTTTTGAAAGAAAACAAAGTTGGCATATATATTACTAAGGCCCTCAAAATGATGCTCTCCATTGAGAATAACGTCCGTATTATTAATAGTTCTACAGGAGCACTCAAAAGAACTCCCATTGCAGTCTGTGGCATTTGAGAGACACTAATACATTTCTAGCACAAGACAATGAGTATAAAATTTTTATATTCTTCAGTTAAACGCTAAAAAAAATTAATGGTCTTTTACAGGGTCTCATAAAATTGCATTTACAGTGATAATACAACATTTTTTTATCTACGAAATCTCGCCAGTTTTAACTAAAATACATAGCAGATTTGGCGCAAAAATATTTTGTATTGGAAAGTGTTTTATAATCTATGAGCTTGGCATGATTTATCTTTCTTGATTTTTTAAGGCAACAGATAAATCTTGTAAATCTTTTTTTCTTTCGTTCTTTCTTTCTTTCTTGTCATTTTTATTTATTTATTTATTTTTTGGATAAGACAATTTCTGAAGATCTATATAGTGGAACTGTAAATCAGTTGTAGACAACTCATTGAAAGAATATATGTATAACTCGGCTGTTCTAGCCTCATCAATGGGAGACCCCCCCTGAACCCCCCTAATTTTTTTAGTTTCATGATTGCCATATTAAAACGATATTAATGGACTATGTCATTTTATCTCTCATCTATCGTGTATTTCACCTGGTAACCCCATGTTGATATTTTTAAGATTGTAACCTATTTATAGAAAAATGCATGTGATGCACATTCTACAGCTAGTAAATATTGTAACAATAGATTAAAGCTGTTGTGAACTAATAGTATTTAAATATATGTAAAATATACTTGTGATGCATATTCTACAGCTTACGAAATATTGTAACAATAGATTAAAGCTGTTGTGAACTAATAGTATTTAAATAAACGGATGTAATTTTTAAACAATCAATTTATCAAATAAATGCAACCTTACGGAGCTTATAGAAATCGGCGGTTTACGTAACACATACTAACGTTTTCAGCGGACATTTATTCTTACTTTTATGTCGCGTTTTCGTAACGCATTTTCGTGTCTCATTTTTATGTCACATTTTCAAAAGGGGGTGAGCGATAAAATGACATAGTCATTAATATATTTAATGTGGCTGTTGCATGCCTGCATTATTTAGTCAACTCATTACCTAGACGAAAGTGAATGAGTATTCTAAAGTCAGCAATAAGGACACACACAAGAGTATATCCAACAATACTGTGGAACAAAAACACGGTTCTCGGAAAAAAATTTCAGGGAGCATCCAAAAGGTGGGACAGACAGAAGAAAGGCTGTAGAAGAAAGACAGAAAGAAGGGCTGTATCATTATCTTTTCGTTGACTAAAAGCGAAACTCGGACAAACGGAGGAGAGGTATCCAGATCTTTGCACCATCCACCTATGGCCTTTAGAAAATGGATTCCTTACCAATAATGTTAAATTTTTGTCTTGACTGAATCCAGAAATAAACAAAATATAGAAAGAAAACTAAGTGCCGAAACAAAAAAAAACAGACTCAGGGTCTGATCAAGGGCGGATTAAAGGGAGGGGGTCGAAGGAGGTGACCGCCCCTCCCGAGAAAAATGAAATTATTGTAAACAATCCCAACTTACTTCCATAAAATTTATATATATATATATATATATATATATATATATATATATATATATATGAATCTTCCATCCAAGCCTCCACCCACAAAATTGTGTTAATCCGTCAGTGGGCCGGATTATTCATTAGTCTGTAGTCTATCTGTCCCGATCACTTCAGGGACTTTTCAGTAATAAGTGGAAAGAATTTTTTAATGAAGTCGTAATCAAACATTTCAAAATGACTCAATAGAACGGAAATATTTTTGGCTATTTCTGAAGATGTTCTCTGGAACGCGAGTTTTATCTTCTGCATTTCCCCGAGAGCTTAGATCCATAGGATTAAGATTGTAGGAAAAACGCACCCCATAATCAACAATAATCCCCCACGAAACAATAATTTTTATTTAAATATTGGACATAAAGTTATTTTGTTTTGCAGTAAATATGGGGATGGTATTTTAAACAGATATTGGGCAGCCCCAAAGTTCTTTTATTTTGCAGTAAAGGCGGGTGGCTTTGGCGAAATTCGAAGGTGTAGTAGGATGTGAACCCATCTTAGAAGGCTTTTGGTAGTTGGCTTGATTTGTTTTTACTTAATTATTTATTTTACATTTTACAGTATTTAAACAAAGGCGAATTACTTTTTGAAACAATAATAATATATAGAATGTAAGTCATTTTTTTATAGTTGGGGAATCCACTATTACGATAAATTATCTTATTAATCTCGGAAATTAACTACGTTAAATATGAAAGAATTCATTTTCGGCCGGTCGAAACCACAGGTCAAGAGCACGAATGCCAGTACGTTCGTTCAAATAAAATAATTAGAACCGAGAGGATCTTCGCACGGTCGGGGTATCCGAGAAGCCATAACCTCAGGCAAACTGAAAACAAAAAGAATTTTCGGATACTCTTGACCCACAAAGAAACTCACAAATTACTTGTTACATTTAAGATTATTATGTCTTGCAAAAACATTTGAACGTAATACGATAATGAATGTTTTATCAGAATTTTTTATTATTTATTATATAGATTATTCTATTCCTCTTATAAAGATTTTTTTGAGGAAAATATTTTATATCATTTTAACGAGGATAAGTTGAAAAGTAATGTACATATGCTTGTAGAACACTAACGAAATGACCTGTAGAAGTGTCCCAAGCGGTATGTGGAAGTAACAGTCCCCCTGTACAAGCATGTACAGTTTAAATGCCTTCCGTGTATGCAGTATATTTTGAATGGTGGAGGTATTATTGTGCTAGATCTATCTATCCTCAGTTCGATTTCTTATGAATTAACCCATTAAATAAATTAAGAGAAGTTAAAAATATGTAACCTATAATTAGTAAAGACCGTCCAGATATATGATGAAATAATTTTACAAGCATGTATTTTTATAGGGGAAAAAATAGTGTTTAAAGACACAGTTTAAAATACATATTGATTTCGGAGGTTCTAAAAATTTTACAGAAACAATTATTACTTTATGTGTGTAAACTTGTCTAGTTATATGTTTGCATATTGGAAAGGTGGGAAGTGTTAGAAATTCCAAATATATATCCATGAACATTAACATTCATTAAAAAAAACCTGAGTTGTACGAATAAATAACTTTAAATATCGCCAGTCTCACTATCTATTTACTCACTGTCTATGTCTTGCGGCATTTTTTCCGCACACTATTTTAACTCAAATTTTTTCATTTTGAATCAAGAAAATTCGTAAAAGTTGTGTTTTATTTTATTATCGCACAAAACCTACAGATTAGCTCACCCAAGGTGGAGGAAGGGCTGGGATAAACCTCTCGCAAATATAACACGTGGGACCTTTTAGTTTTGTTTACATCTAATTAGCATTAGTAATACCATCAATTAGCTCTAAACATAAATTGTAATATAATTAGCACTATTTATTTTCTCACTTAATTTAGCTCTATTACTTTAATGTGAGGGTGAACTCCTCCCCCTAAATATATATATATATATATATATATATATATATATATATATATATATATATATATATATATATAGATATATATATAGGTGCGTCACTGAGCAGGGGGCCCCTTGGTAACACTTGCTACGGGCCCCGCGCTGTCTTAATCCGGCACTGAGTAGAAACTGTAACATGGCATGGTCTAGTCTTTTTCTTTTTTTTTTTTTAAATATAGGATTAGGTCAGTGAACTGAAGAAAAGATTCTTTCAGTTCCATTCTCACTATCAGATTACGAGACAACATCTTACTGTCCGAATCACTTAACATTCGAAAATCAGAACTAATGTGTTTTTTATTTTGGTATCATTTATACTGTTATAACGTCGGATAGTCAATTACAGAATAAAATTCTATACGCTTTTGTGTTTATTTCACGAGCGGATAAAAATAATTGGAGAAGACAGAATGCAAGAAATTGTTGATGTAAAACCTTTTAATAAATCGGCGAATTTCTCCCTCTGGGTCGTTGGAGAGAAAAGCGAATGTGAAACGTAATCTTCCACTGATTGCGATACATATCGTCTGCGAAAAACCCTACAACATCCCTAACAAAGAATTCATTATGCGGAGTTTCCATGTAACTGCATCAAACCTTGAAATGATTACGCACTATTTTAAGAACAAACACAAAAGCATTCTTTTAATAAAACAGAAAACAACTCTAACAAAATAAAATAAAAAAGAAATAAGGCACAAGGATGAAGAAAAACATTTCATAGATTGAAAAATTCTTTTCAGTTTCTAACGACTGTTATCGTCTGCCTAAAGGAAGCGCAATTTGAAATGTTGCAACTGGTGGAATTCTTTTGTGTGAAGTGGCAGCAGAAGAAACAAAAGTGTTTCTTTATTAAACGGAGAAAATTTCATGGAATGTAATTTGAAATGAAATAGTCAGCCAGTATCACTTGACTATTTTTAGAGGCGATTTTTCGCGATTATTAACTAGTGCCTGACGTTCTAAATCGCTTTTAAATTGGGTTCATTCCGTCCGATTTCTGTTGTCAGATAATAGAGGAGGCAATTTAGTGCGAGAAAGTGAAGTACACAAAAATAGAAGTTTTTCTTTCTATCGTTTGTGAATCCAGATGAAAGAATTGGGCTTATCGATGGTCGTTCACAGAAAAATTGAACCTCATTCTGAAATAAGTTTTAATGGTTTATATTCAGACGGTAGGAAACATGCAGAACTTAAAGGCGGTTACTTTTCTCGTATTACTCTGTCATTCATTCCAAAATAATGTTAGGTTTTAAATAATGTAAGTATACAGGGTAGGACCACCCCTCTGGGTAGGGCCTTGATAACAGGGTTTAATTCTTTATCTTTCAGAGATAGGTGGGTAATGTAGATTGAAAAAATGCTCAAAATGAGGTAGGAAAAAAGTATTGAGAAAAAATTCCTTTCGTTAATTTTCAAAAAGCAACACATTTTAAATTTGTACATGACCCCCGTACAAAAAAATTCCCATTAATTAAAATGCGTCTCATACGCTAATTAGGTGATGTACAAAATTTGATCACTATATCCTAAAAAGTGTCAGAGATATGAAGATAAATACATGCTGATTTAAAACACTTTTCAATGGCTCTCGAAAGAAAAAAAAATCACGTCCGATGATTGCTTTTCAGGTATCGTAAACAAATTACGAAAGAAAAATTTTTTTTGTTCTCTAGCAATTAACATTTACATTCGAATTCATGTATAGTTTCTGACCATATTTGTTTAAAGATATCTCTGAGGCGTTTTATGATGAAAGACTAAAATATTTACATCACCTAAGAAGCGTATGGGAGCGCATCTTACTAATCGGGAATTTTTCTGTACTAGAGGTCATACAAATTTAAAAAGTGTAACTTTTTGTAAATGAACGAGAGGATTTTTTTTCTTAACGGGGTGTTATTTCAGACCTTATTTTGAACATTTTTCCAATCTACATTGCCCACTTATCTCTAATAAGTCTTCCAATCTAATGAGTTTTAAAGTCTGTTAGCACCTTTTGGGGACACATTGTATAGATATAGGGAGCTACGTAGAACCCACTTAACCCTTTAACGCGCAGTGTTCCCGCTCTGGGAACACCAAACTCTGACGTTTTGACTGTTGCCAGTCACGAAGAATAGATTTGATTTCTATAAAAATAGTTGCGGGTGACATAGCTCCACGAGAATCCTTTACTTTTTAGCACCTCATTTCCCGTAAAAAAATGATCACGATTATTTTTAACAGCACTGACATCTGTTGAAAAATGGAAGAATGGGAGAACAGCTGGATAGATTGCCAAATGCTGAAAAAAGGGCAGCCGTTGCCATCGCTCGTAGGGATGGACGCGAGACGAAAAATTCGCGTCTCGCGTCTCGCAAAACAGCCGAAAAGCTTTGTCTCGTCTCGCAAAAATCCCTATATCGTAATGTTAAAAATGATTGTCTCGTCTCGCAAAAAAGCTGTAAATCTCTGTCTCGTCTCGCAAAAAGTCGTCTCGCGTCCATCCCTAATCGCTCGACTTAACTACCAGCAAGATGGCGGACGATCGAAACGTTCATCGCGTGCCACAGATCTAGACTTTATTTTGACGACAGCTGGCTGTGCCGCACAACCAGCTGTCGTCAAAAAAGGGTCTCTAGATCTATAGCACGCGATGAACGTTTCGATCGTCCGCCATCTTGCTGGTAGTTAAGTCGAGCGATGGCAACGGCTGCCCTTTTTTCAGCATTGGGAAAGGGTTAACTCCAATCACAGATATTTATAAAATGAATACCCGTAACATGCGTGAAAGAGATTTATCATAGCCCCTCAAGGTTTCTTATCACATTAAAGTGTGTTATTTTCTTCTTTTCAATTCACGGGTTAACCTAAAAATCATTTAACTGTTATAAACGAACCTGTTAAAATTCACGGTGAATTGTTTTTTGATCTCCTATTTTGCACCTTTGACTTCAGTATGCTATAAACTTAGCATGTGAAAGCCTTAAATGCCAATTTCCGAGCAAATATATGAAGGCAGGTCACCGAGGGCAACCATTTCGCGCCGTCCTTGGGAATAATAATTGATTTTTCGGTGTGAAGTTTCGAACGTTAATGCATCTCGAAACTGGATCTGAATTCGGGAAGGAGACGTTATTAGATAGCGCTATAAATCTCTAAAAATCTACAGTCACGAGATTAGGGTAGTGAAGGCTTTGGGGTGGTAATAACTCTTTCATAATTCCATCGAGTAGAGTGGAGTTGCGTTCCTGAATAATTTGGCATTCTACTGTATTTGAAACTCAACTTTCGTGTTCGCTTTCCGAGAGAACAAAATATTTTGGTATGGAGTGTACTTTTCACGTGTTTCAGGCATCTTAAAATACTATACCGAGTGTTGATATAATTTTCGGAGTTCTCAATTTAATTTAGGAGGTTAAAATATATGAAAACAAGAATTTGTTTCGGCCAAGGAAATATTTTCTTCATGGAAAAAAAATATCCTTAATATTCCTTGGAAAAAAAACATTAAAAGCTGTATGCGTACTAAATACACAAATAACGTTATTTCAATACGTTTTCTGCGTACTAAATATACAAACACCCAAATAAGTTATATTCGTACGAAATACAGAAATAAAATTATTTCAGTAAGTTTTCTTTTTAAAGAAAAGCCATATGCATTTTAAGAACTGTAAATAAAAAAGAAAATTAAGTATACAAAAGAATGTTTTTTTCTTCTGTCATATTCGATTAGCAATAAGTTGTGTGTGAATCAAGGACGTAGCGAGAAAAAAAATTTCGGGGGGGGGGTGCCCAAATGGGGAAAAAGGTAGAATATCTCACAAAAATGCTTGATTTATTGCATCCAATGAACAAAAATCCAAAATTTCGGGTAACGCCTTTGGCCCCCATACTCTACCTCCTGGCTACGCCCCTGGAGTGAATGAAAGCCAGCAAACTTCACTTGTGGGGACAATTTCGTCGAAGGTATGGCGGTTATTATCTAAACCAGGAGCTCCTAAACTTTTAAGGTAACACAGCACTCACCAAGTCCCTTTTGTTTATGGAACCCTCATGAAATGATTAGAAATCAAAGACACTCTAATGTAAATAAGAACAAAAACTTTTACTAGAAATATTTAAAAAGTAAAACGCTTTTAGTCTTTACTTTAACTTTTAATGTGAAGAATGAAGTTGTTTCACTGTTTTATTAATAATTGCTTGACAGTTTGATATTATGTTCGACACTTGTTTGCAAATGTACGGGGTAGCGACTAGGGAATGAAATCCGCACTGTTTTTCGCTTCGCGGGATAGCGGGATTGAAATTTGTTGATCCCACGGGATTAATATTTCATTCAACTAAAAATTGATTTGAAAGAAAAAAATAGGAAAAGGTAAGATTGTAAACTCTATGATGTTTCACTTTAACAATAATACTTTTCTTATGTGATAATTAACACAATACCTTACATAAATATGAAAATTCTGTCATGATATTCATAATAGCATGCTATTATTTGGTAGTTGATAAAAAATAAGAAAGTAAAAAAGGCAACGTAAAGAGGCACTCGTCTTCCTAGTCTTCATCTAATTTTGATAGAGAATACAAAAGTGCTTAACAGAAGACTTTGTATGAAACCCTGAGGGAACCAATACATTTTTTAGTGGTTCAGTCTTTAAAAGGTGAACTTGATTGAACCACTAAAAAATGTATGGTTCCCTCAGGGTTTCATACAAAGAAAAAAGTCTTCTGTTAAGCACTTTTGTATTCTCTGCCAGTGATATCTTTAACCCTTTAACGCGCAGTGGTCCCGCTCTGGGATCACCAAACTCTGATATTTTGACTGTTGCCAGCCACGAATAATAGATTGGATTTATATCAAAATAGTTGCGGGTGACCTAGCTCCGCGAGAATCCTTTACTTTTTAGCACGTCATTTCCCGTCAGAAAATGGTCACGATTATTTTTAACCGCACTGGCATCTGCTGGAAAATGGAAGAATGCGAAAACAGCTGGATCGATTGCCCAATGCTGAAAAAAGGGCAGCCGTTGCCATCGCTCGACTTAACTACCAGCAAGATGGCGGACAATCGAAACGTTCATCGCGTGCCACAGATCTAGAGACCCCTTTTTGACGCAGCTGGCTGTGCGCGAGCACAGCCGGCTGTCGTCAAAAAGGGTCTCTAGATCTGTGGCACGCGATGAACGTTTCGATTGTCCGCCATCTTGCTGGTAGTTAAGTCGAGCGATGGCAACGGCTGCCCTTTTTTCAGCATTGGGAAAGGGTTGCGCCTCAAAGGGTTAAGATATCACTGGCATGGGCGGCTATTTGGTTGTTTATGGAGGGGGAAGGACAAGTCAAGGGTCCTGTCTCAGAAAGATACAATATTGAGTGTTGAAGCACTTCTGCGTTATACCAGTACGTAAATCATAACTATATGGGAGATGGGGGGGGGGCTAAGGCGCCTATCTGCCAATAGGTATGAGCGTACAAGATCACTAGTTCTTATTGTTCATCTTATGCAAAAATTTTTGGCCAATTGAAGACCGGGAAAGAGGCGCGAAATTGTGATAAAAATAATTTATTTTTTAGTTTGAATCCCGCGGGATTAAGGTCTTAATACCGCGGGACTAGTCCCGCAAATATTTGTACGGGATCCCGTTCCCGCAAGATTGGGATTGCTTTACCTAGTAGCAACCAATCTCTATCTGAATTTGTTTTTTGTAAGTGTAAGATGAACAACTCACAAAATACACACCTTTTGTTACAACGGTACGTCGTGACAAAAGGAAGCAAAGCAATTTTAAGAAATTACATTAGTTTAGATTTTTCATCATTTTTCAATTTACCTAAACAAACAATCAACGAAACTTATCTCTAAGCTAGTTCTACCTAGTAACATTTTCACACGTGTTCGAAAGATTAAATTGAAGGCCCATTTACTATATAATAACTATTGCAAATACGCCATTTACAACAAAATTACACGCATTAGCGTGTCCTCTTTGAGAAATCTTCTTAAACAAAATGCGTGTCAGAATGGTCAACTTTATGCTGCGAGATGACCACAAAGTTTATCACTGTTCCGGCGTGACCTAATTTTATCGGGCTAAAACATTTTTCCCATAACTGTCACCTCCTTATAAAGAGGCTCATCCATATTACGCATTTATTAAAGCCACGCGATGACTGTAATGTATTATTAATCAAGGTAACTAAATAACAAGCATTGCCTTAAGACCTCTTCATGGCCGAAGCCGGCTCTTAACTAGGCCAAGAGAAGAAGATGGGGACTGAAAAGCACGAGTTTGTTTGTTTGTTTGACGGGAAGCGACAAAGCAACGGTTTCTGCTTACTTTTGTGCGCGAGAAACATGTCATTAACTGGGAGTTTACAAAATGGCTACTTTGTAAGCTTTTCTGAAGTTGTAACAGTTGTGTTTGTAGCGCGGTTTAATCATTAAGTGCCAACTTTATTCAGGTTGCTTCAGTGAGCATAAAAGTAAAATTTCGAGGCTTTTTTTTTTTTTCCTTTAGGAGTATAAAGATAAAATTTTCTGATCTCTTCAGGCAGTGGCGGCTCCTTCATTGGAGCACATGAGCACGTGAACCCTCAAAGGAAAAGCTAAAGAATAAACACATTAACAAATTAAATTTAAAAAAATATATATTAAACACTCTTCTAGATTTATGTGAATTTAAAACATGAGGTTTACTTCCCCCCCCTCCCTTCTATTATTAAACGCGTTTATTATAGCTAACGTACTCTATCGTAGGTTACTACAGCATAGTCTTTCGTCGCTCGCACGTGCGATCGACCCGAGTGGCCCTTTCAACCGGTCTCTGAGGAAAGACGCCGAGAAAGTGAGAGAGAGTTGCGGGGGGAAGCGAGGCGCTTTCGTTCACACAATTTTATTGTGCTCACAGCAGATTTTTTTGCCGTTATCTCCTCTGGATTCTCTCTTGGCTTGTTGTGTTCGGTTAGTTAATCCAATTTTTTTTTTCCATATTCTTATTTTCTTAATTTTTATGATTCTTCACTACAGTATTTTTTTACGAACTAGTGTCAATAATTAAGATGGGAGTCCAATAAGTGTTTCGGAGCTAAAGCAATGACATTTTTCAATGTCATCCTTTGACAAAAAAAATTGAAAGAAAAAATCAAGACAGTATTTTTGCTAAAACTTATCTTAGCGACAAAATGTAAGATCCAAGATGACTTTCTTTCAGTTGCGTGCATTGTTTTCCTTTAACTGCTGGAAATGCAAATATATTTTAACGTGTAAGGTGCGTCGTATCTGCCTATTTAATTTTCGAAATTAATTTTGTGAACCTCCATTTAATAACCGACGAGCCGCCACTGTCTTCAGGTCAAAGGCGTAGCCAAGAGGGGGGGGGTTAGGGGGGTCATAACACACACCCATGAGGAATTTTTTGTCATACAAAATGTACATTATTCACTCCCTTGTCACACACATTTATGCAAATATGTGAGTTGCAGTAGTCGTAACCCCCCCCCCCCCAATGAAAAATTTCTGGCTACGCCACTGCTTCAGGTGAATAAAGATAAAATTTCGGTGTTGTAGAAACTTAAAGATAAAAATTCAGGATTTTTTTTCTGATTTCTTCAGGAGGATAAAGATGAAAATTCAGGGTTTTTCTGATTTCTTCAAAAGAAATAAGATGAAAATTCAGCAATTTTCTGATTTCTTCAGAAGCATAATCTGATTTCTTCAGGAGGATAAAGATGAAAATTCAGGGTTTTTCCAATATCTTCAGAAGAAATAAGACGAAAATTAAGGGTTTTTCTGATTTCTTCAGAAGAAATAAGATGAAAATTCAGGAATTTTCTGATTTCTTCAGAAATATAAAGATAAAAGTTCAGGAGGTTTCAGATTTCTTCAGGAGCAACGTGCCACACTTTAAGAATCTCAATATATCATAAGCGTTAATTTGAGTGAGCATTTGAATTTCGTACCAGATGCAATCCATGGACGAAGAGTGAATCACATGGTTTTCAGTTCAATCTAGCCTAACGAAACTTTCATTTATTCCGCACATAAATGTTGTGACATATCGATAAATAGGATGACAAAATGGCAAAAAAGAATAGAGTGATTTCCAGGAACACTCTCAATGGAAATCCTCGGAGAATGGCTTAGGAGTATGGCTAATTCAAGGTTCTTTCTTTTGAGTTTTGACAAGACTAATCTGACAGGCGAAGCGTTTTGGCTGTGCGGGGAGGTCAGTCATGCTTCGTCACAAAAAAATGCGTGACTCACTATTCCTCATCCCAAATAAAAGCAGATAAGCTGCGCACATGAAAGGGATCCAATACGGAATGTAATCCCTTCTCTTTAGAACAAACGACAAATGGAAATCGAGGATTAATCCTTTTCCTTCATGCATCACAGGAAATTAATTGTGTTCATCATATTCGTTCTTGCAGGTCAGTAACCAGTTGTTTTATCGCAAGATGTCTGGGAGAGATTTCAGATTTTCTAAGCGCGGTGTGGTCTCCGGCTCATCATGGAATTTCTAACAGACCTGACAAAAGTTTCGTGACAACAGCTGAAAGAACAAAGGAAACGATGGAAATGTCCTTTTCCGTTTTGGAGAGGAATCTCAGGATTATGGGTCTTCGATTTCGCAGAAGGTCAAGGCATATGAAATATCCAGAGAGCGTCGGAAGGTGGATGTCTGGACTGATGTCCATATTAAGTGGGATATAACATGGACAACCTTTTTAGGGGGATAACAAATGTTGTATCGAAATGCAAAGAAAAAAAAAATTGTAAACACTTGAGGTGACTAACATTTTTACAAAGGAAAGGAAGCCGCACAAATACTTAGGCTATTCGTTAAGTCCGTCCAAAGTCTAAAGATGGTTCCACTATATCCGTTTTCTAGTGATCTTCGGAGATTTGTCGACGAAGGTTCTTTTGGATGTAAAAATTTTTTCTATAAAAATTTCCCAAATGGACACATTCTCTTCCCCCGTTCCCTTCCCGCAGAGTAGAGACTGAAGAAGAATCTTAAGAAGGCAAGTGGCTATGAACATAACCACTTGCCTTTGTACCATAACCACTTGCCTTTGAACCATAACCACTTGATTTTCTATGTAATAAAGACGCGGAGGTGAAGATTGGGAATGTTGTCTATTTGGGAAATTTTTATCAAAAAATTTTTTTCATCCAAATAAATCTCCGAAGATCGATAGAAAACAGATATAGCCACGAGATGACATGAAGCCATCGTTCAGACACACATTGAAGAAAAAATGTCTTAACAGAAAAAAACATTTTATTAATTGCAACAATATATAAGAATGGTTCCGCTGGCTTTTGTTAAATTTGTGCATCCCATGAACTTTCAAAATTAACTACTTATATTGTGTGTCCCTTTATTTTTCTCAATAACATCATAAAATAATAAATTAACTATAAATTTAACACATGGACCTAAAAGTGGGTTCTCAGGAACATCTGCCTCTAAAAAGTTGTCCCGGAGGGCCCAGTGATTTTGGAAGAAAAGTGGGTGCTTTATGGAAAAAAATGGTGTTATATCAAAATGATCATAGGGAAAAAAATATACTGCATCAACGCAATCCCCTGAATGAAAGCAGATTACTAATGAGTCTTCAAATATCGAAAAGGTGGATATTTTCCATTCCAAGAAAGGGCAGAACTTTAAAAGAAGGACTGCTCTCCCTAAAAGAGGACGGTCGGTCACATTAGAGTGAGTGTCCAATAGAGAGTGCATTGATGATCTGATGAAGGAATTATACAAGTTTGGAGAAATATTGCCATACTTCGAGATACTCTTTTACAGACTAAACCTGAGACTCACAAAAGTTTTCTGCCTTTCCTCAAGTTGTCCTTTTCTGGTAATTTCTAGAATATTTCTATTATTTTATATGAGATACTTTCTGAGAGTCTGTAAAATACCTGCGAGCGAAACATTTTTAAAATCATCTATTTAGAATGAATGATAAGGCCTCCCTTTACAGTTCTGAAATACCACATGCATGGAATGATAGATTATGATGTGATTATGTGTGCAACATAAAACTGAAATTAATGGCTAAACAGTATTTTGTAATTTATTAATAATTATATTATTTTAAATGACAATTTATCTAAATCTTGAAGATAATAACTCGGTTGGGGAGCTCTGTGGGACAAATTGACACAGAAATACATTATCTTCCGGAAAAACTCTTACGTGATTACAGAGAATATCTCTTTTTTTTTTTCTTTTTTTAATTACCTAAAAACGAGATTCCATTATCAATCCCCTATTTATTGCTGGATTGATTCCCCTACGAAAGCTAGAATTCTTCGCTTTGCCTTTTGCTTCAGATTCAAATTACAAAAATATTTGGCTTTGATTTACAGTTCTTCACGACCCAGACAGGTAGCTAGAAAGAAATTTCGGAAAGGGCCCAAATGATGGAAGATATAGAATTTGCTGCAAAAAGGTTTGATAATGACATCCACTTAACAAAAATCCAAATTTCGATACGGGGCCCAGACCCCTTTGGCTACATCTCTGTCGCAAACTTTTTTTAATTTAGAAAAATGTAATAACTATAAAAAGTGTCCAAAATCAGGAAGGATTTGCATTGATTACGACCTTTCAGTATTAGTTTTCCAGGATAATGATCCAGGACCATAAAAGAACTGTAGATCTCCCCCTTTATTTGAAACGCCAGAAATTGTGCTTTAGTAAGCTCAGTAGTGAGAGACACTGGAAGAAATTCCATGGGTAGTTTGCTTTTTAACTGACTGCAGATTTCTGACTTTTTCACTCTTACTCTTTCTATATTTGTGCCAATTTTCGTCTCTGATTAGACCTCTTGAGCTAGATTAATTTATCAACGAGTCTCATGACCATTGAATGTACCAGGAAAATTTCCTGGGGGTGAGGGGGGATATGAAGTAAGTCTTTACGATAAAAAATAAACGGTTTCTCTGCGGAACATACAGCTTATATGCTGATCCAAAAATTTCTGTGTGTGTGTGTGTGGGGGGGGGGGGATTAGGTTTATCATCCACCTGGCTACGCTCTTGACCCCTGAAATGTCTAATTATACACTAAGTCTAACTATACTCTATTTGTACTCACAGTTTTCTATCTCTGATTAGACATTTGAGCTAAATTAATGATTCAAATAGTTTCACGACGATAGAATCTCTTGATTAGATGATATATTATGCTGTAATGAGAACAAACAGTTAAAAGTAATGCCTAAACGTAATACAGGGTTGTCCAAATTAAACTTCCCCAACTCAGAGGCCTATACAGGATGTTTTATGGGTCATAATGTGATGAAATTTTGAAAACAGACACTTCAGATCACGCGCTCGTGATTTATTAAAGAAAAAATATTAGTACAAGAAGTTGCCGATAGGTGGCGCTGTAATACTTGTAATTTGCATATTGCAACAACATGATTTGGAGAAATAAAGCATCAAAGCAACGCATCCAAAAGACGAGCCCTACAAAAGTGGAAGACAGGCGCTGCACAATCAGTTGTTTCCAGCTCGCTGATGCATAATGGCGAAAAAGCTCTGTTAGTGAAAGACAAAGCTCTGTTAGCGAACTTTTCTACCAGAATGACGAGAACTCCTGTGCTGCGATAAGAGCATTCCGTCGGCTGAAGAACTTACGCAGAGGACTAATGATACCACGTGCTTTACGAGGCATGATGAAGAAGTTCGAAAGAACCGGACAGCTGGGAATTTTACCAGGTAGAGGGCGCCATGTTGTGGATTCTGCAAGCTTACAAGCACACTTCGTGCGATTACACGATCATCTGTAATCGATTACAGGAAATGATATGGATTACGATTACGATTACCAACAATTTCCAAAAAGATTGTGACTAGTGAATGTTAATTTACTAAAATAACAGTAATCTAGATGTTAGAGAAATCAACTATCAAAAGAATTCTATAATAATACTATTTTGACATAGCATTTTTTAAAGATTTGTAAAAGATTATTTTAATCACCGATTACGGTCGATTGTAATCGGCACGAAGTCTGCTTACAAGACGTTGCTTTGGCGGTCGTGGACGCCACGAGCCAATCGCCACATGGTGTTTGTTGTCAGTGTGTCAACTGTTTCTCGGGCTGTTGATATGCCCTATTCGACCACGGCACACATATAGAACATCTGTAGAACGTCTTGTTGATCTGCAGCGCCAACTATTGGTCACTTCTTGCACTAATATTTTTTTAAATAAATCACGATCGCGTGATCTTAAGTGTCTTTTTTTTTTAAATTTCATCCCATTATGACTCATACAACATCCTGCAAAGGCCTCTGAGTTGGGGAAGTTTAATTTGGACAACCCTGTATTTTAAATGCTAGTTCATCTAAATCTTTAAGATAGTACCTCGTTCGGAGCAGGGGAAGTCAATGGGGCAGTCTGACCCTGAGAAGCTCAGATATCTTCCAGCTACTTTTCACCATCCAGCAAAAGAACATTATCGTTCGGCAATTTTGATACATGGAGGGAATAAATCAAACACGGGTCTCCTTGAACCAAATAAATAATTATCATCATTGACACCGATAATTGAGACTACCGCTGAAAAAATCATCAGCACTTTTTCGGCAAAAAGGTCGACAAAATCATCAAAAGAGTCCGCAGCGTTCCCGCCGGTAAGACTTCACAAATAGATGAAAGTGAAAAATCACCTGAAGATAGAGAGAAAAAAAAAAAAAAGCATTACCCCACACTTCTCTCATCGAACGAGTGAAACCGGTTTAATCTAGTTCTCAATACGTTCTATTACGTGCGTTTTGTGATCGTCCGCAGTATTTAGTTGTTTTATTTAATAAAACTGACCCACTGGCTTCTCTGATCCAGGGGAAGAAAAGTTTTGGCTGTTTGCCTACTAACCCGAAAGTTACAAACGCCATTTTTTTTTTTTTTTTTTTTTTTTTTAAAGGAATAACCCTCTTCTTTTCTTTTTTTGAATGATTTAAACAGTGTTCGCACATGATAAGCATACGGAAAATTATTTCCGTACAAAGCTCAAGTTTGTACGTAGGTGTTTGAGGAAATGCAAGGAGGGTCAATATGAAGCAGATACATAACTTCTTTTCTTTTAACTTCTTTTTTTTTTCTAGTGATAAACCCGATAGTTGTTGATAATTTATGTAACCGACCCCAGCATGGGCGCAGGCAGAATATTTCCCAGGGGTCAAAGACTACTCTAGGGGGGGGGGCAAAGACTACTTTAACGTATGGTTACCATGTTAGAAAAAGCAAAAAAGCAAGGGAAATCACTGCATACAAAAATCCATCGGGGGGGGGCATTGCCCCCCTTGCCCTATGCTGCCGGCGCCCATGGACCCCAGTGAAAGTAACAGCAGTTTTTATTTGCGTATGTAAAGTAAGATCACCTGTATGCTAAATGTTATGAATAGTTTTCACCAGCACCTAACGAAATGAAAGGTTAAAAGTAATTCCATCTCAAGATTAATAACGTAATGAAGAATACGTTTTTATGAATTAGCATGAATAGAACAAAAATGAGGGTGACGTAAAGGTCAAAATTTTCTAAGGCATTTAAATTAAAATGATTAATCAGCAATTTTAAATGTTGATATGTGTGTGTAAAATTTTCAATTCTTAGGGGGTTTTAAAGAATCTCCTCAAATGGGACGTTTTTTGTGTGCGGATGTGTGGGGAGTATAAGATAAGCTTTTGTAAACGTATTGTTCTCCTCAAATATTTCTAGTGATGCAAAATATAAAAATACGATGATTTCCTTGTGCGACTATTTAATTACGTAAACTTTTGATGCAACTTATTTTATTTGACATTGAGATGCAATACTTCAATAATATTAAGATTTGGCGATTTCTCGACAACTATGAGAGATGTCACCAAGCTGGTCTAATTTTATGGCACTTAATTTTTGTATTTCGCCAAAAGTCGCCAAACTTGGTTACAGCTGGCAACTGTCGCCTAGCTGAAGTCAATGTTAGTTAAATGCACATTAGCTGAATTTACAGAAAACACACACAAAAAAAAAAAAAAAAAAAAAAAAACTAGTTTTGAGCTTTAAGCTTACGATGCACTTATAAGTTGAGAAGGAGTTCCAGTGTCAGTTAGTTTTATAATCGATCAGTGGCGGCCCGTGGTCAAAACTGTTAGTGCAGCCGGAGGCATATGAGCTCCTCCCCCCTTCCTCCTCACCGGAATTGAAAATCTTTGTTTCTGAATTCGAAAACTGGCGGATTAAGCCCTCACCGATGAAAAAGAAATTACATAAAAAATGCAAGAGATCCTATTTTACTTCCATAAAATTTACATAAATTTCAACCAGCCGCTCTTATCCTCAAAATTGCATTAATCCGTGTCTGATTCGAAGTTTCCTTAGAATTTTCTTTTGTAACGATAACTTCAGAAGGAAAGAAAAAAAAAAAAGAAAACTTACTTATTTTTTATAAGTCAAATCAATCCTCCTTTCTTTTAAACCAACGAATCGTTCAGTGATGTCCTCATAAAAAGGCGTCGTTTTAATTCAGATATCAATAATTTTAAAAGCTCTTTAAAATTTCCCATGTTTAAAGAATTTTCTCGCTCGCCATGTCCTCTAAATGCCAGTTCTTGCTTACTTAAAAACAATATTGCTTTGATGGGTCATTGTCCATAAGCGTCTATCCAGGCTTACCTTCTTGATAAATTCAGCAATATAAAGTCGAGAGATTTCCGAACATATATTCTCCGTACCCCTCCCTCACTCTTGAGCCAATCAGTCAGTCGAATTCACTGCAGCCGTCGTTTGAAAATCTTTCATCAGCTGTACTTAGGTACTAACTCCCTAAGCCGGAGAGACTGCTTACAAACTCGTTGCCATGGCAACGGTGCTGCCAATTTCTTGATCGGCTATGAGGGCTGTACCGAGGCCTCCGAGAGAGGAGAAAGATTCTTTCTCCCCTCTCGGAGGCCTCGGCTGTACCAAGACTCACAGTTGAATTGCGGGAAGATTAAAGGGCTTTTTTCTGAATGAGCGATCCGGCAGTTACTACAACACGTTGTTTTTTGTTTTTTGTTTTAGATTTTTTTTTTAATTTATCATAGAATTTCCATAATTCTAATCTGAATTTAAGAAAGTTAGTCGAATAAATTATTTTAAAGTATGTGTTGATAATTTCAAGTGCAGCCCGGCTGTACTTGCTGCATCCCACGAGCCGCCACTGTAATCGATGCGTTAGGCATAATTTATTTTTGTACAATTTTCAATTTGAATATTGCTTGATGGACATGTCGTACTCATTAATGAGAAGGGGGAAAAAGCAATCTGAAATTGTAATGAATATTTATATGTAAATGTAAATTAAAACATTTGGCTCCCTCAGCGTGAATAATCGGCATTTTCAGTTCTGATTATTTGCGATATTTTAGATAATTGTGATTATCTAATAGTCTGACGACGGTAGCGAGATTCCCACAAAATTATGCCAAAAGTCACCAAGCATGACGATTTTTCTCGATAGACATCAAAATATGGCGTCAAAAATAAGTCTTTTTAAACTTAAAAGTCAGTTTGGCGATATTAACAATTGTCCCCCCCCCTCAAAAAAAAAAAAAAAAAATCGAAAAACCTGAATGTGATAACATTAATGTTTTTCGACAACTGATATATTGCCCATTTCAAAGGGAATTTTAATATTTTTAACTCCCGCTCTAGTGAAACGATTTGCAATTTAAAAAATCTAAACTGATTTTTTAGGCTGTTAAACCTTAAAAGAGCATATATCCCTCTTTCTCCGTGTCCGTTCGATCGTTGTATGAGAGACGTATGCACACATTATATATTTTCTAATTGTTTTCATGGTGCTTGAAACACATATTAATATTTCATAATTTTTTGAACTCAAGCGCAATTTTAAATTACTAAGATTGTAGTAAATTATAAATTCATCTTCATAAAGGGCTAACAGATCTGGTCGATTCACATGTAAGGTAACCGTAGATGTTAAACACGTTATTGGATGAAAATATGGATTTTTCAATTTTGCTTTTCAATTGAAGTATTAAAATTACATCTTTTAGCTTCCCTAAACCGTTTAAATTTTATATATGTTTTACTTAGAACCGAAGTTATAGCTATTTATGTTACTCAAACACCAGACTTCTACACGTGTTTAAATCTTATTTTTTGCTTTTTCTCAAAATAAAATTTTACACTTTTCTGTTTAACGCAAAACGTCATAAAATAGAAAATTACCCAAGAAATGCCTTGAAATTTTGCATTCATGTTTTACAAACAGTAATAAAGGGAGCAGACTAGAAAATAGACAATAAAATAGAAAATACCCATGAAATCTGTTGGAACTTAGCATTCATGTTTTACAAACAGTAATAAAGGGAGCAGTCTATACTCATTATTATATATTAAGAATTTTATATTTTATAATGGTTTACATTTTGACTTGTGATGAATTTTCAGAAATATTTATATATACATGCTTTAAAAGCTCTAACCTCTCAGATATTCAGATTATTTTATGAGAATAGTCTATTCTCGCTAGACATTTTCATGGTGATCATTATTTAATTCACAGAATATTGATATTAGCATTTATTTTTAAATTATCATATTTTGTGGAAGTGCTAATTTATCAGGTTTTTTTTCCCCTAAATATATTATACATATATTTGGGAATATTCATAGATATATAAAATCCTCGGGTGTTCGAGCCTCGTCAGGGGGAGACTCCCCTGAACCCCCCTAATTTTTTAGTTTCATTGTTGCCATATTAAAACGATATTAATGGACTATGTCATTTTATCTCTCACAGCTTTTCTTTTTCTTTTACTCTTCCTTTACATTTATTTCATCGACTGGAAGTAGGAGGGTTTCCTGATCTTTCCTTAATTGCAAACGTGGGTCGATGATAACTGAAGTAACTTATATAATTTTTAGTATCTATCTTAACACACCAAAATTTTTGTTTTTCGTTATTTGATATTGCTGAGAGCGCTTTAGGTGAGTAGTGTTGCTGTATTTCGCCTGGTAACCCTGTTGTCGAGTCAACCAGAGTGGATAAGAATCCCAGGCTCTTAGGCTTATGTTTAAAATTATTCTTTTTTGCACTTTCATATTCGCTAGCCCAGTGCCCGATGCTTTTACACCTTTTACAAGTTATTCTTGATGCATGCTTAATTTTATGAATCCATGTTTCGTAATTATTCAGAGTTTCAATTCGCCAAGTTCCAGTCGCCATTTTGAGGATAAATGATGCAGCCTTGAAACGAACGTTAAAAATCAGCAAATAAATATATTAATCCATCTGGTGTCCATAACCTTTTAGAGATGTTAGCAGAGTTATGGCACAAACATGGTAAGCGTGGGCTTTTAACATAACATTTATTTTATTAAATTAGAACGGAAGAAACAGGCACATCACATAACAAGGTAACATCAAGAAGGAAAAAAAGTATAGAAGATGTAAAAAGAACGTGTGCGGGAGCACAGTTACAGTTGAAGTAGATAAATGTTTATTGAGGGATACAGAATTCAGCAGGATAAGACATTGCACAATAAAAAAATAAACAATTCAATACTCAACAATTTATTCTTACCTTTATGTCGGATTTTTTGGGACACATATTTGTGACATTTTTCAGTAAAGGGGGTGAGAAATAAAATGACATAGTCATTAATAGAATATTTCTCTGGCTAAATATACCTTTCAATACAAAAAAGTTTTATTTTTAAAATTTTCCTAATTTTTAAACCATATATGATAGTAAAAAATACCTCTGAAGTTGAAAGTTTAAAAAAATTCTGGAAAAAGCCTTCGAACGTGTACGATAACCTTAAACAGAGAAAGTATACAAACTTTTCTCGGCTGAAATAATCTGCACCCTCCAGCAGTTTAGAGGGAGTGATGAAAACGCTCTTTTCATATCTGAAAAGGTTAAAAGATGCTCGAACTGAAGAGAAATATGCAAGAACGAGCTATTGAACGCTTTTAAAATTAGTATGTTATGGGCTTGTCTAGTGGGCACACCCTACATCTGAGGGTGTGCGAAGAAATGGACACTGAGATAATAAAGTGGGCGTCAATACGTCTTATATTGAAACTTATATTACGTATTACAGTCGAACTCGCTTAGGGACCGCGATATTTACTCGTTATAACCGAGCACACGTAAAAAAGAGTTCGTGAAGTATCATTAAAACTCATACATGCTACTATGTTATTTTATTAATTTTTTTTTCTGTACGATACAATAAAAGTTAGTTAATTTGCTTTGAACTGTTTTCTTGTGCCGTTTTTCTTTGTAGAAGACTCATGACCCAAAAACTTTGTCATTTGCACCCTGTCATTAAAAAAAGTTTGAAGTTTTTCTGAGCAATCAGAAGTTATTGAGTACAATGAGAGTGATTGCGGTCGAAATTCTTCAAATTTGTCACTTTCATTGTCTTTGGAATGTAAAAGGAGTTTTCCCAAGAATGGATTAGCTGAACAGGAAGTCAATTGAAATAGTATTATGAATCACAAGTATATTGCTTGTTAAAACCAACATTTACTCGTTGAAAGAGAGTTATAGTTGTGATTTCCTCGTTAAATCAGGGCTTGTTATAAACGACTGTACATCGAAACTCTAAGCATAATCTGTGTTTGAATTTAAAGAGTTTTCAAGTCCGAAATGTCGCCGTCTGATCTTTTTAGCCTACGGAAATTAATTTGTTTTGCAGTAGAGTTCAATAATTTAGTTTTAAAATGTTTAGAAATAATTGACAATTTAAATAAAATGTATAGTCTATTCGTCAAATCGATTTTTAATTATTTGTTTTTGTTTATAAAAGTTGTACTGTTTTACCTAATGCACTCTTTTTTCCTAATTGACCTCTACCAAATCTGGAATAACTGGTCTTTTTAATATGAAGGCACCTAATAGGGTTATCACACTAGCTTGAAATCCGAGCAACTTTTTTGCCGAACAACTTTTAGACCGATTTTTTCTGTCGTTACCTTGACGGCGGCGGTCGTTTGGGTCGAACTGATAAAGTATGGAGAGA
This sequence comes from Cheiracanthium punctorium, assembly GCA_038373885.1. Classification (NCBI taxonomy): domain Eukaryota; kingdom Metazoa; phylum Arthropoda; class Arachnida; order Araneae; family Cheiracanthiidae; genus Cheiracanthium; species Cheiracanthium punctorium. Next base: position 1,692,380 of record JAWZYV010014041.1, read on the forward strand.
TGCAAGTAGAGTGTGGAATTAGAAGTCGATGCTATTGAAGAATCAATCATTATTTTAATAAATGCAATCGATTTAAGTATCGCAATCAATAACAAATCGTCGCTAATCCGATGTAAACATACCAAAGAAAGGGTTATTCTAGATGGTGAGTCACAATAAGTAACATAACAACCTACACGCCAAAGCAGCAATACCTTAACATGCGATGCCTTTTTGGCGTCGGAGAAAGTTTGTTTATTTTTACAACCCTTAATTTAAAGTCTGGCGAAAAAGTTCGTCGGGTTTTGCGTTAGTGTGATAACCCCTTTAATAGGTGGACCAACGTTAGGCTTGATATTTAAGGGTTTTTAAAAATATTTTAATGGCTCTAAATTTCAAATCGAATCATATATTTGAATTCACAGTTTAATACTGAATAAATTTTTAAAAGAAATTATATTCTAACTACAAAAATAACCGTTTTATTTTTTAAAAATGTAGACGCATACATAGTTGCCGGATTGGCGATTCGTGAATTTTTACATGTTCTCAACCAAACTTTATAGGGCTGCATTTCAGAAAATAATTGGCATAATAAAGTATAATTCAGTGAAAGTCCTAAGATACATGTACAGAATAAACTCACCAAGTTTCATCCAAATCTGCTTACCGAAAGTGTTAAAGTACATTTTGATTTTGGTTGGGTGATTTTGCTATGGAATGTCCCTAAAACAAATTGTTATGGTTTTGAAGACTGTTGGTTTTAAAATTTTCACTACTGACACCACTTTATTAAATCTTTTAGTATCTGTAACTTACACAACTTTCCGAAAAATAACTCTGCTTGATAATAAAAACTTGTTTTCATAAGCATTTAGATATTCAGAAATGTGCAGGAATTGACATATCTCTACGAGTGTCTTTGCAAAGATGGAAACGAACATTTAAGTACTATACAGCGGTATGTACAGTTGTGCCCAAAATCCGAATCCATATCAGCAGAGCTCTGTAAGAAAAAGGATATTCCGTATAAACGGATTTAGACTCGAAAAAATTTGGGGCCATATCTGGAAATGAAAACTATAAATTATCTGCTTCATATTCATATCCGCGAGACTAATTTTTTTTAACTATACATTACTCCTCTGGCAAATCGTATGCAAATACAAAAAATGTGTTTGAAAGTGTCTTATCATCGAAGTGTTCTGCATGATGCATATCTCTTTATTGTAATAATACCGTATCCTTATCTCTTACTCCAATCGTCTACCAACATCTCTGTCGACTGCTGAACATATAATACATCTTTCCCCATTCACATTTAAATGAACAAAAAAATTATGAGCTTAATATCCATCCTTATCATATTTAATAAAAGAGTTCCAAATGCTAAAGAAAGACTGCAGGATGGAAGAAAAAAAACCGGACTTTAAATGATTAAAAAAGAGAAGGAGAAGAGAAGAGACTGTTCTTTTTTCTTTTTCTTTTCTTTTCTTTTTTTTTTTTTTTTTCGACTTACAATTCGAACGTTCCACCTGAAGTAACACATTTCCGGCTCTTCGCGGTTGTGGATAGAGAGGGAGAAAAATAAAAAGAAAGAAATGGCCAGAAAAAGTAAAAGTAACTGGCACTGAAGAATATCATTATTTCAATTTTTTTTCTTTTTTTTTTTAATCGGCCGGTTCTCGTTTTCTTTTTTTCGTTTTTTCGTCTGCATCATGATTACGGTAATCGCTGAACTTCACGGTACCAGTTAGGCACTGATGGCACAACTGTGCATCGTGTGTGCATCCAGAATTTTGCTTGGCTCTACTTATTTATTTATTTTTGTCTGTTTATTTATTTAATTAGCAAACATTTGAGAATCAAGAGACTTATTTTTTCACAGAAAATTGACCAATTAAAGCATGCTGAATATTAATGTTGGATTTCTTCGTAATATTAGCAAGGCATAAGGTAGAATTTTTTTCACGTGGTTGTTCTAATTCTTATTAAAGACTTATTACAGAGAATGTAATGAAAATATTTGGAATTTCTCCCAGAAATAAATTTTGCGTCGTCTGTTCCAGTTAGACCTTGGTAAGTCTACTCTGCAGCTTCCATGTTTAACAAAATTATATAACTTTTATGATTTAATTTTTATTTGGATGTTTTCTCCGCTAACTGGTTAACGCACATGCACATGTGCTGCTCCGGATGACTTGCCAGCGTTACTCTAAGTAATAAGCTTCAAATGTTGCCACGTGTGCAAGGAAAATAAAGTGCTAAATACCTGAAGTATTATTAATCCAAATCAATTACAAATTCATCCATTTATTATTTAATTATAATTCTGCTCAACATATAACTATAAATTTTACAATGTGGTAACGGAGAATTCAATGATAACTTTACTATTTGTATGAGTTATAATACGAGTTGTGAAGAGACGTTCGGCATCCCCCCCCCAACCGAGTATCTATCGCGTAGACTTTTACATCTTTTAAGAAGCTGTCCAGTTGTTTGAAGAAGCGTCTGAAACAATTTATACTATGAACAATAAAAATTATGCAGGGCACAAATATCCGCACAAGTTGCACAAAACTTGTTGGGATGCAATTCGTTTTATAATAAAAAATCAAAATGATATTTCCCCCGCTTATTTTATTTATTTAGAGACATGTTATTGATTCGATATTGATATTCATAAGCTATTTATTGCGTTACCATAGTTACAAAATTAATTTCGCCTTGAGAATTGAGGCCATATTTCGGATGAATTGGACCCACATACAAAATAAATAAATAAAATAAAAAATAGTTCTTTTGTTAAGATATCGCGTCAAGTACTTTTTCAGAATTTAATTTTTCTTGGACATTCCTTCTACACTTTAGGGACTCTTCTTTTATGGTTTTATTGGGGCTGGATAATTTTGCTTATGGAAGCCCTAAAAGTTCCTTGTGATACGATGACAGTAACTGAATTTAGATTTAAATAGCTGTTTTTAACACAGGAAATAAAAGCACTTATTACCATTAGAGTATTTGCACTCAGCGTGAATAAAACCGTAATATAAAGATTAAAATAAATTGTACAGGGCGTCCCACAATTTCCGCAAAACTTGAATTAAACTGAAAATTAATTAATTTAGTGTTGGCAGCCGAAAAAGGAAACCAGTTTGACTGCAAACAGTTTAGGACTAGTAAAAACGCACCACTCTACGAAAGAACAACAAGTTTTCATTGTTGAACAACATTTTCAAAATAATGAAAGTTTGATTCATGATGATTTTGATGATGAATGAGGAGAAAAAACATGTGATTTAACACCATTGGATTTCTATCTTTGGGATTATTTGAAGTCAAAGATTTATGTCAACAAGCCCGCATTTATACGAAACTGGCTTGGGAAATTTCCACAAAAGAGTGCGTATGTGCGAGCAAAGTCGTGAAGATCATCTGCTCGATGTGCTATTCCATACAAAACTCTACCCTGGAAATGTCCGGGGAGATTTAAGCAGAGAGCATTGTCCTGCAACCTGACAAATAAAGACTCCACAACATATAGTTCGCTTTGCAGTTTTGGATGGTGGGTCTGGCATCATCCGCCATACGGCCCCGTTCTGGTACCCTGCGACTTTCACATGTTCGGCAAGCTCATAGAGCATTGTGCTGGAAGACTGTTTTCCAACGATGATCAGCTTCAGGCAGCTGTTATTAGATGACTCCAGGACCAAGGAAAAATTTTCTCTCATAAGGACACTAAACAACTGGTGGAATGTTCTGACAAATGTCTCTATAGCGACTGGAAGATTGTGTAGAAAAATAATGCACTGTATGTCTGTCATGTAGTATTGCACACGTCTCAATAATTTGTGTTTTTTAACTACATTTGCTCGAAATAAGATTTGGTAGCAGGCAGCAAAAATACTGTGAGCTTTTCATAGGCAGCAAAAAATATTCAGCTCAAGGCCAAAAGTTAAATTTTCGTAATAGCGGTAAATTCCAATAGTATTTTTCTCTTAACAACAACAACAAAAAAAGTTCAATTAAATGACATGACAAAAAAAAAAAAAAAAAAAAAAGCATGCCTCACTCTTTTTTAAGAATTCTGTATTTTTATATGTAACCTTAAAAAACCTATTAATTTAAAGTTAAAAACGGGCTTGTACATTTGAGAAGAATTTAACACTAAGATATTTATGTAATTTTTATTACAAATTTAATCTCTGCTTTTATAATAATGTACATTATAACTGTACCATAGAAATTATTTAACCAGACCTGAAAGGGTTGAAATACATCTAAGATAAAAAGAAATACTCAACTAATAAAGTTTTAACCCTTTGAGGCGCAACCCTTACCCAATGCTGAAAAAAGGGCAGCCGTTGCCATCGCTCGACTTAACTACCAGCAAGATGGCGGGCGATCGAAATGTTCATCGCGTGCCACAGATCTAGAGACCCTTTTTTGACGACAGCTGGCTGTGCCGGCACAGCCAACTGTCGTCAAAAAAGGGTCTCTAGATCTGTGGCACGCGATGAACGTTTCGATCGTCCGCCATCTTGCTGGTAGTTAAGTCGAGCGATGGCAACGGCTGCCCTTTTTTCAGAATTGGGCAATCTATCCAGCTGTTCTCGCATTCTTCCATTTTTCAGCAGATGTCAGTGCTGTTAAAAATAATCGTGACCATTTTTTTACGGGAAATGACGTGCTAAAAAGTAAAGGATTCTCGTGGAGCTATGTCACCCGCAACTATTTTTATAGAAATCAAATCTATTCTTCGTGACTGGCAACAGTCAAAATGTCAGAGTTTGGTGTTCCCAAAGCGGGAACACTGCGCGTTGAAGGCTTAAATAGTCGCAGCTAATTCGCCCCGAGAACTATTGTGGGCGAACCTCACGTCAATTCCCGTGGTTACTTATTTCAAGTGACTTATGAAATAAATCAAAAGTTGACTTATTTCAAGTCGTGCTACATTGTATGAGTGTAAATTATTGTTTAAATGCCCTTTTTAAATGGATTTGATCAACATTTTTTTGCGTATTTCGCTGCTGTGACTGGATTCGATAGCCCTGAAAATTCACACGGGCATTAGGAAGATGTAGAGGAAAATCTTAGTGACATTATAATTCTAAAAATTCATTGATTTTTTATTTTAAGCAGTTTACAACTACGACAGAGTACACATATCTAATACTGTTACACAGACCGACGGGCTTGGAAACTTTTACATGAAAGCAAGTAAAATCTTAAAAATGAATCTTAACTACGCTTTAAAAATCTATAAATCAACCTGTTCGTCCATTCTTTTTTCAATACTCAACAGTGAAAGATGATGAATGCAATTATTGTCAGACCAATGAACTTATAATTTTGTACAGATGCGCACAAATAATAAAAAGAAAAAGAAAAAAATGAAGAAAATCTGAAACCTTTTCAGATTTTAAATACGCACCAAAGTGCTATATATTAAAAGCGTATCATAATTTATGCGTCGTCCCTATTTTCTTCCTTATTCCATAAGGTTGGAAAGTGTATCATTGTTCATGAGTGAGCAGTATTTTTCTTCCTTATTTTATAAAAACCATCTTTGGAATCGAAATCTATCTTAAAATCGCCTACTAAAACTATTTTACAATCTTCGCCATGTATATTACAACTATACTTCACAGTTTTAAATATTGTTTCGAATGTGCATCATAATCCATGAGTGTGCCGTGTTTGTCTTTCTTGGGTTGATTTCTACTTTAACGCCCCAACTCTCGCCAAGGTGGCGATCATTAAACATATAGAGTAACCATGACGATTTTTTGTATTTATGTGGCAATCGTAATTTAGAATTAAAATGGCGATTTGGAACAACCTGTAAGTACAGCATTCCGTTACATTTTTATTTATTTTGGGTTGCCAATTAATGTAGTTTTAATAATTAAGTGTCTTCAAATTCCTTAACTAGTGCGTTTATCACTAATTTGTTCACTTTAGTTTTCATGTAGTTGTTTAGGGAGCGTTGAAACTTGTGCATAACTCCTAGAGACCCATGACTTCCAAGCTCGCCAAAGGGCGGGGAATTTTTAGGTTGGCGAAAGTAGGGGCGTTAAAATAGGAATCAACTCTTTCTTGAACCATAAAGCACATCTTTGGAATCCAAATCTATCTTAACCTACGCCTATTGATACTGTTTTAAAATCTTCACCAGGCATATTCGAACTATAGGCATATTCCAAATATATCTCGTAGACATTTTAAATACTGTTTGGAATGAGCATCATAATCCATGAGTGTATCGTGTTTTCCTTCTTTGTTCCATAAAACACTTCTTCGGAATAGAAATCTATATTAAAATCGCCTACCAAAACTGTTTAACAATTTTCGCCAGGCATAGTCAAACTACACTTCACCTTTATAAATACCATTTGGAAAGTGTATCATAATCTATGATGTGTACCGTATTTGTTTTCACTATTCTATAAAACACTTCTTCGGAATTAAAATCTATATTTAAATCGTCTACTAAAACTATTTTACAATATTCGCCAGGCGTTTTCTAACTATACTCAAAATATATCTATTATATAAATTGTCGCATTTTGGCACCCAGTTTAGCGATCATTTATCAAAAATTGCAAACCTTGTGCGACTTTCAACATTTTATTAACGCCCCCCCCCCCCTCCACGTTATCTGGCAAACAAATTTTAAAAGTGACTCGACTCGAAAATTGTACCAAAATCGTGTCTACACAAGAAGCAAGGTTGAAATTAATAACACTCTGGTGCTAATAATAATAATAATAAATTTGAAAATTCATTTTTTAACTTAAACAATTTTTTTTTTTCAATTTTGAGAACATCTTCAACGCTGCCAATCGTTTGAACATTTTCAGTAAAATATAGGTCAAATTCTGTTATCTTAAAAATTCTCCCACTTTCCGATTTTTAGCGATTTTCAACCGATTTTCACGTTTGAAAAGTGCGTTTACCCTTTTCAAAACCAATAAGCGTGGAGTGTTTGCACCGATATATCCACAGCTAAACAGAACTTTTCTTTTATTCTTTCCTTTTTCCACAGTAGTTAAGTTTTACGCAGTGCCGCTTCATGAAATAAGCAAAAATAACGAAGAATCCTTCCAAAGACCTCCTTTCCCAATTCTTTCTTTACCTTCCGAGTAGATGCAACAAGTGCTGAAAATTCTAAAAAAATCTACAGTGTTATGAATTTCAGGGATAACCCACTCTTCTGGGGATGAGACTAGTCTAAAATTCGTATTCCACGCGTCAAATGATTAAATTTTGCATTTTGTTGCATCCAAATACGTTAACCCTTGAACGCGCAGTGTTCCCGCTCTGGGAACACCAAACTCTGACGTTTTGACTGTTGCCAGTCACGAAGAATAGATTGGATTTCTATAAAAATAGTTGCGGGTGACATAGCTCCACGAGAATCCTTTACTTTTTAGCACGTCATTTCCCGTAACAAAAATTGTCACGATTATTTTTAACAGCACTGACATCTGCTGAAAAATGGAAGAATGCGAGAACAGCTGGATAGATTGCCCAATGCTGAAAAAAGGGCAGCCGTTGCCATCGCTCGACTTAACTACCAGCAAGATGGCGGACGATCGAAACGTTCATCGCGTGCCACAGATCTAGAGACCCTTTTTTACGCAGCTGGCTGTGCCCACAGCCAGCTGTCGTCAAAATGGGTCTCTAGATCTGTGGCACGCGATGAACGTTTCGATCGTCCGCCATCTTGCTGGTAGTTAAGTCGAGCGATGGCAACTGCTGCCCTTTTTTCAGCATTGGGAAAAGTGTTGCGCCTCAAAGGGTTAATTAGAACGGGAGTTTGTGGGTTTCCCCATTGTTTAACATAGGAGTTTCTCGAATTCTCGAGATATATTACTGCCAGAGCTTAGATTAACTTCACTTTTGGAAACTTATTTGCGGCACCAAATTTGGCGATATTTCGCCAAAAAGTCGCCAAGGTTGTTAGCATGTTGGACATTTGTCGCGATTTTATTAAAGGGACCTGTAATGTTTCTTATCCTTATTTAGTATTACGCAATAGCCTAGTGTTAATCTATTACTTTTCCATTACGCAATCGAATTCGGGTTTGATCTGGATTATTCCGGAGATGGTTTTCTCGGAACATCGGCAGAAGCTATAAAAGAGCAGGGTTGCTCCAGAACAGAGTTAGCGGTCATCGAACGCTCACTGAATTTATTGCATTAGGCCGTGGATTGTGCTATTGTAAGCGATATTTTGACAGTGTTTAGAAGCTCCCCCCCCCCCCCCCCCCGAAACCTGTAAGTTAATGCTTTATTGCTCTATGCCAGGGATGGGCAAACTTTTTCGGTCGCGGGCCAAAAATCGAAAAAAAAAAAAGTTTGGCGGGCCAAGATAAATTTTTCTAAAATTTTAAAAACAATATACAAGTATTACAATTTAAATATGTTAATGAGATGAATGAAATTGCGATTTCATTTTTAAAAGTTCCTTATATTGAGGTTCGAAGTGAGATGCACTGATTCTAAGGAACGAGGCTAAATGCTCATCTGTCAGTCTACTTCTGAAAGAATTCTTTCTAAGGTTCATAGTTGAAAACACTTGTTCACATATATAAGATGAAGCAAACATAGCACTGATTTTCTGGGGCGAGATATTAAATTTGGGAAACTTACTTTCGATAATGATTTGTAAAACTCTACTTTGGCATATTTAGAAACAACTGCTTGAGATGATTGTTAGATTGCAACTCAATTAATTCAAGCTGCAAATCTGACCTCACTGCTTCACAATTTACGATGAAAGGCATGGTAAAAATATCCAATTCTGTTTGAATGGCACTGAAATCTTGAAATCTGCGTTCGAACTCAAAATGCAGTTTTTTCAAGCCATCTTCATAATTCTTAATATGGATATATAATATATAAATATATATTTTCTTTTAATTTCCGTCGGACCGGCAAATTAAAATTCTATCCGCGGGCCAGATAAAACCTTCCGGCGGGCCGGATTTGGCCCGCGGGCCGTAGTTTGCCCATCCCTGCTCTCCCCTGCTGAGGAACAGATGTCCATTTTCCTCCAGTATTTCCGCTGAAGTTTAGTCGGTGGAGTGGAAGTGTTTTTATTTTGTGTGTGGAATACCGGCATCAATGAGAAAGCTTCGGGTCTAAGCTGACTGTTTCAAGTCAAGTTACTTACTCTTTATTAATTCTTATGATTTGTGAGAAACAGATTGTTCGACGAAGTTCTAGCAACAATAAAATGTGTGCTTCGTCACAAGTGAACTGTTTACTAGAACTTTCGGCATGCATTGGACTTTTAACCCTCTCGTCACCGAATTAGGAAAAATCAGAGAAAAAAAATCTGTCTAGCACTTAATGCATCTGAAATACTATTATAAATGATGCAAAACTATTTTTTTCTAATGTCGATTAATATTAGATTTTTCTAATATTAATTTCTGCATTTTCGAAGCATTTTATTATAATAAAATTAATTTAAAAGGATGCACATATTAGGTAAAGGTTGAGGAATAAGAAAAAAACTATGCTTACCTTAAAAAGAAAAAAAAACTGTAAAAAAGCAGCGTCAATATTTTCTTAATTTTTCTCCTGAAACAATGAAGTGAAAACTGTAAAAAAATGATCTAAATTGACTAATTCTGCTATCTAGGCACGATTTATGCATCTAGTTAAGAGCCTCCTATACTTTCTACATGAATGAATAATATTGATATCACTGAAATAAAAAAATACTACTTTTAATTGTTTTCTCTCTAAAGATTGCTATTTGAAGTAGGAGCCTCATATGAGGTTCAGGGTGACGAGAGGGTTAAACGACAAACTCGAGAATTAAACAGAGTTTTCGTATTACTAATATACATTTTTAATAAAATGTTCTATTCCCTCCCCTTTTGCCAGGATTATACGACAATGTTGTACAGACAATTGTTAAAAAATATTTATTGTCGGTTATCGTCGTCTGTTCTCGCATTCTTCCATTTTTCAGCAAATGTCAGTGCTGTTAAAAATAATCGTTATAATTTTTGTTACGGGAAATGACGTGCTAAAAAGTAAAGGATTCTCTTGGAGCTATGTCATCCGCAACTATTTTTTATAGAAATCAAATCTATTCTTCATGGCAACAGTCAAAACGTCAGAGTTTAGTGTTCCCATAGCGGGAACACTGCGCGTTAAGGGTTACATTTAAGTTGGATAGGTATGAAACTATCCCAAAATTCTTGTTTCGTGAAAATTTTCGAAAATTATTTTATTTGCTTTGGACATAGGATTAGGATTCCAAAACAGTTTCACTTTTGTTTCTACGATTGCTAGAAGCTAAGTTATAAGAGAAATAATAATCCAGAAGGATGGTATTTTGTACAGTAGTAAAATCTTTGAACGCATTTTCTGAAAAAGTGTGTTTTCCGTAAATTTTCGTTAGGATAAATGTCATATCTCATAACGAGTTTAGGATAGTGACTAGATATTTTGCCAGGATATTTTAATCATTTCTAGCTGATTTATGAAGCAGAATATAATATTTCTGTGTTAAATTATTAATTCATGACATTTTTTCTTAAAAAATGATTTGTTTTAGAAAAATACTGAGTTTTTTTAAATTGAGATACTTTCATAACTATTAGAATTTTCGCAAATCTTTCAGTTCATATCACAGATAAATACGTTTGTTTGTATAAATATTATAAAAAAATATTTATTATAATTCCTTATAGGAGATGTGGCGTGAATTCCATTTTTAATTAAAATTTCACTTAAATTTGCTAATATTTCGAGGATTACATTAAATTTCATGTTAATTAAATTTATACATTTTAATTAAAAACATAAATTTTCCATTAAAATGTTATTGTTTTTTTTTTTAAGTGCCCCGAAGGTAGTTTCATTCCTTAACTTATAAAAAACGTTAGATACACCCTCCAAAAAAAGTATTCGAGCAAGAGAGAAATTTTCTATTTTAGATTTGCGAATAATAATTGAGTTTTTGAAAAACGCACAACCTGACAGAAATATGGAAAGTCATATTTATACATAGGATAATTCATATTCTATAAAAAATAATTTTTAATATACGAAACCAACGTAGGAAATTTCTCTCTTGCTCGAATACTTTTTTTGGAGGGTGTACTTAACTTTGATAGTTAACTTTTTTTATCTTAAGTTTTTTTTTTATTTTAAACACGACAATCTAAAAATTAAATTCAGGACATTTTGAAATTCCTCCTCCAAAGAAGGTGGGTGATTACCCCCTCTTCTTTACATATCTTTATTTAAAAAAAAATAGTCGCCAATAAAAATCGGTTTAAAATGTAAAAAATATGAATCCATTGTTTAGGTACAACTTTGTTCAGGTAAAAAAAAAAAAAAAAAGTGATTGAATTCACACACACACAAAATATTTGTGTGAATTTCATGTAATGAGGGGAAAGAACGACATTACTTTCCGGAACACTAACTCCAAAAAAAAAAAAAAAAAAAAAAAAAAAAAAAAGTAAAAAAGAAAGTGTTCGAGTAATAAGCAAATTTTCCATTTTAGTTTTGTCAATAACTAATTAGATTTTGGAAAGCAAAACATTGTGTAGAAACACAGCGTAACTAACTTACTAAGGACAAGGGGGTTCAACCCCCCCCCTCAAAAAACATTAATCAGATATCAGCTGCTACCATTACATAATACACATGGGCGCCGGCAGCATAGGGCAAAGGGGGGGCAATGCCCCCCTGGATTTTTGTATGCAGTGTTTTCCCTTGCTTTTTTTGCTCTTTTCAACTTGGTAACCATACATTAAAGTAGTCTTTGCCCCCTTGAGTAGTCCTTGCTCCCCCTCTGGAGTTGTCTTTGCCCCCCCCCTGGGAAATATTCTGCCGGCGCCCATGATAATACACGATTCGCTTTTACGGAGAACAGTATCTTAAATATGGAACTGGAGTAGGAAATTTGACTTCGAATACTTTCATCTGAAGTTGTACGAATAATAAAAAGTGTCTTATGATACCAATCTCCCTTATCTCCAGCGTTGTGGAAAATTAACGCAAGATGATCCCAAAGATTGATTGTACACAGCTTAAACTTAATCATAAAACCCTGCAGGAACGAAGATCAAACTCTTTTATTCCGAGAAGATTTAAAATAAACACTGTAGAGTAAATCCCAAGTACAATTTCCTCAGCTGTGAATTTGTAATTCGAAATGCAGCGCTTAAAATTCGCCAACCGTTTGTCGCCAACGGCAGATCGCGTACAACGTTTTTTTCCCTCCAACATCTGGACGAAAGTTTTTCGCCAACTCCAACGCTAATTGAAACAGAATGGTTTGAAAGCCTCTGTTTTGAGGCAGCCCCTCCCAGCAGCTGGCTTGATCGGAGAAACCCAAGAAAACACCGTTTCAGAAAAGCCCCAGTTTTCGTTTCGGTAGGAGCGCGTGCCGATAATGCGGTAGATATCGTTTTGCACGAGATCAAGTTTTTTTTTATTTTCCGTAGTTTGCGACTGTTTATTTATTTTTTTGGTGTGTTTTCTGCAAAACCCAATAATATAATTTTGTGCGTTAGCATGATCAGTTGTTTTGGAATATACCATTCGTAGCGGACTAAATATTAAAAAGTGGTAAGTTTGATTTTTTTTTTAAACTTATATTTGAAGTTATGTTTTTTTTTAAATTATTATTATTCAGATAATATTTTTTTGAAACGACAATTTTATCTTATTTTTTTACATCCTTTATGTATTTTAGTTTGCTTTAAACTAGGGGAAAATTTTATTCCAATTTTGACGGCAAAATATTATACCAGTAATGAAGACAAATCAGGCCCGGACTGGCTGCTTTTGGGGGACCCTCCGCTATGGATTGAAAAAAAAAAAAGCCCCTTTACTGGGGAATTTGATATTAGAACATGTAATGTTTGAAAATTAAGCTTACGTGCCTAGAAACTGCATTGAACTATTTTAAAGCCCCGACTCTTCGGGGGGGGCCCCTGGGGTCCTCCGCTACGCCACTGTGTAAGGGCGTAAGATTACTAAGGTATAAATAATTAAATTAATGTGATCTATATAAATTTACTCTAAAGTAGTATAATCATATGCTTACAATTGGGGGGCGGTTGTCGGGCCTCCCTTGAGACTGGGGCCCTCGGAAATCACCGACTATCCGACCTGGCTAGTCCGGACCTGAGACAAATAGAAGTCAGTAATACTATATTAGCCCGAAAATAACGCGATATTTTTTGACTGATCATTTCCCGTTAAAAACTTGACTCGCGCTAAATTCGCTTCTTAAATGTAGGATTTTTCTAATTATCTTGAAAAATTTCGAGGTCCCGTTATATTCGAGGCCGCGTTATATTCGTGCTAATACGGTAGATAAAAATTGTATTCCGTCCTGTGACAGTCTTTGTGTCATACATTGGCGTAGGACCTAACATTAATAAATATGTGTTTGTAATTTAAAGTAATTGATTTTTTTAAAAATCAAGTTTCTAAACCGAAATAGTTCATCGTATTTATTTCATTCTTTATAAATGTTTTCTTAACTTCAAATTATGACAAAAAAAAAAAAAAAAAAAAAACTTGTAATTTTCACTGTAAAAAATACACAAATGACTCTAACGATTTTAAGAAAATGTCATATAAAAATGTTAAAAAGTGTTTACACATTAGTGTGTGTTAGTAATAGTTTATTTCCCAACACTTTTTAATTTATTTTAATTTATTTTTCTCTCTCTATCATGCTTATCCTGAGCATTTTTTAAAACATTATTCTTTTTACTAAATTTTTTTTTCTCCAAATTCTACAGCGGTCAGTAATTTTAACTGTCATTCTACCTGTCCAAGGCTGTAGTCTGGGCGGTTTGATACCCCCCCCCCCCCTGTAGTTTTTGTCTACGTTGATTTTGGAGGTCAGCTAAAGATGAAAACATTTCAGCGCTACATATCCCTTTCTCGACTAAGGGCGTGTCCAGCCCCCTAAACACCCCCTTTATAGTATATACGTACTCGTCTGGAGGGTTTTGCTAATCTTACTGATTTAAAAAAATACTTGTGAGATGTATATTTATATATATATATTTTAAATTATAAACTTCAAACTGTTCTTATCCAATGAAGGCAGGGGCAATTTAAATATACTAATAACTGATGAGAAAATATTGGAATAAGTATGCATGCTTTAAAGTACAAAAAAAGTTTCTCTTAGTAAAACAATTTTTAACATAAAATTTTTACAGACTTAACAAAGTGTTGTAGAAATGCCTGAGACTAGGTTTTATTTGTAAGTAAAATTTGTTAAAACATAACAAATATGACAAAAAATACTGAAAAGAAACTGGTGTTTAAAAGATGGATAAAATAAAATCAAACTTTGTAAAATAGCACCCATAAAAAGTACTCATCATTAAGGAAAGTAGGTTTCGGTAAGCAAGCCCCACCAGTAGCCGAGCACATTTGCGCTCTCAACGGGCAGACGGAAGGTGCCTGGTTCAAACCCAGGTCGCGTCAGTTGACCTAGCCATTCGGAGTTTTTCGTCGTTTTCTTCGACACTTCGCATAAATACGGGTTAGAATTCCTTAGAAAATCCCCCACGGAGGGCAATTCCCCTCGGCCTAGATCCCTCGCGTAGATAATTGGCCGTAATACCACATTTAATTTCATTTTTCCAGCGAGAAATTCATTTCATTTCACTTTTCCTGCCTGCCATCAAAGAAGAGAGAGAACAGTTACCATTTATATATACAATAAAGCACCGTTTATGAGACTGTGAAGGGACCGCAAGTCTGTGAAGGCAAACGTATAAATGAAAAGACGTATAAGTGAAGCATTAATAAACCAATCATTTTAATTATTACAAGTTTACCGCTAAGAGGGATCGATCCAGGAATTTTTCCTAGGTCCTATTTTTGTGAAAATTTCTTAAAAAATCTTTCATAGTGGTCTCATGTGCTGATTGTCTTTGAATATTATAATATTTTAGCTAAACTAGAGGGAAAAGCCCGTTCTGGAGGCAATTACAACGGGCGCTAGAAAAAACATTTGACGAAAATATGTCTACACTCAATATATTTAATCTTCGTCCACCTAAAATAAATAACTTCATATTCAATTTTTATTATACACCCAAATCGAATTTCATGCTCTTCTGGAAATGCGCAGAAACTTTTCGCATTCGAACGATTTCGTTTTGTGTACTCAGCACCTCTTATATTAATGCTTCAGCAGACGATTATTTTAATGAAAAAAAAATTAAACCATGTTACCTGGAAAAACTATTTTAAACGAATTGGAATCCCAATTGTGTGACGTCATTTTCACTTGAAAAAGGTAATTTTGTCACGCAAATGATTCACTTTTTTGACTCTCGGAAATAAAATGGAGCTGAAAAGAGCGAAAAATCGCCTAAAAATGAGGGAACGGGTGGATTTTCAGATTTTTAAAGTAGCTCAGATTGTTTTCTATATTTTTATACATGATTATGAAAAATTTCAAGCGGATCGTACAAACGGTGTGAATTTTATTACAGTTTTAGACAATAACTTTTTAATCTGTTTGGATTAATGACGGCAAAAGTTTTGTTTTGAAGTGGTCGGACCGGAATTGTTAGAGAGTGAGTGAGTCAGGGATCAGCGTAACTATACATTAGGATTAGTTCATGAAACGTTTTTCCTCTCGTGATTAGGGAAACAAAATAATTTTTACGGTTTTCAATTTATTCGATTGTGTTTTTAAAGTGATGCACCGTAACTTCTTCACATTCTTCTTCACCATCGCTGAAAATTAGCGTCAGATAATTAAGCGAAATTTCCCCCTCCCACTTCCTAAATAGAATTTTAATGACTGAGACTGCAAATTTTCGAATTTCAGGAAGGGACGTATAACTGAAATTGTGCGTCTTATAAACGAAGTATTCTTGTATTAAAATGAACAGAAAGGAATCGGGACTTCACGAAAATGACGTATAAATGTAAAAGTCGTGTAAATGAGGAACGTCTAAACGACGCTTTACTGCACATATGAAGGGTGCCCCCAAAAAGGTGCTATCTTGTTTTAATTCTTTATGTATTAGAAATAAGGGGGGGGCAATGAAAATTGAAAGAGATGTTCAAAATAAGGTCGGAAATAACACAACGTCAAGAAAAAAAATACTCTCGTTCATTTTTAAAAAGTTACACCTTTTAAATTTTTATACAACCCCTCACAAAAAAATTCCTAGTTAGTGAAATGTGCAATGTACATTAAATATGTAAAGCATAAAATTTTAGTCTTTCATCATTCAACGTCTCATATATATTTTTAAACAAAGACGATTTTGGGGCTATCAGTGGCGTAGCCAAGGTGGTGGTTAGGGAGTTCATAACCCCCAGGAGGAATTTTTTTGCCATACAAAATGTATATTTTTCACTCCCTTATCCCACACACGTATACATATATATGAGTTGCAATAGTCGTAACCCCCCCCCATGAAAAATTTCTGACTACGCCGCTGGGGCCTATACGCAAATTTGTATGTAAACGTTTATTGCTAGAGTGTAAAAGAATATTTTCTTTCGTAATTTCTGTACGACACCTGAAATGCGATCATCCGATGTTCCCTTAGATTTTTCTCTTCGAGAGCCATTGAAAAGCGACTTAAGTCAGCATAGATTTATCTTCATATCTACAGTTTTTAGGTGTGTAATTCTAAAATTTATACATCTCCTCATTAGTCTGTGAAGCACATTTTACTAATTGGGAATTTTTTTTTCACGGAGTCGTATAAAAATTTAAAACGTGCAACTTTTTTTAAAAATCAACAAGCGGAGTTTTTTCTTGACGTTGCGTTATTTCCGACCTTATTTTGAGCATTTTTTTCAATTTACATTGCCCACTTATCTCTAACCACTTATCCCAATATAAGCCCGTTACCACCTTTTTGGGAAACCCCTGTATATTTAAACTAAAAGGTTCGTAGATGATATTTGAAAGGACCGTAAGCGTATACAGTCGGTACTTTTATAGCTGAGAGATTCAAAAGCCGACTCCTAATAATGCTCGGACTTTTTAATATTATTCGGAATATTTGTATCGTCTGTTCTTGTTTGGGTTTTTCGATTAAAATTAGTATGCTGAGCTTAAAAGAGGATTTTCCTTAACTTTTGAAGATTTGTAAGATTCCTGCTGGAATGATTTACATAAACATCAAGAGTGGTGCTGCATTCCCCCCCCCCCCACACACACACATGTGATGTGTATATTTTCAAGCTTTAAAGCCCTCGTGAACTTTAACCCTTTGAGGCGCAACCCTTTCCCAATGCTGAAAAAGGGCAGCCGTTGTCATCGCTCGACTTAACTAGGCTATGCGGCACAGCCAGCTGTCGTAAAAAAAAAGGTCTCTAGATCTGCGGCACGCGATGAATGTTTCAATCGTCCACCATCTTGCTGGTAGTTAAGTCGTGCGATGGCAACGGCTGCCTTTTTTCAGCATTGGGCAATCTATCCAGCTGTTCTCACGTTCTTCCATTTTTCAGCAGATGTCGGTGCTGTTAAAAATAATCTTTTACGGCAAATGACGTGCTAAAAAGTAGAGGATTCTCGTGGAGCTATGTCAACCGTAACTATTTTTATAAAAATCCAATCTATTCTTCGTGACTGGCAACAGTCAAAACCTCAGAGTTCGGTGTTCCCAGAGCGGGAACACTGCGTGTTAAAGGATTAAACTATGAGCTTTTCATTAAAAGTAAAGGAATCCCCCCGTATAGTTTTAATTTACCATGTAGTCGATGTAACTGGGGAAAGGAGAAAAAAAAAGCTGAGAGAGTCAGGGAAATGCTGAATCACGTGACATGGAATGGCCCAGAATAAAATATTTCGTACGTTCTAAAAAAGTTTTGCAAGAATTTTTATTTCCGTATTTTATGTTTCGAATTTTAAACTTTTTGTTCTTAGAATAGCATCATTTAGCTCACTTCAGTACATCATCTTTCAACTGAGTGTGGTTCTATAAAGGGTTAAGTGCTTCTCGAATAAACGATTAAAAATTGCTTTAACTAAAGCTTCTCCTCTGATAAAATATAGTGAAGAAACATTTATCCTTTTTATGTAGCACATAAATTTTTTTATATCATTATTTTTTCTTTACGAACATACACAAAAAATAAAGATAAAAGCCAGCAGCGTATTTAATATTTCTTGAAAAAAAAAAAAGGATAGGATGAAATATTATTTTTTGACCAAGTAAATGTTGTGGATAAGGAATTTCTCCGGTATTGCTACACACTATGTTTGCACCGCATATCGTCTTTATACGATCCCTGTAATTTTATTCAAGGCATATATTATCAAATATCCGCATATTATCAAATAACTTGTGGTTAAACAGCCAAAAATAAATTTTTACATATGGGATTTTTAGAGAAATATTCTAAACGAAAACATTATCCAAAAAATTTTCCTACGGGTTAGGCCCTCCTCTTAGAAAGACCCCCCACAGAGGGCACCCCACCTCTCGGCCTAGATCCCTCGTGCAGAAAATTGGCTGTAATCCCACAACATCAAACAAAAGATTTTCAAGTGGCAACAAGTGAGTTTAGCCTGCTCACCATTCTACTTATATTCCTCGCCAGAGTAACATTAACATCAGGGTTTTATAAAACCCGGTTTTTTTTAAAAACCCAACCCGGGTGGGTTTTATTGGGTTTTTTTGGGTCTTATTAAGTTTTTTTATAGTATAACACTTTTTGTGTTTAAATTTTATGGTTTTATTTCAAAACAGCATAATTTTAGTGTAAAAAAAAACTTTCATTACAAAATAATAATTAATTAATTAATTAAAATATAAAAAAAAATTCAACTTTAATGCAGTACTATCTTTTACTGCTGACGTTTATAAAGGGCTCCTAATTTGTTTTATGACCATAGATAAAAGTATATTATTGTTCACTTAGAAAAATATGTTGTTTTTGATTGGCTGTTTTCTATTACTTTTTAAATTTATGAACTTTTTAATTTTTTTACCTTTATGTTTTTTAAGTCATAGTTATATTTCCTAGTTAGAATATAAGTCAGTAAACCCTTTGCAGGCCAACTTACTGCAGAACTACTATTTATTTAATAATTTTCTTTATAGTTATTCATTTTTGCTTTGAATATATATTCCTTTTTACTTTAAAAAATCTAGAATTAATATGTCTGATATTAAATCCCACATAAACAATGTATAATGAATCAGTTTTATATTTCTCAGTACTAAAGTAATGCAGCAACTAATAGAATACAGGATGGTTTCCTGAACCTGAATTCATTCTTGAGATGCATGCTTGTAAGCTGTAAGAGAGAGACATGTCCCATTCTTCTCTTATCTGGGAAAGGATTTTTTTTTTGTCACTATACTGATAATTACATATTTTATTCGTATTTAAAACTTATTTATTAAAGAGATAAATTACTAAGTTATCCCTGCCTGCATTCTACACCTGTTCATTTCAAAACAAATATTGCAGATAGAATTGGCTCAAGGTATTATTTTTAAAAAGGTTATTATTCTTTATGTTGAAGTTGGAAAAATAATTATTAAAAAAAATAAACTGGCATATTTATATTTATCTAATATAATGCACTAAGTTATGTAGGTAATATTATATGTATTTAATGTCAAATAACAAATGATTTAAATGAAAGAAAGAGAAAAAATTTGATAATTTTTAATAAACCCCCAAAAAACCCACTTCTGTGTGGGTTTTATTGGGATTTTTAAGTGGGTTTTTTTTTGTTTGTGGGCGGGTCCGAAACCCTGATTAACATACTCACGGACATATAAAAGGAGGGTGTTTAGGGGGTCTGGACACCCCCTTAATGTACGTAAAAACGCTAATTTTGACCACACACCCAGCTTTTGTATCCACGTCTTAAAAAATTAAGAATGGGGCCGAAAAAGAAAATATTTCAAAACCAAAACATTCCATTTTAGACAGATTGCACAGTATTAACTATAATAAAATAAAACACTCCTACTAAGTTGTGTAGTAGCTAAAATCCTCTTCTATCATACCTTGGGCCCGGATTCGATTACCGGTTTGGGCTTGGGTGTTAACTTGTTTTCCGTTCATAGGGGGTAATGTTGACCGTCCACTGTGTGTCCCCATAATAAAACAGGCAATAATCCGGGCCCTAGTAATGGCCAACGCTTAAATACTGAAAAATCCCCCCCCTCTCTCTTTTGCTCCAATTTTATGTAGATAAGCTTGGATTCTTCTGAAATGGTCACGTATTATCAAATGGATATTAGTATTTCATTTCTCTTTGATTCTGCGATGAACAAGAAAGATAATTCATGCTGAAGTCATTGATTGTACAACATCTTCCAACACCGTCTTATTTACGCATGAGTGAAGTATATTTAAATCTTTTTGCTCAGATTTTTAACAAAAATTCGAGGCCAGTGATTACCCCCCCCCCCCCACCGATGGAAGCTGATTAAGGCTGTAATTCGAAGGGTGGGGGAGGACTGCTTTTGGTCTTGGTACACAAATTAAAATAAACTATTGCAGCACGGTCTCGAAAAAATTCAAGATGGTTTTTCATAAACTGCATTACACACTGTAATAAGCGCAAGAACTTTGTCTTTTGTGAAACTTTCAGAAGAAATTCTTAAAGTTGGAACTGCACTGCAAAATTTTTCCAAGAGTGACACGTTTTGCAAAATTTTCGATTTTTAAGAATTTTCAAAACATTTTGTAACTGATATAGTTTTATCGTTTAATTCAGTATGTGGTACCGCTTGTAAGGAGACCTCAAAATTTTGAGGTGCCGGACATAATTAGTTTATTCGTACTTATGTTCCAGAATCGCATGATTTTTTGAGCTACACCGTTAAGGGGGAAAAAATTAAATACTTTCAGATTGTAAACTTGCACCACAGTGCTATGGGGGGGGGGGGAAGTGTATATAAAATCCATGCGTTGAGCCTATTTTCGTTTCTTGTGTCTCTGTGCTGGAAAGTGTAATTGCCGAAAAATTGCCAAACATGACAACTATATATTTTGCTGCATTGCACTTAAAAAATTGCCATGCAAATCTGTATTTAATTTTTTTGTTTTTGTTTTCTGAAATTTTTGTTTGTCTTGTTGTTTTGTAGTGTATATAAGAGTAACACAACATATACGGAAATATTTAAAATTTTTATTATCTTTTAATCCTGTGGCATAATTTGTTCTTGTTTTGATCAGTGACAGAATGATTGCCACTGACACTCTGGTTATTTACATTTTTAACATAAATACTTAAATAAAATTTCATAAATACTGAGCTCTTGCTTATTTTTTATATTTACTTATTGGTGTTCTTTTTTTTTATTTTATAAAATTACCTATACAGTAATATATTTTGTTCCGGCAAATTCTTTATATACTCAGGATAGACAACAGTTACTTGTAAGATAAAAGTAACGTTTAACAAATCATTTCATTCAACTTTGTGGTATTATATTTTCACCTTTTATTCTGAATATTTTATAAATAATTTAATTTCTACTTTCACCCATCTTAACAATATTATCCTAAATCTAAATTTTTTTCACAAAAATACGAACATTTTCTGCTATTGAATTGGCGAAACACTTAAACGTTAAAGGGAAAATACTTTGGTTAGCAAAAAGTCTTGTTCGAATTCATAGCGGGTGCATAAATTCAATAGATTCACAGAATTAAATATGGCGAACTTAACTTATGTAGTTTTACTGTAGGTTTTCCATTGATCCAAAAACGTAAATCTGTTTGCACACAAAATTAAATATTCTCCCGTACCACCGTGCGATATATTGAAAAAACCACGACCATCATCAACAGCAACAAGAACATAAAAAAAAGAATAAAAACTTTAACCATTTTTAAGTGACCTACTTCGGAAAAAGCATCATTCATGCGTTCCACGAATGATTATCCCGGTAATGTACTACCTTTTTTTTTCGATTATCGATCTTGTAATTCGAATACTGCCTGGTGAATTATCAGACGATTTTCAGAAAGAGTTCTGCATGTGTTGAGATAGGCTGCAAGTAAAAAATAAATAAATAAAAAGAACAAAAAATAAATATGGATACCGCATTGATTTATTCACTGCTACCGAAATTCTCAATAAACTTGCGCTGTAACGTCTGCTGAAGCTGTGTCAGGCGTATAAAAATAATAAAAGATCTATAATTTCAACCCGAAACACGTGGAGTATATCCGATAAAGCGGTTCTGGAAACTCATGGAAGTTTGATGTAATTAATGTTGTTCTTTATTGTTTCGGAGGGATAAAATAATGCTTTAAAGAAAGTTTAATATGTAAACGAATAAAGAAAATATACAGAGTGTTCAGGAACTTCGTGCACAAACTTGGAGGGGAGGTACACAACATCGTTAGGAACCATAATTATACAGGAAATCATTGGTGGAAATCGATAGGTGGCGCTGTACGCGAGGTCTCAAGGTCGTCACGTGTGGCTTTGTCATATCTGCCCCACCATGGACAAGTGGATAAGACACTGAACATGGTAGATGGCCGGAGTGTGAAGGTTCAGGATTGTCGCGTGGATGTAGATCTAACAGTCTGGAGTATTGGGCAGTTTTCTCCAGATGGAATGTGAATACTCGTTAGAACACCTTAAAAAGTCCTCAGTCCAAGGCACCCCCCGTGCAGGTCCCCCTCGTGTTGGCTTGTCATAAAGCAAAACAAACATATCTGCCAACTTAAGTATTGTCGGAAGATTATCGAACACAACTTCCAAAAGTTTTATTTTGCATTTAGGATTTTGATTTATCCAAACATGAAATCGCTAAAAAGAAGGAATTACTATACATGATATTAAAAAAAAAAAAAACCCATAAAAGTTGGCAGATGTGACAACGAGGAAGCCACACGCGCCGATCTCAACAGCACCACCTATCCATTCCCCCATTTGCTTTCCTGTGTAATAATGGTTTCTAACGATGTCGCCTAACTCCCCTCCAAGTTAGTACACGAAGTTCCGGGACAACCTGTATATTAGAAACTGGGTTCCTGGAAATAGTGTTTTCTGCAATTAGGGAGCATTTCGTTTGGATTATGAAACAACGTTTTGGTTTTGAGTGTTTGCTGAGAAAACGTCTACTTGCTGTATGTAGTACTGTTGGCTGCAATTTTTTTTTTTCTTTTTCCTAATTTTGATAAAATAGGGAAATTTGTTACGCTGATTTTCCAACAGTTGAATGGAGATTTTATCTTTCAGTAAGTGATTTTGTAAGATATTTACCTAATCTTGAAGGAGAGCTGATTCATCAGTGGCATTCCTATTGGCATCCACTTTAATTGCAGTACAACTGGTACTAATTTTATAGAAACAATCCCTAAAAGATTTCTGATATTTGAATTATATATTTTGAAGCTAACGAGAATTTTAAAAAAAAAATCGCCGAAAAATCTAGTGAAAAAAACCATACAGCTGCCGGATAACCGGATATCCGGCTGAAAGTTTGGACCGGTATCCGGTCAAGTTGATATCCGTAGCAACACTAAAAATCATACGTAATAGATTGAGAAAATTAGAGGGTTTTTTAATTATTAAATTTTTTGAAACAGAGCCCCCTTTAATGTTTGCTTTATGCAAGTACACTCTTTTTGCAGTGAAGAATGTTTTACAGGTAAACTAAATAAATAAATGCTGTTTAATTCTGCACATTTGAAACTTAAATTTCTAATGAAATTGGTATTGCTGTTTTATTATTAAACATGTCGTAGACAACCGCGTTTTTCTCCTTTTTAATTATAATGAGTAAGGCTTTTCTTGTGCGGTGTCACAAACTCTGTTGTGTCGAAAGGCGTGATTCGCTTATGTAGTTGAAAAATATTTTATAATCTGTGAGATCGCATGACATATCTGTTTGTTCCTTATTTAAGCAAGCTGTCGTCAAAAAAGGGTCTCTAGATCTGTGGCACGCGATGAACGTTTCGATCGTCCGCCATCTTGCTGGTAGTTAAGTCGAGCGATGGCAACGGCTGCCTTTTTTTAAGCATTGGGCAATCTATCCAGCTGTTCTCGCATTCTTCCATTTTTCAGCAGATGTCAGTGCTGTTAAAAATAATCGTGACAATTTTTTTACGGGAAATGAGGTGCTAAAAAGTAAAGGATTCTCGTGGAGCTCTGTCACCCGCAACTATTTTTATAGAAATCCAATCTATTCTTCGTGACTGGCAGCAGTCAAAACGTCAGAGTTTGGTGTTCCCAGAGCAGGAACACTGCGCGTTAAAGGGTTAATTTGCCCAGAGAGTGGTTGAGAAAAAAAAAAAGAAAAATAGGCACAGCCTGCTGGAGAATTCGAAATCACCTTCAAATTATGAAATCGAGAGTTCTACCCGAATCGTGTTACTTACGCACGCCATTGTATTGGAAGAAACATCTGCATTTAAACTTGCTTGTGAAGCACCTGCTGTCTTGGATGACAAAACATTTTGCAAGAAACGAAAACAATATTTGTCTCTCCCAGAACATAAGTCTCGGTGGTAAAGACGCTTAATCATAAATCGAATATGACCTTCCCTTGTTGCATGAAAGGGCAGGGAAAAAAAAAAAAAATCTTCAATGCAAGCGTACAAATAGATGCGTAATGTGTTAGGCCTTTTCGTGACTCTCAACTGATTTGTTTCTCCTTTTATTTTCATGACTGCGTAACAGTTTTTTTTTTTTAATTCTTCTTGGCTTGACTGACACACACACAAAAGAAGGGGGGGGAATTTCAAGTATCTTATACGTGGGCCTGTCGAAAGGGGGGGGTGATTCTCCCCGGGCCCGTGTTTTCTGGGGGCCCGGGCTAAACTTTCAAAAAAATTTCTCTATAGACAGAAATAGAATTCGCGAAAACCAACACCAACTGGAATAAGTAAAGACGAGACGAGGTCCTAAACGAAACTGGATTGCTGACGTCATGTACACTCTTTTATTTATTTATTTTTTTGGGAGGGGGAGGGGCAGGCCCGGACTGGCCAGGGTGTCCGACTGTCTGCAGACAGGTGGGCCCCAAACAGAAAAAAGATAGAAAATAAAAAAAAGTGCTATATTGATAGCACTTAAATGAAGTTTGACACTTGTAAAATTTTTTGCTGCTGCAATTTCGCCCCAGAAGGCTTCAAAACACTTCATTTTAAATGTAGTTCTCAAAATTTTTTGAGAAAGGGTTGCCAAATGAACAAGGGATTAATTAATATGAATGACGCATATTAATTAATAGATCAATATTTTATTAATGCATTAATTATCAATCATAATTAATTAATAATAACACCATTCCTCCCCCCCATACCCCGAAAGTTAACACAGCCTAATATTTATCGTTTACACAATAAACCGGGCCCTCCTTCTCTTGAGACGGGCGGGCCCCTACCCTCCCAGTACGGGCATGGGGAGGGGGGACCCTGCAGATATCCACTCCCCGGGCCCGAGTTTGTCTCTCGACGGGCCTGCTTATACGTTGGGCGAAATAAGCAAAAATAATTTATGAAAAAGAAAGAATCCTCACCCCGCCCCCCCCCTCATCATTGCCGAGTGGATAAGGCACTGAACGAGGTAGACGGTCCAAGTGTGAAGATCCCGTCACCCAGCTGTCGATCTAATCTGAAATTTTGGCCAGTTTTCTTCAGATGTAACGTGAATAGGCGTTATGACCCCGTTAAAAAGGCTTTTGCTCAAGGCACCTTAAGTAGATAGTCCTCGAGTATCGTTATGTTAATGCTCAATACAATATAATCAGAATTTTAAAGAATTTTTTCAGTAAAGAGATTTGCATAACAGGAGGTCAATAGAAATATTTATAAATCTTAAAAATATTGCTCAGCCAGAGTTTGCATGTTAAAAGAGAATTTTGCTCCTATAGACTTAACTTTGTACCCACAAAGTATATCTGATTTCCTCGCTAAACCAGGGTTTGTTATAAACGAATTCGACAACATTAATATTTTTCTTACCAAGCATTTGAGATTTTTCACCATTCATGCATTTCCCGAAATTACAAACTGTTTGCTTTTATTGTTAGTGAAACCTTCAATATTCTCTCTTCTCTAAGAAAAAAAAATTAAAGTGCTTTTATAAATTATAAAAGTACTCCTTTTACCACTTTATTCAATTTCGAAACAACACCCTAAAATTAATTTTTATGCCTAAAACATCAGTTTTCAGTTTATAAGAACTGTTTCGTACAATAAAAAAAAACTTATTGCATTTTGGTTGAACGTTGCAGCTATTCCAATAGTACACCGCGCATTGCAACTTTTATCAAAGAACTTACTTTCACAAATTAATCTGAAAGCTTTTCATTTGCTGCTGTTGCCAGCTTCCACAAAACAAAAGAAAAAGGCTTTCAAGTAAATTACATATGGTGGTGTCTTTATTAATAAAATCCACACACACACACACACAAAAAGAGAATTCTAATAACATGAAATTTTTCACCTGTCGAACCTTTTGATTTTTTTTCCATCTTCAATTTAAAAGCCACATGTACCTAAATTTTCTGTAAACGTCTATACCCCCCCCCCTCCCTTTTTCTTATATATCTGTTGCTATGGCTACGCATAAAGCATAAAAATTCTGAATGCAGCAGACGATATTTCCACCAAATCATGCATAGAAAGCATTCTGGTTTTAGTAGGAATTTATATCGCAGTCATCCTTCATATATTTTTTTAATGTACTTCTACTATGCACTTTTACGTTTGGCGTGGAATGTATGAATACTACGTTCTTTTTTCCCTTTTCCCAGTCCTCTCCTTTTCTTTCTTTATTTTAGTAACACTTTCCATCAAAGTTGAAAAGTGTTTATGATTGCAGTTTATCTCTTTGTCCGTCCGTCCCTGCTTTAACGCACAGTGTTCCCGCTCTGGGAACACCAAACTCTGACGTTTTGACTGTTGTCAGTCACGAAGAATAGATTTGATTTCTATAAAAATAGTCACGGGTGACATAGCTCCACGAAAATCCTTTACTTTTCAGCACGTCATTTCCTGTAAAAAAAGTCACGATTCTTTTTAACAGCCACTGACATCTGCTGAAGAATGCGAGAATAGCTGGATAGATGGACCAATGCTGAAAAAAGGGCAGCTGTTGCCATCGCTCGACTTAACTACCAGCGAGTTAAGTCGAGCGATGGCAACGGCTGCCCTTTTTTCAGCATTGGGAAAGGGTTGCGCCTGAAAGGGTTAACTGCATTGTATAATCATAGATTGCAACAGAATATGTATGTTTATTTTATCAGAGTGCCCCGTTCTTCGCATGGGAAGGATAGCGGACTTTTAAAAAGATAAAAAAATTATTCGATATTATTTTGAGAAATTGCGAAATTTTGTACAAACTGAATCACTAGAATAGATTTGGATTCTGAGGACAGTAAAAATGTATTCCTTTAAGCCTTATTTTCTTTAGCATGATCGCTTCCTCCGTTGCAAAGGTTCAAGAGGGAAATAATTTTGAAACAAAGAGAGTGAATAGTTTAACTACTTACTAACACAGCGGTGCATGAGTAAATTATGAAAGTGTTTAACAATCGTGTTGTTAGGTATGAATTTACCTTTCTTCTTTTTTCAATGCAGTATTTTTTAAATCTGCAAAACTTTTATGTCATTTAATTGGTAACCATCATCAACAAAACTGCAAACCTTTTTTGTCATTTAATAGGTAACCTTCTTGAACAAAACTGCAAAACTTTTTTCTCATTTAATAGGTAACCTTCTTGAACAAAACTGCAAAACTTTTATAACTTTGAATTGTTTAGGTAACCAGTACGAAAAAACTGCAAAACTTTCATGCCATTCAGTACGTAACCTTCATATACGAAACTACAAAATTTTTATGTCTTTCAGTACGTAACCTTCATGTGGGAAACTGCAAAAATTTTATGTCGCTCAGTAAGTAGCCTTCATGCATAAACATAAAAAAAGAACTCGGCTGTTCGAGCCTCATCAAGGGACACCTCATCAAAGCACCTCCCTGAACCCCCTAATTTTTTAGTTTTATTATTGCCATATTAAAACCATATTAATTGACTATGTCATTTTATCTCTCATCTTTAGTGTATTTAGCCTGGTAACCCTGTGTTGAAATTTTTAGGATTGTAACCTATTTATAGAAAAAATACATGTGATGCCTATTCTACAGCTTACGAAATATTGTAACAATACATTAAAGCTGTTGTGAACTAATAGTATTTAAATATATGTAAAATTATGTCGCATTTTTATGTCGCTTTTTTGGGACAATTTTCAATAAAGGGGGTGAGAGAAAAAATGACGTAGTCATTAAAACTGCTAAATGAAAATGCAAAGTCGCACTTGTAAATTCTTTTTAGGGTTCTCCATATGGCTTTCTATAATCCAAGCCAAACGTTCTGTTCAGTTTTGTGGAAAATATAAATTGGAAAATATATTATGATTCAAAAACTTTTGTGTTTTCAAAAGTCCTCGAAATTCACAAGAAATACCAGATTGCACTTGAATGAGAAAAATACATCTTCTTTCAATCCATATTTTTTATTATTATCTATTTTTTAACCACGTACACAAAACCTGAAAAATACCAGAGACCGGCCGCAACTAGGAACACCTGGATATCTTCTCTAGGTGAACCGGAAGTGGTGGTGGTGGTTCAAGGACTCGGTTAAAAGTTAGATGGGCCCAGTTGCAAGTCGGTTTAACCAATTGCGACCGCAGAAGAGCTTTGAGGGTTTCAGCGAATCCATTTCTACTCAACAGGTACTTGTGAGTTTGGGTTTACATTTTTTGAAATGAAGGCCCCAAATACAGGGTAATTAGCATTATATTATATTCCGGGCTTGGTGTAATTCATGGCTTTTGGTATGCTTATCGGTTGTGAAACGTTAAGACTTATTAAATTATCTTTATTAATTTATACTTTTTTTTAACAATATTTATAATAGTGCAGAGGAAGAAAAAAGCAAGCGATGGCATATTTTAATTGTCACACACACGCAAAGGCTGTTCAGAATTTATCTTTAATTTTTTTCTTCTTCTACCTATGTTTTTTTAAATTTTAAATATTTCCATGGAAGAGTACATATTTTTAATGTAATTAAAAAAATTTTTATGAAGTCATAGTTTTTCTTTGCTCATTAGAATTCTTGAGCCTCATTAATCTCAGACGTGAAACAACGTTGTTTCACTTTAAAAACAACCTCGTTAGCATTGGGTAGGGTGGCCTCACCATGGCAAAGGGGTTAAGTCACTGGAAATGGTAGACGGGCGAAGTGTGGAGGTCCCGGGTTCGGGTCCCATTGCGCATCCGTCGACCTAACCGTTCGGAGTTTTCCGAAACTTGGCGTAAATACGGGTTAGGACCCCTTTAAAAGACCCCCCCCACGGAGGGCATCCAACCCATAGGCCTAGATCCCACGTGCAGATAATTGGCCTTAATCCCACAACAACAGCATTGGGCAAGGACTTAGCCAGGAGGCGGGGGTGCGATGGCGAAATTTTGAAATTTTCTTAATTGGATGGCAATACATCAAGCATTTTTGTGATAAAATTCTACCTCTTTCACCTTTCGGGCAACTCACGAAATTTTTTTCTCGCTACGTCCCTGGCACTGGGGGACTGCATCAATATCTTGATGTCATTTTCGGAAGCAGAATGCGCCAGTGCACAAAATGCCATCTTGTCTGAGGGCTTAATTTTATACCGTTTAAAAGTATTTTTAAAACTATGAGTCAAAATAAACTCAAAATTTATATTATGTAAGTGATATTTTCAGAAACTATCACTTACATAATATAATAAATTGCATACATTACATAATATAACCGAGTCAAAATAAACTTAAAACTTTTATTAAATGTTATTCGAGCCATACAGAATCCACATAAAACAAAATCTATGTATTTTTCTATTTTAAATAATTAAAATGTTTTATATTATTAATCATCTGTTAGTTGATATTTTCGAAGTTAATGGTATAAAAGGAATATAAATTTTAATCTTTCGTTTTTTATCCATAACTGATTCATTTTAATGAAATGAATAATTATAATTACTTCTATTTAGGAAATAGAAAAAGCTTAAGAACATGCTGTAGTGAAAATAAGCCTTAAAAATATTTTTGACTTTTAATTATTATTTTACAAAAGAAAAAATACTGATGAAATATACTTACTAATTTAAAAGCTGTGACTCCTGCAATTTCCTTTGACTATCGAGTGTTTTATTTTTCAGTTCTTTGTAAATTATTGACTATTTGGGAAAATGTAAATTTATATCTTATTTGTTTTACATTCTGAACTCATATAACTTCATGAAAACTTATCTTTCTAAATGAACTCTAAAACTTGTATCGTATTTTAATATGAGTAGGGCATTTTTTTAGGGCAAAATTTATTACAGAAAACAGCAGAAAAATTAATTGACATAAAACACATCTAATATTTTTAAAGCTCATTTCCCCCAACTAGCAATATTCTGATTGCTAGTTGGGGATCTGTGCATCGCCAAAATATAAAATGAAGTGTATACACATTAAACAGTGCGTTCAGCATTGTTACGCAGAATAAAGTAATAGCAAGTAGTAAGCTGTAATGCGGAAGCTAAGTAAGAAAGTAAAAACAGAAATAATAGTCATATTATTAATTAAAAAATATGCTAAGATAACATAGCATAGTTATACTGCTATGAATTTAATAGAGTCAAAAAATGCTTTTCTGCCATTGATAATATCATACAAAATAAAATACAGTAATTAAAAACTAACTAGAATAATACGTCAGGATATAACTGGTACAGGTTGATAAACGGCAAATTTTAATTAGGGAATGACAATTCAATTCAAAAGCGTTACTCTATTAATTTGACAACATAAATAAATACGTAAATTGAATAAATTATATGATATTGTGTGACATCGCTGATGGTAACGTAGAGTTTTAATACCATGCTGCGAGAAGTAAAATAACAAAATAATGAGGCAGAGAAATTACAGAATATCACTTTTTATTCGTAGAAAGTCAAAATAAAACTTACCTTTTCTTTAAGAGGTTTAATATCACATACGTAACGTCGTATATTGTGAATAATCAAGTAATAAACTTATTTTGTTTAAGGAAGAGGGAAAGAAACATAAAGGTTTTAGTGATATGTGTAAATAAATATGCTATATAATAAATATAAATTTTTAGTGCACAAATATTTTTGTTTTTAATTAAAGGTTCCTTACAAGATAAGGTGAAGGGGAGGGATTTCTTGCCGAAGTAAATCTTTAAATAAATTACTCATTTGGTAGGGGAGTGAAATTATAAATTTAAATATAATATAAATATAAATATTTGAGCAGTAAAAGTACTTTTTCATTATATAATGTATTGATTTATACATATCATTAAATGCATTATACGCATTTTCCTTCTTCATTAAACTAAACTTTTTATGTGATTCAGCGAATGGTCAAGACATTTAAGACATGTTCTGCATGTCTTAAACTACTTGACCACTCTCTTTTATATTTTCGGCAAATACACAAACAGAAGAGAAAATATACTTAAATATAACGATCCCCTCAAAGGTCTTTCTGCCTTATTTCTAGCAATCTACTCAGTTGTACATGTAAGCGTACTGTCTTCTCCTCCAATAAACAATTAAATAACTTCTGATGATTTATACAATCTAAACTATGAAATAATTAAAACTTAAAAGAAAGCACATAAAAGGTGCATATAAAACATATTATGCTTGTTATTTTACAGTTTTAATTACTATATCTTTTAAACACCAGTTTCTTTTTGAATGTTTTTGGTTAAAATCTTAACTATTTTTAAAGTATAAAAATATCGGCTTGCTTTCAATTTTAAGCAATTTTTTTTTTACTATAAACTCAAAAATATTCTGTAATTTCTTGTAAAATTAAATGATGCTAAAATTAAACGATGATATTTTCTGTATCCCAGATGAGAAGAATGAAAAATTGTCCCATTTTAAGGTGCCACTAATAATAAGATTTTTTTTCCCAAAAAATTTTATGAATATAAACCCATCTTTATTGTTAAAGTGGAATACTAAATTTTGATATCGCGTATTACAACTTTCCATGCATATATACCAGGATTTGAGCTCGGGACTACTGGATTAGATGCCCGTATTTGTTTGTTTTGTTTTGTGTTATAACAAGCCTGTACGAGGGACATCTGCCTGCGGGTGGTTACCATGGTTGGAGGACGTTTTAAGAGGTTCACCTTATATCTGGAGAAAATCGAAGAAAACTCCAGACCGTTAGTTCGACAGCAATGCGATAGGCCAACTCTGCCGTCTATCGTGTTCAGTGCCGTATCCACTCGGCCATGTTTGGGCGATGAATGGTTGTTACATATGAAATTTAATACAGTCCCTAGCCATGAGAGCTAGCCGATGTATCGATGCATCAAAAAACATCGACATTATATTGTCATAAATAACGAGACGAGAATTTTTTTCACACACACACACAAAAAAAAAAAAAAAAACATTTACTAACGGCACATCATTAAAACACATAAAGTATTTATTTACGGAGTTGGAATTAAAACAGTTAGATGGCGGGTTCGAAGTCAGACTCAAAGGCTCCACGAGAGGAACGCTCAAGTGGATTTCGATCACGTAGGATGCTTGTAATAAGTGTCCGAAAGTTATGAGATTCCTCATGTCACTATAGTGTGTAATTCTGGAGAGCCCTTGAAACATTCCGGTATTTATTCGTTCTATAATGTCAGAACTGCAAATTATCTCTACCTACAGCCTGTTATCGAAGACTTTACAAGACCGCTCAGATCAAAGGTTATGAGAGAGATTCAGTATTGAGGAGTATAGAAAAAAGAAGCATCACACCACATGTATAAGTACTAATTGTTCATAAATATTCGGACAACGCCACAACATCGAGTATCATCACAACACCGATGTCACATGTTTTCAAAGAAATGGATTCATCGCAAAGAACTATGTAGGAAAATGCCATCGATGTTTGCATTTGTGTAAGAGAATCCGAAATCGATTTCATCATTATTCACTCGTTATTAATGAATTATT
Organism: Cheiracanthium punctorium; assembly: GCA_038373885.1. Lineage (NCBI taxonomy): Eukaryota > Metazoa > Arthropoda > Arachnida > Araneae > Cheiracanthiidae > Cheiracanthium > Cheiracanthium punctorium. The sequence goes on from JAWZYV010014041.1 coordinate 1,725,395, forward strand.
TTGATCAGAGTGAAGTGAACAGGGTTTCGGAGTTAGATCGATGCTCAATTTACTTTTCTGCATCTGTTGAGAGCTTCGATGCCAGACTAAACAACAGACGATCGTTTGATTAACTTTATGTTATTTGATGTAGTGTTTTCAAAAGTAGGAAAGGGATCTTTCTCGTAATTTTCGAATCAGGGGCTTTTAAACCAGGGTATCAATGATTTAAATCATGATTTAAGCAGATTGATTTTTAAAAAATATTTGATTTAACCCTTTGAGGCGCAACCCTTTCCCAATGCTGAAAAAAGGGCAGCCGTTGCCATCGCTCGATTTAACTACCAGCAAGATGGCGGACGTTCGAAACGTTCATCGCGTGCCACAGATCTAGAGACCCCTTTTTTGACGACAGCTGGCTGTGCGCGGGCGCAGCCAGCTGTCGTCAAAAAAGTCGTCAATAATCGTGACATTTTTTTTTTTTACGGGAAATGAGGCGCTAAAAAGTAAAGGATTCTCGTGGAGCTATGTCACCCGCGACTATTTTTATAGAAATCCAATCTATTCTTCGTGACTGGCCACAGTCAAAACGTCAGAGTTTGGTGTTCCCAGAGCGGGAACACTGCGCGTTAAAGGGTTAAATCAGTGATATACATATACGACCTGTGCCCCACGGGCCATTATTGGCTCGTGAAACCTGTTTCATTCACCCTCCAACCCAGTTGCACATTGAAAAATACGAATCCATCAAATCAATTTTTAAGAAAATGAATTAATTCTGAAAACTTAATTATTTCAAATTTATTTTCAACTGTCATAAACATGATGGCAGAAAATATTCAGTTGTAATTTAATAATTGACTTTTATCTATATGTGCCATCCTGTTTTCAAGAACTTTTATTTGATAATTGGGTGATTCAACAGTAGTGTAAGCGTTACGTCATGTCCTCAATAAGTTTGATTGGTCATAACTTTACAAAAAATTGAGTTTGTTTACAAAAAAAAAAAAAAAAAGGAAAACTGTTCACCTAATTCAATTTTTGTTTAATTACGATCAATCGAATTTGTTGCGGGCATGACATAAACCTTCCAGTTGCATTTCCTGTATGTACCATCTGATTTTCAAGAACTTTAAAATGTGAGGAAACTTATGTAAATATATATTTTGAACTCCTATCATGACATCCATTAATAAGTCTTTAATGTATTATTTTTAAGACTATATTACTTAAAAGAACGCACTTTATTAGCCCTTGATACCGTACATTTTAAAATTTCTATGGCTCACACGCTGAAAGAGGTTGTGCAGAATACTATTATTTTTAATGCATGTGATTAACATTTTTATGAAGCTTTATTTCTGAAATAATGGCTTTTAAATTTAAAGCGAGTCAATCTATATGATCAGTCAATTTTGCTATACTTCCAAAATCATCCACTTGAGACAAAATTATTTTATTGGCGCACCAAGAAATATTTTATTTACAGATAATACAGGTTTATACTCTCAACAACTAGATATTTACCAGTTGTCCATATTACTAAAGTTAGTTTTTGAGTTGTTAAACTGCATTATAAAGTAAACTCTATATAAAGTAGTTAAACTTGAAAAATCTGATCTCATTATTTTTTCTGACTGTAAAATCTCTGAATTAAATAAAAAAATCCGATTATTTTGATTTGAATTTTTTTTAAAACCCTGTTTTAACTAGCGCTTGACTAAGGCAGGGGCAAGTGGAGCACCTTCCCCTGTCCCCCATTCTAAGTTCTCCAAATCAAGAAAAATTCCTGTTGTATTTCGCAGTAATGCGTTGTGTGTTTTTAGAAAACCTTTCTCCTCTCTGTCGCTCCCTTTCTCTGCTTAGACTTCAATTCTGTAAAAAAGTTCCTAAACTATGCTTGCTAAAACATTTTGAGTAAAAGGATGAATGTCGGCCCAATATGATCATTTAGGGCGGTGCCAAAGGCCCGCCCCTTTTCAGCCTCAAGAAAGTTCAAGCCCCCACAAGAGTAGAAAGCCTGTAGGTCCTGGCTTTCTATTTTTTTGTAAACTGAATGAGTATATATGGAAGGGGCCCCATGGCAAATGTCTGCCCCCCCCCCGGTCCCATGTTGGGTTAGTCGGGGTCTGCTTTTAACTCTTTAACGCGCAGTGTTCCCGTTCTGGGAACACCAAACTCTGACGTTTTGACTGTTGCCAGTCACGAAGAATAGATTGGATTTCTATAAAAATAGTTGAGGGTGACATAGCTCCACGAGAATACTTTTTAGCACGTCATTTCCCGTAAAAAATGGTCACGATTATTTTTAACAGCACTGACATCTGCTGAAAATGGAAGAGTGCGAGAACAGCTGGATAGATTGTCCAATGCTGAAAAAAGAGCAGCCGTTGCCATCGCTCGACTTAACTACCAGCAAGATGGCGGACGATCGAAACGTTCATCGCGTGCCACAGATCTAGAGACCCTTTTTTGACGCAGACAGCTGCCGTCAAAAAGGGGTCTCTAGATCTGTGGCACGCGATGAACGTTTCGATCGTCCACCATCTTGCTGGTAGTTAAGTCGAGCGATGGCAACGGCTGCCCTTTTTTCAGAATTGGGAAAGGGTTGCGCCTCAAAGGGTTAAAACAAAATATGTAAACAGAATTGGGGTGGGTTGAGGTCATGCTCCCCCCAAAACATTTCCACTTTTGATAAAAGCTTTAACCATCAGTACTCCACCCCCTCCCCTTTTAATCTACAATGTAGTTTTCCAATTGTCCAGTTTGATAGGTTCGATTTATAGCTTCTACCTCATTTTGTTCGTTCTTCCTTCCCCTCCCAACTTTGCTCCGAAATAATTTTATTTTCAACATTCGTTTGAAAATTAAAAAAAAACTTTTCTGCTCTTAAATTCGATGTGTGTCCCCTCCCAAATTTCCAGCCATGTTACGCCTATGATCGCCCCCCCCCCATGCACTTTTCAAAACGTTGGCACGTCCGCCAGGTGTTTTTTTTTTTTTTTTTTTTTTTCCTGTTGAAACTAACGCGGAATATGTTAACACAGGATTACATAGTGTTTAATTAAACTTACGGTATCCGTTGAGAAAGGATAACTGTAACAAAAACGTTTGATTGCACAAAATTCTTATTAACAAGGTACATTTTTATTTAATCCATATTATCCTAACAAATCTACTAATACTACATCTACTACTCATTCATACTTTATAATCTTTATATCCTTTCTCTCCTTTAAATGTTTAACTTAAATATTTCGTCCTTCCATGATTCAATTTCGTGAAAAATATCAACATTGTCATCTCGGGGAGCTATTTAGAGTAGAACAAATTGCGAATATGACGTAAAGATTGTAGCAGAGTTTATGAATCTCACGCAATTTTCAATTTACGAAGTCCTGTATTTTGCTGCTTAAAAAAATAGGGTAGTTGAATCAGTTTATCTGGTTATTTCACACAGTTAGTTTTCAAACGTAGCGATATAGAAACTTCGACGACGTTTAAAAATTTGTTTTCTTTACATAGGACTATTATGGGAGAACAAAAACCTACGTTAAAATGTCAAATGTAAAAATCCGGAACAGTACAGATATCTACCCTCTTATAAAATACTAATTTGCAAATATTTTCTAAAATAACACTAGTTAATAAGAAAAATTTTATCAAAACATTCCTAGAAAATATTGTTCCGCCAGTATTGTTTCATGGACATTTCTGTAGTATTTACCCAATGCTTTCGGCTAATAATTTAAACGATATCGAGTTTACATTAGAAAATTTTACAGTGTTTGCTCAATATTCCGGCGATTCACTGAAAATATTTTTAATGCAAAGCTAGTGAAATAAATATTAGATCGCTGTTCAAATATTTGTTGGGGGGGGGGGGAATAAAGCAAACCATTTCGAATTATAAGAATTCAAATATTTTTATACGCCACTAACAAATGATAAACTTAAAAAAAAATGAATTTAATTCCGTGATAAACTTAACTTGATTTAAAGCATGGGCTGCATTTGCGACTAGATAAGAATAATGTTCGAAATAAGCGAATCCCCCCCCCCAATTGTTCTGCTATTGATTTTTAAATCTAATAACAATGATAATAAAATGTTTCAAATAGAAAGAACTCTATTTATGTCTTCTCTGATTCCAGTCGGAATTATTTATTCTGAGAATGTAATAAAAGGTAGCCTCATGGAAATCCAGCAAAAGCAACTATTTCCACTTTATTCCAAGGTGTACTTGGGGGGGGGGGGAGGGAACCGTAAAACTGTCAAATTAGCCGGAAGAAAAATAGTTCCCCCCCCCCTCCCTTGCTTTCTTTACAGAAATTTAGTTCTATTCTCTTAAAAAGTGTTTAAAACGTCACTTTGAAAATAAAAACATGCTTTCAAATAAACTTTTTCTTTCATTTTCATTTAGTTCTTAGACATTATTCTTCTCTTTTTATACTTAAAAAGTTGGATTAAAATTCAGACGTTGATTCAAATGAATTTTTGACGCGTTGCTTTGAATTGCATGAATTCTACCATTATAAAAAGTTTAACAATGTGGTATACAGTCTTAAAAATAAATAATTAAGATGAATTTATTTTAAGGCAATTTGTGTGTTGTTGCTGTAGTTTGTATATTATTTTCATTTGTATTTACAGAGACCAATCGTTTACGATTGAAATTTGCCTTAAAAATTGCATAAGGGGCCATCTACATATTAAAATTCGTACCAACTTTTTTTTTCCTCAATAGCAACCCCTAGATTTCACTTCATATTTCAAAAATTTAGCGCATTTTAACCCCGGATACCCATTTTCAGTAAATTTGAACTGAAAATGGGTGAGTTATGAGCTTCCAAAATCCCCCTCCCCATATGTTAAAATATTTCTTCATACTTTAATTCATATCTCATATAATATTGATAATAAGAAGCTGATTTTTATTCGTACTACTAGAACTAAACGACCCAGACATATATCACTATTAGTATGATTTTTTAATAAAATATTAATATGAATTATGAATTATGAATCATTAAATTAATATTCAAAAAAATTATGAATAGCGACCTAGCAAAATTTCGATGGAAATAGATGCAGAAAGTAATATTACATGGCTGTGTAAAATTTCAAATTTTTACGTTCAGCAATTTAATTTATATTACATAAAATGTGTTATTTTCATGAGTTAAGGGACCATATATAAATTTATTAAGTGCCATTTTTTAAAAACTGCTTAAAATAAGCGTAAATTAGATTTCTTTTGCGCAAAAACACAGTAAAAGATAACGGTATTTAAAAAAATCAAAGTTTGAAGCAAGTAAATTAGATGTTTTTACAGTTTCATGGTGATTCTATAAAGCGTCTACTGTTGAATTCGCTATCATATACTCCCAAATAAAATATTATCCAGGTATAGATTTAGATGCAGTGGGTGTATAAGTCTTCTAATACAACATCCTATTTCTGAAGAACTAACATCCTCAACATTCCAGGCATGAATGTGACCTTTTTTAATATTGGAAACATTAGTTCGATATAGTATCGTACGAAAAAATCCTATCGAAACATTAGTATCGTACACGCTTTTTTGTCTAAATTTTCATCGGACAATAAATTAAAATACCACCAAAAGTCTTATAAGAATATTGCACATTGCAGACGATAATATTAAATGAAGGATGTGAAATAACAAACGCAGAGATAATATTGGCTCAGCAAAAAAGCAATTGCGTTTTTTACATGAAATTCAAACAAATAAATTTTCAATCATGAAACTATTCTTCTAGTTCGACCGTAGATGGGTAACATTCATGCTTGCAGTCAGAAAAGCAGAGAACAGCCTCTCACTCCTGTCAACATTTCACCTGTCTAAGAGAACCATCAAGGGAAATACTCAACAAAAATTTCAAAATTAGAAAGATTTTCAAAATCGTGAGCAGTCGTCTTGCATTTTTCCTTTAAGTCATGTGTACGAGCCAAGGAAGTTATGAATTCACAGTTCATTTGGACCTCTGACTAAACATTTTATTTTCTACCCTTGATATTCTCAGTACAAAAAACTTAGAGAGATGGTAATAATATTTTCCTTGAAAATAATATTTATTTCTTAAACTCTCGCGAGCGAAATGAATGGAAGGCGCAAAGTTCGGAACCTACAAATAGCCCTTTTCAATTTGTAGAAAGTCCCTTAAAAACGCGCAAAAAATAATTCGCAATATCTCCGGAAATTATCGCAGAAAATTAGTGAAAATTAATATTTAGGATAATTTGAAGGTTTTCTTTCGTTTGATAAAGTCAAAAAACAATGTTGCCATTGAGAAAAACGAAGTTGATGCAGAATTAAATATGAAGACGGCCCCTTATGCAAGTTAAATTAATAGTAAATGAAAGTATGCGTTATTTGAAAACGAATGGTATATATAACTGTGCTGTACGACGAATGATGGCGAAATAAAGAGCAAGTGGGCCTTTTTTTCTGCAGCTGTACAGAACCCTTCGAAACTGAACCAATTTCGCATGGATAAAGAAGATCTACTGAATAGAATGTCCAACGGTGGAAAATTGCAGCGCTATTGTCATCACTCGGTTCAACTACCAGCAGCATGGCGGTCGATCGAAGCGTCAATCGCATGCCACAGAGCCAAAGAACTCTAACACGGCAGGCTGTGTGGCACGCGATTGGCGATTCGTTTGACCGCCATGTTGCTGGTAATTAAATCGAGCGATGGGAACGGCTGCATTTTTGCAGCGTTGGACAATCTATCCATCTGTTTTTATATATGGATGCTCTATCCGGGGTCATCGTGAATCTTCCACCGGGGAATGCTCGTGTACTTCGATGAATCATCCAAAGAGGCCTACGGACGTTTCTCATTGGTTAGATTAGGCCATTAGATGACGTATCTAAATGAGGGAACCTAGAAGTGAGTATCCGTAGGCCTCGTTGGATGACTCATCGAAGTACACACGGTGGCTCCCTCTATCCTTACCACGAATTATTACTTAGGACAAGGCTACAGATAGCACCCTTTATTTTAAGACCGGCTTAGTGACCTTTGACATGGAAAGTGACCAGTCTCGACAAATGTATTGTTGAGTAAATACTTTTCTAAATAGACGTAGGAAAAAAGAGACTTGCATCAGTTACATTTCGCCTACAACTTAAAAATTAAAAAAGAAAAAATAAAGAAAATGTCACTCTTCAAATTTTGCCGGCCTAGGCTGCTGCTTATTCTGCCCTATTTAGAAATACGGCCCTGGTGCTGGATCTAATGATTCGTATGCTTGTGGATAAAATATGGATTGCAATGCGACGCGACGATTAACCCTTAACGCGCAGTGTTCCCGCTCTGAGAACGCCAAACCTTGACATTTTGACTGTTGCCAGTCACGATGAATAGATTGGATTTCTATAAAAAATAGTTGCGGGTGACATAGCTCCACGAGAATCCTTTACTTTTTAGCCCGTCATTTCCCGTAAAAAAATCGTCACGATTATTTTTAACAGCACTGACATCTGCTGAAAAATGTAAGAATGCGAGAACAGCTGGATAGATTGCCCAATGCTGAAAAAAGGGTAGCCGTTGCCATCGCTCGACTTAACTACCAGCAAGATGGCAGACGATCGAAACGTTCATCGCGTGCCACAGATCTAGAGATCTTTTTTTTGACGACAGCTGGCTGTGCCGCACAGCCAGCTGTCGTTAAAAAAAGGGTCTCTGGCACGCGATGAACGTTTCGATCGTCCGCCATCTTGCTGGTAGTTAAGTCGAGCGACGGCAACGGCTGCACTTTTTTCAGCATTGGGAAAGGATGCAGCCTCAATGGGTTAAGAGCGAGCACAGATGTTCTCTGATTTTACGACATCATCTCTTGTCAGTTCAGCTTGTCGATATATCTTTAGAAAAAATATTAAGCTTTGTCTATTGTTCTCTAACTTTGCTGCGTATTCTACAGAATAGTGGTTAGATAAGATACCTGAAAGAAAAGAAATCATCAAGATTTTTTCTTCTAATCAAAGGCGTATCCCGTCCTGCATCTGGTAACACTGAACTGGAAAATGAAACTTTTTGATCAACAGTATTGAGACACACAACTTTTTTTCCATTTCACGTGAAAGAGAAGAGAAAGAACAAACAAACAACAAAAGGACACTACAACTTAACTTGCAGCCATTAATCTGTGACCTACTTTACCAGCCCTTTTCTTCCGAACCACTTTTGACCAAAAAAAGAGAGAAGAAATTCTATGGGCATGACACACGGTCAACCTTCAGAAGAGAAGACCAAACTACGTCACGGCAGGGAAGGGATATTTAGTGTAACTTCTTATTCCACAGAAGGAAACAAAACAACACACCACCACCACCGCAACAACGACAATCAAGGGATTGCTTTTTTTTGTTGTTGTTGTTGCTGTTGCTGATGTTGTGTGTCCATCCAGGAGTTACGTGTAACAATGTCGTTCAGAAACTTACTCTTCTTCTACTCCTCTTGTCCTTGTGGAGAAGATTACGAGAACAGAAGAAGGGAATCTTCTATGTGTAAGATGACGTGTGTGAGACCAGCCTTTTTTTTTTTATGTTATTGTATAAAAGAGACAATTACTTTCTCTTCTCTTTCGACAATATAGGGAAGGGAGTCTTTTATCCTATAATAAAAGAAAGCGGATGGGAAAAAATATCTATTGATTAGGGCATTTTTTTTTTTAAGTAGCCATTTCGGATAATTAACTGAAGAGGATTTGTTTGTTACAAATTAGGTGTGGGGCTTACGTTTAAGGCCTCATATTCATTTTCAGATGTTCTTACGACTCAATAGTAGAAGGGAGACTTTATTAAACGGGGAAAGAAGGGCGTGACGCAATAAATCAAGGATTTACGGTTGGACAAGGGCAGGGTGTAAACTGAACATTTTCTCCATGGGGGGGACATTTGAAAAAAAAAAAAAAAAAGGAGGGAAGGCGTAAATCGCTCCACTCACATAATATTTTAAGTATTGCATGACAAATGCAGTCGCCAACCTGTCTCGGAAGGGACTTAAATTCAACCAAAAGTGGCCCCCGATTTTCTGTGCACATATATTCCTGCCTATGTCGATTCTACGTTTACCCTCAAATTCAGCTCGCGGCGGAACAGCGCTTGTTCGTTCATTTCGCAGTCATAATGTCTTATGAGAAGTGGCATCAGGCATGTAAGGATCGATTTCAGAGGGATGTTTGTAACATGCTCCTTTGTCTAGTAAATAAAAGAATTTCTATTCTCAATACTTAAAATCGTTAGGTACTGTTGAATTTTGTAAGGACCGAGACTAATTTAAACATTTCTCCAGCAGGGGATAAATAGCATCCCTGGCAGGGATCCATTCATATTTCTCTAGCCAGGGATATTACATTCTTCAGCCAGGGACAATCCCCGGCATCCCCCCCGTCAATTCGCACCCTGGACAAGGGCGTGTTTTTTACAGACGAGACGGGCTCAGCCAACACCACCTGGATATACAATGCCGCCTGAGAATAGAAACTTTTACGTCATCACTGGGTCCACTAAAATGACGTCATCACACACTTATTTTCAAAAAGTAAAACTATTCGAAGTTTGTGGTGAATTTACTCCCGCATAAAACATTTGAAGGATTTAAGATAGAAAATTAAATTTTACAAGTAGGAAATTTTAACTACCACTAATTATGGCAAAAACACTCAAAAAACTGGTTTTAAACGATAAGCTAAACAAGAAACTTTGTGAAAAAACACACATAAGATGTTACTTGTAAGTAGGTACGTACGTTACGACCAAAAATTCTTTCGGTCTTCCTCAGTCAAAGCCCTTCGTCACACGGAACAGAGGGAACTGAAAAAGATCTAACGTGCGTATATACTTACAAGTAACATCTCATGTGTGTTTTTTCACAAAGTCTCTTATTTATTTTATCACTAATTATATAATATGATATAGAAATAGATCACAATAAATTATTTTTTATCAGAAAGGTATTTTAATTTTTATCCTTAACTTAAGATATTTTCTAAAATTTGTATCATACACCAGAAATTTTAAATAGATTTATTTTCTGAAAATAAAACTGTGATGATGTCATCTTAAAAGACCTAGTGATGACGTTAAAGCTGCTGTTCTCAGGTCTTCTATATCTAGGAGGTGTTGGCTCAGCCCGAGACGAGGCCCGAAGCGAGCTCGCTCTCTGAAATTCACGATTGTGTTCGGACTCGGGGTCGTGAGAAATTTCTCTTTTATTGAACATGCTCCTTGCAGTCAGGTGTCAACCCATTTATGCCTAGTGTCCCTTCTTTGGGACGGCATTTCTCTTTTATTGAACATGCTCCTTGCAATCAGATTTTTAACTCATTTATGCCTGGTATCCCTTCTTTGAAATGGCATTTTTACTATCAGTCGAAAACGTTATTTATTTTTCCGAGCCTTTATTCACGAGTATTGAACCTCAAATCCACAAAATATTTCAACATGACCAAGTAGGATGTTGGCATTTCAATTTCTATATATAATGATTTTAAAACGAAATCATCCCTTGTTCAAGAAGTCGCCATCAGAAATTTATCTATTATTGCCAGTGGCGCACACAGGATTTTCTCTTGGAGAGGGTCCAGCCCGTGACACTAACCAACACGACTGATCTTGTGGGGGGGAGAGGGGGGCAAGGTGGTGCAAAGCACGTGGCCAGCCAAATTTAAGGGTGCGAAGAAGAAAAATTTAAGCCATAAGCTTTGTAAAAGAGGATTGCCTATTTTAATTTGCCCGTAGGCGGACGACGATCAAGAAACGGTTCTGCCAACCACTGGAAAAGATGTTTTATCATGACCATTTTTTTATAGAATGTTTCGCTCTTCAATTTTTTTTTGTATAGTTTTCAATTGATTTTTATTAATTCTTCTTAACTGGTAAAAACAAGAATTTGGTGGTAACGTGTAACATTGAACGTGTGTTAAAATGTCAAGAATTACAATGATTTGACGAAGTAAAGTTGATAGCTCTTATGGGAGGGGTCCAGACCCCTGGACCCCTCCCTTGTGTGCGCCAATGATTATTGCTGGTATTAGCAAAAATGGAAGAAAGTCGCAAAACTTACATGGGCACAATTGGGTTTAAAAAACGATTCATGGGAGAAAAAAATTAATTATTATTATTTGATATAAACTTGAATATAAATATTAGAAAGTGCATTAAACGTTTGCTATTATATTTGCCTTTAATTTGCACAAACGGCCAAATTTGTGATATTCTGTCAATGAAGTAATTGACTTTTATTTATCTGGTAGCCGAAATTTCGGGCTCGGGCTCCGACTTGAGTTATATCGATCGGGCTCGGATTGGAAGTCATCGGGTTCGGGCTTTAACCCTTTGAGGCGCAACCCTTTCCACAGATCTAGAGACCCTTTTTTTGACGACAGCTGGCTGTGCTCGCGCAAAAAGGGTCTCTAGATCTGTGGCACGCGATGAACGTTTCGATCGTACGCCATCTTGCTGGTAGTTAAGTCGATCGATGGCAACAGCTGCCCTTTTTTCAGCATTGGGAAAGGGTTGCGCCTCAAAGGGTTAACCTTTTACAGGCGAATGTTCGTAATTGGCAACATCAAATTAAAAATTTATCCAGAAATTAAATTTTATCAATATTGGCTTGAAAAAATTAGCAGCTGAAAGTTAAAAGATGACTTCATTTTTTGAAATAGAAGTTGCATTTCTATCATGAGTGGGAAACCGGACAAAAAACACAAAAATAGCCTTTTTCGTAAAATTTTACAGAGCTATCTTGATACACCTACACCCACCCACCCCTCAATCTTAATGCATATCTCTACTTACATTTAAAAATAAATCTTTTGTTAATTCTTAATATTTCACTTATTATTTAAACTACCCACCAGTATATTCCGTTTTTGAAACAAATGTAAAAGTATAGTCAGAAATGACACGTGCTCCAAATTTGTATACAATATTTCCCCCCCCCCCCTCATTCAAATGACTAATATCCTTTAATTAACGCATTAGAAGACAAAATATGAAAACTAAAATAAATAATAAAATAAAATAAAATATGCCTGGATACAAGGTTAATTCTTTAACCTTTTGGCGGTGGATCCCTAGTGTGGTCATTAAAAAGTCGTAAAATTCGCTCTTTTACCTACTGTAGCGCCACGCAATATTGAGTGCCGGCCTTGGTTCAAAAGCAGAGCAAACGACAGATGCTTGAATATCTAGTCACTCCAGTTATTTTAATATAGCTCAGTGGAAAGACATGGGATAAATAATAAAGCAGTGGCATCAATACGAAAGTGGTGACTAATTACTGTGTTGGACTGTATGTCGCTGTTACACAAAAGTAGAAAAAGAAATAAGAATCTTATTATTCTGAAAATATTGACATTTCTTACTAAATTTATTGCCAAAGTCATAAAAAAAGAACATTTTTTATTCCGGGCATTCTCCTTGGAATAAAGTAGCTTTATACCAAATTCCTGCGGCGTTTTTATTGAAGAGTCGAAGTTTCCAAATAACAGGACAATACAAAGCTGATTGGTCACTCATGATAAAGTCGTCGGTTGCCAAGGGCGACAGGTGGGAACTAGTTGCCAGTGTACTTGAAAGGATAAAAGCTCTTTTCAATTCTTTTTTTTTTTTTTTTTTTTTTTCGCGCAGTTTTTCGGTGTTTTATGGACTCATTTTCAGAAAGTGCCAATATATCATTCGAAATATTGCGAGGCATAAAATATGATACGGAATAATGCCATTTGAATTTTTTAAAGGAAATGGTCTATTTTCAGTCTGCTTAGAAATTTATAGTTGCATATAGGGTTAATGCTTTCTTATTCGTTTTTTTTTTTTTTTTTTTTTTTTTTTTTTTGAGCAAAATTGATGATTTGAATACTTAAACAAGATGAAAGATAAAGCATTCCAAACGCATCGATTATGAAGCTGTTTCAAAACAAATTTTTTATTTGTGATTAAGAGAAGGGCACCAATAGGGAGCCGATGGCTTTGAGCAGGGGTTCCCTATAACTTATCCAAGTCGCGGCACCCTTAAGGTAATAAGAATTTTTTCACGGCACTCTCGTCATACAATATCTGTGATGTACTGTTGTTTATACATATATATTCGCATTATATTTGCACGATTGTGAAGAACAAATTAAAGAAGTAAAGCAGTAAGAACATAAACATAATTAAAGTAATTCTAATTTAAAATTCAAGCAAGTATTTTAATGAAATCTTGGTCTCTTCGCGGCACCCTAGGGTGCGAGGCACACACTTTGGGAACCCCTGGCTTAGAGGTTAAGGACCTGTCCTCCTCTACGCTAATAGCGTAAGCGTGCGGTCGTCGTTTCGATTCCCACTCAATAATACGAGTAAATAACACGTGAAAAAAAAAAATGTGAACTAATTTACTTCTGATACACAATAAGCCATTGCCATAGCTCAATTTAACTACCAACAGCATGGCTGTCGATCGAATCACCAATCGAATGCTTAGAAGTCAAGGGCCTGTTCTTTCCTCCGTACTGCCTGGAACAAAGATTTCGGCGGCCTTCAGAAATAAGCTCGAACCATGGACATCTAACACTGTAAACGGTGCATCCGGCAACCCGGTGTGTCCGAAAGATTACTATCACTTCAGTATCAAAAATCGCTTGGTACATCCTGGTTATTGTGCTTCATATGTGCGCCATAGGATGCTCTCGCTGTCTGTCGTGTTAGATGTCCACGGCCTGAACTCATCTCAACGTGCAGCTCTCATTTTACTTATTGTATCTCAATATAATAATTTTTTTTTTTTTTTTGCTTCTCTCCAGAGGACAAAAAAGTCATTAAAACAAGAGTCTTCAAAATTATCCATTTACTTCCAATCGAGCGAATCGCTAGATTTCTGTTTTGCCATTTTCTTTCGCTGCACTGGAAAACACCAGCAAAAACCCGTCATCTAAGAGGAAGACAATAGCATATACGCCTTCACCAGGGATGTGGCGGTAGCAGTTAATTGGATCCAGAATCATTCTCCCCCCTGATACTTATTTTTTTTTTCCCTTTTTATTACATTTGAAGATTCGGATCTCTCTTCTCTTCATTTCACTTCTCTGCGTTGTTCTCTGAAAATGCTCGCGTTTTATTGGCAGATGTATGATTAATTCGCTTGCAGCAACCGGAAGAAAAGGGAACACGCCCGATAATGCCTTTTTGTTTTCTAGGAGGGGGACACAAAGAAACAATGCTACATACATTCTAGGTTTTGTGGAATTAGAAGATTGTTTAGATAGGTATAATCTAAGTACCCATTAACTGTATTTCGTCCGGATTATTTGACTCTTTCATTCATTCTTTTTTTTTAAGCTCGTATTGGATGCCATAACCTAAATGCGCATACTAGAGATGTTTTAATAGTTCGTTTATTTGCAAATTGTTTTTTGATAAGGGCTTTCTGTCTGCCAAAAGCAAATCCCTCTGGTTCGATAATCTTCTTTCTTTCTTTCTTTTTTTCCCTGCAATTTTTTCATTCAGGCAAAAGCCACTATTAAGCCCGGAAGTCTTGGCCACTTTATGACGGCACCTTATAGGTGGACCAACGTTGGTTTTTCCCTCCAGTGAAGAGATGCAGAGTAACAATCCAAGATTGTAGGAGGTGATATCCTAACCACGGATATCTAAACAGTATACCGCGCATCATGGGCGGCTTGTGACCTGTTTCAGTGGTGGGGCCCGAAAAAAAAAATGATGCCAATTAAAATCGCGAAAATATATATACATATAGAACAACCTATCCCCACGTGCACACAGTGTAAGTATTACAGATTTCTCAAATGACAAAAGATTATCAAAATTACTATACAACTTTTGCTATTTTTTACCTATATGTTAAATTGAAAAGTTTACTTTATTACTAAACAAAAGCCACATTTAATTATTTAATATTTCTGTTCTTTATAGCTGCCTGTTTATAATTTTTGATGATTTATTTATTTTACAATCACTATCAACATATATAAAAAAGACATTTGTACATCGCTTTTCGTAAATCAAGAAAACAAAACAGAAAAATATCTGACTGCACTGCAAAAATACGATCACGCACATAAAAAATGATTTCCTCCTAAGTGGAAAATTTCGCCTATAGCTACCGATTGCTGTAATTTCCCCGTACAGTCGTGAAAATCACCATGCGAGGGCCCGGAGATCTGGTCCCAGAAGGCAGCTCCAAATAAGCCGTTTGGAAGCCAAGTTAATGCCGCGTCAATATGGCTTTTGTGCTCAATGCCAAATATGTCAACCCGATGAACGGAAAAAAGACTCCAAATTCAGGGCAAGACAGCCCATGGCCCATGCATGGCTTAGATAGGGGGAAGATCGTATAACTGTTGCTTTTTTAAGTGCTTTTTTTAATATATAGTATTAAAATAGAGTAAAATGCGTGATTTTTTAATGAAGGTAAATTATTGAAAGAACTGTCGTACATAATAGGAAGATACTTTGATTTAGACGGTGGTTATTCGGTGAGGCCAGACCCCTCTGGCCCTTCATGACGAGCCGCCACTTCCGCGCATGCGGGAAAATGTTCATTTATATCTCTTGTCCAAAGTAAAGAAGCCGTCGTTTTCATGAGAAGTCCAGTCTCTCAAAAACGTGAGATCACGATATGCCTGGTATCGCCTCGCGGTCTCACATTCATCCCTAATAGGTACAACTATATAGCCTATTCCTTTTTTAATTCAACTCGCTTATAACGAGGACCATGATATCTGCTCGCTGAGGAAGAGACCATGATATCTGCTCGTTATAACCAAGTACTTGTAGAAAGCAGGTTTGTAAAAAATCATACATGTCGTAGACAGTTACTATATTACTTCATTTATGTTTTATTTCTGTACAGCACAAAAGAAGTTCTTAATTTTCTTTGAACTGACTTATTGTCTTTTGCTTGCTATATTGTTCTTCAGCAAAGACCGATGGCCCCAAAAACATCGTCCTTCGCAGCTCTGCTTTCGGAAAATTTTTAAAAGTTTTTATGCACACTTAAAAGCCATTCAAGGTTGAAGTTCTTCATATTCGTCGGTATCATCATCGCTTACACTGACTTCGGAATGTTAAAGCCATTTTTCCGAGAAAGAATTAACGAACTTGGAAGTCAATAGAAATATTGTGAATCATAAAAGTATTCCTCGCTATATATAGTTTACTCGCTAAAAGCGAGTTATAGAATAATAAACTTAACATTGTACCAAATAAGTATTTCCGATTTCCTTGTTAAGTCCGGATTCTCGTTAAATTTGCGTTCATTATAAACTGTATTATTATTAATCGATTTAAAGTCAACGAACACCACAACTGATTGCTAATCATAAAAGTTCCTTTTAAAGAGTAAAATAATTTAGATGTACAAAATATTTTTCCAAAACTCTTCATTTTATAGAATTATTGTAACGACTCTTGTTCTCATAATAATCACTATTAATAGCCTATTTGCAGGGTTTGTACGAGCTTTGTTGCCATGTATACCCTTAATTAATTTTTCTGTGGCCTGAAGAATAGAATACACCCAATGATACCATTTTTGTTCCTGGAGACAGTCCTAGGAGAACAAAGAAATAATTCTACCCAATCAGGGGCTTGAGGAATTACTTGATTGCTTAGAGTAATCTGAGTTAAGCTATTGGGTCTCGAGTTTTTCCTCTCTTATAGCTTCTGTCTGGGGACATTCGTGCATGTAAGAAATATGATGATTGGTTTAAGAGCGGATCTCTTTGGATAGAGAATTTCTGCAGAATAAGATCACTTTGTTGTAGTAAGTTGGAATATTCATTAATTTCAGTAGGCTCTAGCACAGTTGTTTTTAAGCTATTTAAAGACAAGGCAGTTTAAAATTTTGCCAACTACTGTTAGAGCAATATATACATATTTTTAGTGAGCACAGCAATAAATTGTTATATGTATTGGGGGAAAAAATAGCTGAATGCTCTCATACAAATAGTACAAATTTCTAAGAAAACAGAAATTTTTCCGAAGTCAGTCAGATGGCGTTGCTTTCTATCGTTTTCATAGTTTTCTGCGCATTTTCTGTTCTGGTTGTTTGTTTGGGTCAGTTGTCGTCATAGCGATATGAATACAAGGAGACGGCATTAGCTATCTGATAGTGAAGCCGAAACTGTAACCGATCCGCCATATTGCTTGGACCACATTGCAATATGACTGTGTTACTCTATGGTGACAGTTCCAATTTTAAAGAAGTAATGTCGCCAAAGTGCGCTAAGAATAATCCGTGTTTGACATAACTATAAAACTTTTAACTGCAGAATGCTGAGACTTTGTATTTAGAACTACTGAAGCATATAATTGTGCGTCTTTACTTTTTAATCCGTAAAATCGTGCATCTTTCACTGTTATTTAAAAAGAAACCCACAAAATGATCCGCCATACATAGACCAACACAGTCTCTTCACTTCGTCCAATGCTGAAGATAGCTAATGCCATCTCTAGGGATGGACGCGAGACGAAAAATAAGCGTCTCGCGTCTCGCAAAATAGCCTAAAAGCTTGTCTCGTCTCGCAAAAATCCCTATACCGTAATGTTAAAAATGTGTGTCTCGTCTCGCAAAAAAGCTGTAAATCTCTGTCTCGTCTCGCAAAAAAGTCGTCTCGCATCCATCCCTAGCCATCTCCTTGTATTTATATCTCTATGACTCGTTGCTCTGAGTTGCTATCACCTTGCATCACTTTTCTTGCACACTCCCTTTGATCGCTGCCATCCAATGCCTCTGATTCACAAGTCTACAGCATTTTCGAGATCGCAGTCTATATAGATCTGTGCGCAAGTCTTGCAAATTAATTGGATTGGTAGATATTATCAAATGTTTCTCCAATCGACGTAGCAACATCTTACAAGCCCGTGATTTCTAAATTATGGTGACACGTAATTTTATGGAAATATTACCTGCACTGCCCTCTCTCTTCGCTGTGGTCCAATCTGATATGAAATGAATGGAGAAGTAAATAAACGCGCGTATTCTAACGAACATGGATTGGCTGAGGAGATATACCATTCAACTTTAAACCATGCTTTTGCGTGTTTTGTCTGTCTTGTGGAATAAAAGGTATGTAAGAAGTTTTTTTTTTTTTACTAAAATGCATTTTTGGGGGTAAAGCTAGTAGATACAATGTATTTTTGGCTTGTCCCTTTTCTGCATAAACAATAAGATCAAACGGTGTACTGAGTCTGGAGTATGCAACGTATAGGAGACGCCCATGAGAGAAACATTCGCAAGATTAACTTGGTTACTCTGCCACTGGAAATTTTCAAATTTTTTAAAACTAATCCTCACCGTGAGAACTCTTGTTTTAGACGATCACAATCTGGAGGCTCATATCTGCGAATAACAATATCTATAATTTCCGTTTGATTTGTTGAGCGGATAAATCTTTTGGGGATTTGTTTATTAGGATAGTTTTTTTTTTTTTTTTTCTTTCTTTCTTTAAACTATTTGTGCGCACACTATTTGCTTGACTTCTCTAATTTTTCCTAACGACCAGAAATAATTTATAAATTTCTGACATCAGCTGCTTGAAGAAGTGATAATTTCTTTAAAACAATTATGTATAAAAAGTGAAAATTGTGCATTCTTCTAGGTCGTGTGAAAATATTTCGTGGAGCTGAGATTTAATACTCGTGAATTAAGGCTAGGAAAAGTTAAATAACGTTTACACATTTTGGTGACAGACAGCGAAATGCTAATATTTGAGGACCTCCCAAAAATAAGCTAGTCACAAATAAGTTAATAATTATCCCTTATATGACTATCTCAAATATTGTTTATAGTGTCCTTAAAAAAATCGTTTATCTATTTTTAATACGCATGAAATACTATCCTTGACAATCGAAAGTATAAAAAAAAGTAAAATGAAATAAAACAATAACTTTGACTTCCACTTTCAAGTCAGATTTCAATAAATTCATTTATCTTCGTGGATTAAAATGGGAATAAATGAACTCTGGAGGATGATCAGTTGTGCGGAACGGCCGGCGGGCCTCAGATGGATTATTTACCATCGTCTGCCTGGATTTTCGTCGTCTGTTCTTCGAACTTCGATGACGTCATTCTGGATGCAGCAATTGTCTTGAGAAATTTCTTTGGGGGGAATTTTGCCTCCTGGCCGCTGGAGTTATTAACGAAGGATGATTTATAGCTGGCTCACTTTCGAGAGCGGTTCCGTTGGTGGTAAAATTAAATTCTCGCTGGGGATAAGATTTATTGCTATTGTAGTTATTGCCAGACGCGTTCCATTGGGGATGTTTCGAATGATAACTATTGAGGTGTAATTGGCGGGAGGGGAGAATATTTGATGAGTGGGTTATTTTCCAGACTGTTTGCGCCTGTCTAGACAGTGCACCCGTGGCTGAGAGGTTTGGCGTGCTTCCCTCTTTCCATCAATCCCCTTGCATTCTAAGGTTGTCAAATCACTTACTAAACAGTTTTAGCCAAAAATTTGATGAAGTTGAACCAAAATATTACTGGTCCTAAAAACTGAGTAATTTAACGTAAACACACTTCTTAGGGTATAAAAAAAATTCCTTTTAAGTGAAATTTAGGGGACCGGTGGCTTCGAGGTTAAGGGTCTGACTTACTCCTAGCCAATCGTCTAAGCATACGGACGTGAATTCGATTGTTACGCTATCCCCTGGCTGTTTGTGTTCGTTCCAATATTATTATGCTGTAAATATATGTAAAGAGGGACAACTGAGATAACAGCCCACAGATCTCTATAGAGTATTTTCACGTGACGTCACTGATTTTTTTTTTTAGGTCAACTCGGATATTTAGGGATACAAAGCCACGTTTTGACTTGACACGCCAATGACTAATCTCAAACGAACGAATGTTTGACCAAAAAAAGTTGGTTGCTAAGGTGTGACGTAGTGATAATGACATAGGTGAAACAGCTCTATATGAAGTGAAATTTATAGCACCTTCTGCAACGATATGTTCGATTCCCATTAACCGTTTGACTGCTATGCAGCGCTATTGAGCTTACACCCTCCAAAAGAAGCATTTGAGCAAGAGAAAAATTTCCTAAGTTGGTTTCGAATATTAAAAATTATTTATCATAGAATATGAGTTTAGGCTATGTATAAATATGACTTTCCATATTTCTATCAAGTTGTGCGTTTTTCGAAAACTCAATTATTATTCACAAATCTAAAATAGGAAATTTCTCTCTTGCTCGAATACTTTTATTGGTGGGTGTATGAGGATTTTGCTGGATAGCAGTCAAACGGTTAATCTCTGGAGGTGTATGTTTGCCAAATGCATTGTCTTAAAAATCGAAAAATTGTAATAAAATTTCGAACTTGTGTATAAAGAACAACAGAGATCAAGGCTTGTCACAAAGTAAAACATAGTATATGTCGATATAATCTCAATCTCAAGTCTAGACATGGCACGTACTCATCAAGTACAAGTCTTGTAGGTTAGGGAAGAGACATGTCTGAGAAACGAGTGATTTTACAGTTGTAGCATCGCAGTGATACGATGGAGTCCTGAAAAATAAATTCAGAGAGGAAGTTAGCGGTTACTTTTGGTTGTGGGAAAATCCAAAAAGCAAATTTGAAAGCAAATAGATTTTATTATGGCAAATGCAGAATGTATGAAGAATATCAGGATAAATGGTCTTTTGTCAGATGTAAGAAATAAAGCAGAGAGAGAAGTGCTCTCGGAAAGATAAAAAATAAAGGAAACTATCCTAAATTTCTAAATATTTTATTAAAATTTAAATTCTAAAAATATGTTTGTATAATTACTTATGTATTAATATACAATATCATAAATAACAAAGCAAACGATATTGTTTAGCATTTTTTTCTTGGTTATCAAATGTTTATACTTCTCTGAGCGACCACCTCTCTTAACGACCGATTTTTCGGTGAATGGAAGGGGGTCGCTCCCGAGAAGTTTCCTGTACTTCTCGGCTTAAGGTTAAAGGTTCGGCTCAAAGTGATTCTTGAGCTCAAGGGAATGCTTTTTAAAAAAATTCTTTTGATCTTTTTCTTTCACAGAAATGGCAACTAAAATAACCATTGTGGACACGACATAGTCTTAAATGGACGGTAAAATCTAATAATTCTACTGTCACCAATAAAGGAATATCTCTAGGGAAGTGTTAAATAAACACATAAACTCGAAGTGGGGTGGGTGGGAGGCAGCCAATTTTCACTTCGTTAGACTTCAGCCCAAATATTTTCCCTAATTATTCTTCTAGGATATACGGTTCTTCGGGATTACAGCGATCTATGTATATATGAGAGTCGTTTATTGCCTTCAATTGGCGGAATTAAAGGCTCCTGTCGCTTCGGGTGACGTCTCCCGGTGAAATTGCGCCAATCTGATAAAACTTGATTCTGCGCTATTAAATGCTATGGCAATTACGGCTCTCTCCTAATAAGATGCGATTGCTCTTAGAATATATTTGTGAAGAGAAAGTTAGAATTGCGTGTAATAATAATACGGATCAGTATTACGATTTAATATTCAAAATGGTACTGAAAAAATCTGATGTGGACGCATCGTGATTTCTTTGTACGTCTTTGTACTTCTTATAAGGCGGGGCGAAAATCTTCCTGGCCCTTTCGCAAAGCACAAAAGTTTCGAAAAAACAGGAGGGACGGAAGGAATTTTTTTTTGTAAAGTTGCTCTTTTTAACGGTTTTCATATAAAATGCTAAAAGGAAAGAGAGTGGGAGGGAAGTTTTCCTGATATGTAATGGTACTTCTAATTTGTGTTCGAAGGTTGAAAACAATACTAATATTTAAGTGGTAGAATTAACATTTCTGCCATCTAAATCATTTTAGAATTATGTATTCAAAATTTAGTCTATTTAAAAAAGAAAGATTTTAATTACGGATCTATAAATGAAATTCGAAACACATTCTGAAAAATTCACAGACGCACTTTAGATGAACACGGCCCCACTCTAACTCGCACGGGTCCAGGGGCAGCGCCCCGTCTGCCCCCCCCCTCTCGCAGGGCCTGTTTACTGCGGTGCATTTTTCTCGGGTTTGTGCTAATTTATACTTTTGTAACAGAAGAAATCTTGTAACTGTCCTAAATTAGTTGATTGTTTTTTAAACATTTCAAAAATTTCATGAATTAAAATTTTAGACCTAAAATTGAAAATAATTGTGCGTTACTGGAAAAAAAAAAGAAAAGAAAAAAGAAACGACGTATAAAGTGGACCTAAACCTAGCAGTTCAAAGAGCGTTCAAAACACGCTTTTTGGCTTCAAAAAAGACGTGTTTTGAAGATCTTTTGAAGTAGTTGTGCTACTTGGAAAATAACACACTTCGGTTATCATAAACTCCTATTACCTTCAGATGGAACAGTCTCCTTGCAAAGAAACAAGCTCAGGGTTCTCATTGATTTAGACTTCTAGTGAGTAAAAATGTTAACCCTTTGAGGCGCAACCCTTTGGCTGTGCAGCCAGCTGTCGTCATAAAAGGATCTCTAGATCTGTAGCACGCGATTAACGTTTCCATCGTCCGCCATCTTGCTTGCTGGTAGTTAAGTCGAGCGATGGCAATGGCTGCCCTTTTTTCAGCATTGGACAATCTATCCAGCTGCTCTCGCATTCTTCCATTTTTCAGCAGATGTCAGTGCTGTTAAAAATAATCGTGACCATTTTTTTACGGGAAATGACGTGCTAAAAAGTAAAGGATTCTCGTGGAGCTATGTCGACCTCAACTATTTTTATAGAAATCAAATCTAGTCTTGGTGACTGGCAACAGTCAAAACATCCGAGTTTGGTGTTCCCAGAGCGGGATCACTGCGCGTTTTATGTTATTTTGAAGGCAAATTTAAACACAATTAAATTAAAATTATTAAACAATCTAAAATATAAATACCTGGTTCCCCCCCCCCCCGGTGAAAGTATCACACGTTGACCGGTCCGCGGCGGCAGAAAGGTTGGGGATCACTACTGTAGCTAATTGGTTACACTGTCAGTTTCTTGTTATGAAAAAGAAATTTTATAGTTTTTGTGTAAAATATGAATTTTAAATAATATAAAATTATGGAAATAAATTTGTTTTAAAAAAAGTAGACTTTTTTTTTTTTTTTTTTTTTTTTTTTAGCAAACAAGCATGAATTCATGGAGTGTGCATTCAGCTCGCTGAACAAATTTTTGCGCGAATTTTTGATTGCTTCTAATTATTATTGCTAAATGAAAGTAAATTCAAAATGCTACAAAATAGTCGCATTAGGACTGAATGAAGTACAATTAAGCTCAGTGGCGTAGCTACGGGGGTGGGGTTAGCGGTTCTAAACCCCCCCCCCCTCATGAGGAATTTTTTTGTCATACAAAATGTATTTTCTTCACACACCTACAACATGTGAAGACTACTACAACATATGCATGCATATACATGAATTGTAGTAGTCGTAACCCTCCCCCATGAAAAATTTCTTGTTACGCCACTGATTAAGGTACTATATTACTTTTTTTTTGTTTTATGAGAGCTATAGTGGACATTGTAATTTTTCGAACATGGACTTTTTTCATGACTTTTCTTGGAAACTACATGCTGATTTTTTTATAAAAAAAGTATATTTTCCCTAGTATTACAGTAAGCCTAAATGAAGTTAATTTTATTTTCAGCCCACTTTAAAGAATCGTTCATTTTAGGGTTATTCGTAACCCACTATCAAGTAAATGTAAAATCTTAAAGTTGTTCAATTTACTTTATTTATTTATTTTTAAAGAAAATTTCCTTATGCAATTGATGTAATGTGAAACAGCAAAATCATGTTGTACTTTTCTAGGGCGTCCCGTAATTCGAGTAAGCCACCAGTTTGCTCACACGATTTCGAAACACATTTACCAGAAAATGAGTCCACTCCTAATGAACGACAAAAGAAAAAAAAATGGAAGAATTCTTTCGTTTTGTGAAAATTACAAAGAAAGCCGCTAATAGAGAGAGCGATCTTATCGCTCGCTCCTGGAAGCTTGTACGCTTTCTCAGATAATGTAATGAAAAAACGTGATGACATACCGGCCCTTTAGAAGGGGAAAGGAAATACTTCATTACGTTGTGTGTAGAGTGACGGCAAACATGTGTATCTCTCGAAACACGCGATCTTATTTATTGTGTTGCAGGTATGTTGTTTGAAAACATGCGAACAGTAAAAGCGAACATTATAGCGTCCGATTTCCGGGTCGAATTAGAGCACTTTTAACCCTTTGAGGCGCAACCCTTTCCCAATGCTGAAAAGAGGGTCAGCCGTTGCCATCGCTCGACTTAACTACCAGCAAGATGGCGGACGATCGAATCGTTCATCGCGTGCCACAGATCTAGATACCCCTTTTTTGACGACAGTTGGCTGTGCCCGTGCACAGCCCCCTAACTGCCCCCACCCCACCCCAGATGTACGCGTCCGTGATGGCAAATGGCTGACTGCTCTTTTAGACCAAGGCGTCCGTCCGAGCCGTTGTCGAAAATCGGACATCGATTGACTGTTTTTACAATATCGTATTCACATTAGATATGTAACGAATAGTGATTTAGCCGAATACTGAATATTCGGCAAATAGCTTAGGCCGAATACCGAATATTGGGTTTATGGTTTAGGCCGAATATTAAATTTGTTTCATTTAATTTTAATTTTAAATAAAATGTCGCTTTTCAAATTAAATAATAAATAAAGGCTAAGTAAAATTCATTTTATATTTGTAGGTACTTAAAAACACACACCATTCCACTATCTGTAAAACTAAAAAATCTTTTATGGAAATACATCTTTTACAAAGTTAAATAATTATGTTTGTAATTGAGGATCTGTAAAGATTATCCCAACCCCCACCCCATGAAGAAAAGTAGAGAACCGAGTCAAGTAGTGCCACCAAGTAGAAAAGTCTGCATTTCTGTAATATTATCAAATACATTATATAGATTATGTTTCATTCAGCTTAAAATTCAATGACTTGGAATATTTTATGATATGAAATTAACCCATTGAACTATAACTACACAATATTATTTGTAAATGCAGTTAAAAATACATGTTAAAGAATATCTTTTCCCTTTTTATGAAATTATTCAGCTAAATATGTAGCAATATTCGAGCACGACTATTCGGCCGAATACCTGTTCAATATTCGGCTTACCGAATACTCGGCCAACTGAATAATCAGCAAAATAGCCGAACAGGCCGAATAGTGGCCGAATATTCGTTGCAACCCAAATTCGCATACTACCTTTAATTTAATAATATGCGTTAAAGGGAATTCATTTTCGTTTTATTGCATCTCGCGTTCTGAGAGCCCGCTTCAACTGCAATTGTATCCATTGGGTGTGACAGAACGAAATCGAATTGTTGCATAGATTGGAGCAATGTCTGAATGGGAGATGTTCGAAGCGCAGAGAGCGTGCGATTCCCGCTAGTCTAAGGCAACAAACGACACCAAATCAGTTACCAATGTATATCATTGTTTGGAGAAGCGCATCCTAGCGAGGAAAATGAATGTTATTTTGTGAAACGGACTTGAAGAGATGAATACCGATTTCGGAATGACTCCTTTATTTTATCTTTAAGATAGCGTTTTTACGGCAGAAAGTTTGGTTCCTGATTTCAATTGACTTTTAACCCATTTATGCCTAGTGTCCCTTTTTTGGCTTTCAGTTGAAAACGTTATTTATTTTTCCTAGCCTTTATTCACGTGTATTGAACCTCAACTCCACAAAATGTTTTAACATGGCCCAATAGGATGTCGCCATTTCAAATTTTATACAGAATGATTTTAAAAGAAATCATCCCTTGTTCAAGAAATTGACATCAGAAATTTATCTATTACTGCTGGTATTAGCGAAAATCGAAGAAAGTCGCAAAAATATCTGGGCACAAATGGGTTAAGCAAAATGAACCCAGTTGCATAGGCAGTTTTGTCAATAGTAACTATTGTCAACTTTTGACAATAGACAAATTTTACTAGTGTCAGCTGTTGACAGTATTAAAATTTAGTACCCAGGAGACTCTAAAGAAGAAAGTTAATATTAACACAGCATTCAATAGAAAAGTGGTGTTTGAAAGTAATAATAACAATAAAAGTTGTAATAATATACATAGAAAACCAAATTGCAAAAAAAGGGGTTTTTTTAATGAAGAAGGGACCTAAATTGTCAATTTTTTATTAACAAGAAAATTGTTACAGCAATAAATATCACAAAATCAAGATTATAATAACTTAATTCAATCAGAAATAAATAAATAAATAAATAAATAAGCATTATAATGTGATACAGAGACGGTAGATGTAAGTATTATATGAGAGCAAGCAAACCAACAACAAAAAAAAAGGTATACTAGCGTTCGAAAAAATTTGCATTCATTTTTACTTTAGGCTTGTTTACTTAAAATTCTATTTGCTATTCTTGATATTATGTTTATAACAAGAAAAAGTTAAATAAATCAGTGGACTGATTGTATTTAACTAATTCTAATTTTGTTGAATATTTATAAAACTAATATTCCAGTTTGTTTTCCCTTCTTTTTAATCAGTGGTTTGTTATCATGATTTTTACCGAACAATGGACATTACAGGTTACATTGCATTAGATAATGTTCCACAGAGCTTGCAAAAAGTTTTTACTACTATAAGCGTAGCAGTGGCATAGCGAGGGGGTGGTTTTGGGTGTCAGAAACCATCCTAATTTTTTTTAAAAGAGCCTTATTCTTGGCAATGAGAATCGGGTCCACAAAATAGGAAGGGCTCTATATCTTTCATCTTTCAATTTTCAGTTAGAAATTTTAGAGATAACTTACGCACAGCTGCCGTTTGCTATTGTAAATTTGAAATAGACTAGAATTTTTTTTTTTGTTTAGTGGAAATATATCCGATAAAGACAGATTCTTAACAATAAATTGGAGGACTCTGTGGCAACAAATGATAATGGGGCCTCATCTTCACTATTTTTTCCAAGCTTAACCACTGTTGACCCTTTGAGGCGCAACCCTTTCCCAATGCTGAAAAAAGGGCTGCCGTTGCCATCGCTCGACTTAACTACCACCAAGATGGCGGACGATCGAAACATTCATCGCGTGCCACAGATCTAGAGACCCTTTTTTGACGCATCTGGCTGTGCGCACAGCCAGCTGTTCTCGCATTCTTCTATTTTTCAGAAGATGTCAGTGCTGTTAAGAATAGTCGTCACAATTTTTTGACGGGAAATGACGTGCTAAAAAGTAAAGGATTCTCGTGGAGCTATATCACCCGCAACTATTTTTATAGAAATCAAATTTATTCTTCGTGACTGGCAACAGTCAAAACGTCAGAGTTTGGTGTTCCCAGAGCGGGAACACTGCGCGTTAAAGGGTTAATCGAATTACTGTCCACTTTTCTCGCATGTATGCCATCTCCTAATCCCGGGGCCCAGGTGTACTGGCCTGGGTGTCCAGTGGTAATTCTGACCCTGGATAAGGGGCCTCTATGTACCTTAAAAAGGGCCATTTTGAAGCTTTATTTTCGGACCTCAAGATTTTTTTTCTTTACGGCACTGCCAACCGCCCCTATTTTTTTTTTTCTGGACATGCCACCGAAGCGTATCATGGACACCCACACGATTTCTTGCAGGGTGGGGGGAGGGGACAAGTCAAGGGTCTTGCCCGTGAAAGATATTATATTTTAGTGTTGAATCACTTCAATACTATACCAGTACGTAAATCATAACGGTAACATAAGCGCTTTGGGGGGGGGGGGGGCATTGATCTTCATTGCCAATAAGTATGGGGCGCTCATGAGCGATTTCGGAAAAGTTTGGAGGGAGGTTGGAGCAGGGCTCCCATTAGAAAAAAAAAATTGGGGAGATTTCTCACCCATCCAAAAATTTTGAGTGTGATTTCTGAAAGTTAAGTGAGAACATAAATATTGTTTAACATCATTTTATTTATTTATAGTACAATTTCAATAACACCGATTTTTCCTTCATTAAAAAATTTTACAGCTTGATCATATGGAAAACTTTGTAAATTGATATTTCCATCAGCTATTCTAATAAGATTGCTTAAATTTGCACTTGTGCACTGAAATTTGCACTTGAATTGTTAATGGATATTCAAAGTTAATGAATATTCAAATTTATTCAAAGAATCACATCCAGTTTAACTAAGCAAAAGAATTATTAACTATAATATTTTATCTAGTGTAATAAAATTCTATAAAATAACTTAATATTTTATAATATATTTTTATAAATATTAAATTATATTATACTACAAAGTTGGTAAGATACAAATATGTGTGACAAAGTTAAAACAGATATAGTTAAGTTCAACTTCTTACTACAGTAAGCAAAAGAATTATTAACTATAATATTTTATCTAGTATAATAAAATTCTATAAAATAACTTAATATTTTATAATATATTTTTATAAATATTAAATTATATTATACTACAAAGTTGGTAAGATACAAATATGTGTGACAAAGTTAAAACAGATATAGTTAAGTTCAACTTCTTACTACAGTAGAAGCTAGATTATCCGGCATTTAACCGGAAAATTTCAGCTTCTTTTTTTTTGGGGGGGGGGGGTCTTCTTAAAAGATTAACTCTTATTGTGAACGACAACTAAACTTAGAACGGAAAGGGGGGGGGGTCCAAATTTCAAACTGCCAGAGGTTATCAATAATTCCATGAATCGTGGTAGTATATAAAAAAACAAACAGATGAAATGCTCTCAAAACTCATATACGATGGACACACATACAAAAACAAAACATTTTACAGCTGGCAAGCAGGAGGAGAAAAATCAACACGTCAGCTCAGCGCCAATAGCATTAATTAATATTTCCCCTCTGCATTCCGATGATTTAACCGTGCTATCTCTGAACAGAAACTCGAGAGGAAGGGGGTGTGTGCTTCATTGCGGCCGCGGCAGGCTGGTTATCCGACAGTAGTAGAGTAAAAACAAATTTTTGTATTTGTAAACTGGCGTTTTTAAACTTTCAAACAGCGTGCGAAAATCTCGCGCAGGTGGCGAATATTTTGCAGCTCGAGAATACCTCGCGCTGTAATATTTTTTGTGCGAGATTTTAGAAATTTATGCGAGATTCTCGCGGTCTCGCACACTAGCGGGAACCCTGGGTGGGAGTGAAGTACGTGCATCGGATGTGTGTACACATCGAATTTAAGGTTGTACACATTGAATTTTCTTTTCTTTATCTTTCTTTTTTTTTGTTAAATTGTTACAAGAAATTATGAAATTATAAGAAGATTAGTAAAAAAGATTGTAAAAATTCTATAAGAATTTTTTAATTAAGTACTCCTGACAACTGGTACTATATGTTCAATTTCGAGTTTCTGCCAAGCATTGCTTGTTTTCCGAAAACGCTAAAATGAGGAAAAGGTAAAACACGGGTGAATGGAAACTGAAATAATTTTCGAAATATTCCACGATTAACAATCTTTATTGATCACTAAAATTATTTCCTGGGCCAGATATGGACTCGCGTCACGGGCTTCGTGCATAGATTGGCCGAATTATGTAGCAGCTTCTTTTATAGATTTTTTTTTCTGCTCTAAAAGCTAAAATAATAAATCTCAATTAATTTTAATCGACATTTATACGAGCTCTCGCGCGCGCGAATGTTCATCCTCCAATTTTCCACATCATCCGACGTCATGTACTTTCCGCGCATGCTCTGTTTCTTCGGATGTTTTGATTCCATAGAGCAGTGGTCTCCAACCCCCGGTCGGCTGACCGGTACGGGGATTCAATGGTACCGGGCCTCCTAGGAATTTTTTTTTTTCCCCCATCTTATTTACTGTGGTGTATTTCTTTTGGGTTTCGACTTCGTTGGGTTTATGCTAATTT
Organism: Cheiracanthium punctorium; assembly: GCA_038373885.1. Taxonomy (NCBI): domain Eukaryota; kingdom Metazoa; phylum Arthropoda; class Arachnida; order Araneae; family Cheiracanthiidae; genus Cheiracanthium; species Cheiracanthium punctorium. Next base: position 1,755,239 of record JAWZYV010014041.1, read on the forward strand.
ATACCTTTGTATCATAAGAAATCTTGTAATTATTTTTAATTAGTTTATTTTTTATTAAACAGTTCAAGAATATGATTTAAAATTGCAGTCACTTGAAATCCTAATTGTCGTTTCTAACGACCTATTTGCGGGAAGCGGGGTTTTCTGCAGTGACAGCAGCCAAAACAACGGAATAAACTGGACATAAGCAACTCTTTTGGAATGTCGTTGTCTTCTATTACACCCGATGGAACCACCTAGTTGCAAAGAAACGAGCTCAGGGTTCTCATTGATTTAGTGTTCTAATGCGTTAAAATGTTAAATCTTTTTATATTCATTTTTTTGCGTAACTGTATTTGATTTTGAAGGCATGTTTAACCATAATTAAAGTGAAACTATTAAACAAAACAATCCAAAATATACACAATCAATGCCGCCCCCCTCAGTGGGCCGCGGTAAAATAATCAAACGTTGACTGGTCGGCGGCGATAAAAAGGTTGGGGAGCACTGCCGTACAGTAATAGGGGAGAAAAATATATTTTTTAGAAAGAATAGAATGGTTGAGACTAATGGTACATTTCCGATTGGCGTATGTGGGTCGTTCGATCCCCCTTTTTTGTTGCTTCTACTTTTGATGAGATGCCACTCAGCTGGGAACATGGAATAAGGTTCAAAACGAACGAACCGAATAATTGCCTCTCTATGTTCACTAAGAAGCAGAACGTGAGCTTTTTTTTAAATTTCATTTTATTTTATTTACATGTGATCTTGATTGTCTTTTTATTCATCTACTCAGAGACTGGTTTAAGCCAGGGCATTGGAGGCACGTGCGCTGGGCCCCATTTCTGAGTGGCCTTAAAACTCTCTATGTACTAGTGTCGAAATCTTATAAATAAAAATCTGATGTGTCCAACACATGACTTCCTTGCACGTCTATTAAATCAAAAATGTTTTCTACGCACTTCCTCTAAACTTATTTGTTTGAAAGAGATAAAATATCAATAATAGTAAGGTTTAGCGATTTCTAGCCAAATATTTCGATATCGCCAAGCTGAGTTCAATTTGAAACATTTCCTTCTGACACTTTATTTGGCGATATTTCACCAAAAGCCGACAAACTTGAGATAGTTTGCGAGATTTTGGGGATAGCCAAAGTAGTCATTGACCAAGGACTTTCAATGAATTGAATGCATCCATACACCTTAATGTATTTAAAGTCATTTGGCTCACCCTGTAAATAAATTCCCAGTGATTGTTGTCAAAAAAGATATTGAAAACAGTTGGTATTATAATATAGTTCTAAATACAAAAGTTTAAAATTCTACGGGTTAAAGTTTTAGAGTTATACAAAATACGAAATAATTTTTGGGGCCAAATGTGGCGATATTTCGGCGAAACTCGTCAATGTCGACGACATTTGGCGAGATTTTAAGCATGAACCAAACAATGACAGATTATCGCCAAATTTGGCGATATTTCGCCAAAACTCGCCAAGAACGATGACAAATGGCGATACTTTGAGCATGGACCAAATGACCGACTATCGCCAAATTTGGCGATATTTCGCCAAAACTCGCCAAGGTCGAGGACAGACGGCGAGTTTTTGGGCATGTACCAAACAATGACTGTCTACAGTTGTATTATATTGAAGATGTCCATAGACATTAAAGTACTAAAATTCTTTTCGGTGGTCCTGTATATAAACTCTCCAGTAGATTGGAACCAAAAATCGAGATACACAACTAGATGTTACAACATTCTTATATATGAAATTTCATAATAGTTTTTGAGATTTGAGATTTAAATATGCACACACGTACACCAAAAGTCGCCAAGCTTGGCGACTTTTGGCATAGTTCTTGAGGGAGGCACGTGACCGTGGTCGGACCATTACCTAACTTATGTGGTAGGACGGTATTGTGCTTGAAATGCATGAATGCTCCTAAAATTGCCATTGACCGTAATGTATTGGAAATCTTTTGAGTGTTCCTGTAGCAGAACTACAAATGATAAAGACACTTTTTTTAATGGAGAAATTCATTTTCTAACTCTTTACAGCATACATCACTTCTGAGTCGTTTGAAATAGCCCAATACCTCTAAAAAACGCTTTGATGAATTTCGGCCCATAGAGCGTAATGTATTTCGAATCTTTTGGGCGGTTCTGTAGATAAACTATCCAGTCGAATGGAATCGAAAGGGGAGGTGCACAACTAGATGTTACAGCAATCCTAAATATAAAGTTTCAACATTCTACGTCTAATAGTTTTTGAGATATGCGAGTTTAATGAGTTTCGGCCCATTGAGCGTAATGTATTTCGAATGTTTTGGGCAGTCCTGTAGATAAACTATCCAGTCGAATGGAACCAAAAGGAGAGGTGCACAACTAGATGTTACAATTATCCAAAATATGAAGTTTCGACATTCTACGCCTAATAGCTTTTGAGTTAGGCGAGTTTAATGAATTTCGGCCCATAGAGCGTAATGTATTTCGAATCTTTTGGGCGGTCCTGTACATAAACTATCCATTCGATTGCCACCAAAAGGGGAGGTGCACAACTAGATCATAGAACAATCCTAAATATCAAATCTCAGCATTCTACGACCAATAGTTTTTGAGATATGCGAGTTACATACATACGTACGTACGTACGTACAGACGGCATGGAAAAACTGGCCACAGCAGACTCGCCGCTGGTCAAAATGAGTTGCAGACGCGTTAATATGATCGTGCATGCTAGCCTACGATAGGATGCATCGAAAAAAATTTTAAAATTAAATTTAGAGGTAGTCAAAATCGGTTTTTTTGTCGAAATTTGGCCCCCAAAATTTTTCGGGATCACATTACTTCCTTATACTACGTACAAGGAAGTAAAAATGAAATTCTGTTTGTTTGTTTGTTTGTGGATTTGAGTTGTATACAAATCCACAAAAATGGACCTATCAGCCTGAAATTTTGCACAGATATGTAAAATAATATAGAATAAATCATAGTCCACTTTAAAACTTTGAAAGTCCACCCGTTCCCGGAATTTAAGAGATTTTTTATACTCTCCACGCAAAAAGCTTTCCGTAATTGTAACCCCTGTAGTGAAAAAAGTGTGAAATAAGGATCGTGGTTGCCATGTGTGGCGATTTTGCCGAATAAGATGTTTTAAATTCTCAAAGTAAAAATAAAAGAATAATAATGATTTTTTTTTGTTAGTTTATATTTGTAAGATTATTAATTTTTTATTATAATATCGTGTGCATGGGAAATCGGAGCAGGAATGAAATGTTTTATACGCAAAACAATAAGAATTGAAGATTTCCGAGGCTAATATGTAATTTTTTTTTAGTTTGGCGAAAAAATAAAATGGCTCAAATGCTGATTTTGAGAAAGTGAAATCTAGCGGTTTGCAGTTTTCGGCTTGGCGCAATTTATTGTGAGCTTAAGGAAATAGATTTTTGTAAGCAAGTGCAAAGGTTTTATTAGAATACAGCGTTAAATTTTAATGATCCGTGAAGAAATAATGCAGTTATTAAGGGATTTCAAGCGATCTATCTTCAGAATTCTCGCCAATTGAGTACGTTGATTTAAGTTGGGGAAATTCCGCCAAATTTCAGAAAATTGAAATCTTCTCATTTAGTACATTGGAGTAACGATGAATAAAACACGTTATAGTTGATAATTTAAAAACATTCGGTTGTATTAAGGGATTCCCCTTTTGAAATAAATGTGTGCTTTACTTTTTGGCGGCCGAACCATTTCCCATATTGATTGCTGCTAAGTCAATGCTTCGAATGATTTCCTGAAAAAACTCTTGCAAAATGGCGTATGTTGGCACTTTGGCGAGGCTTAGATTTGAAACTGGATTTATTTGAGACTGGGATATATATAATGATACTGGTTATAGATAAAAATGAATGTTGGTATGTGTGTATGAGGTTGAAAAACTCCAGCACCGTTGCACCATGAAATTTGGTTCACCTAAGTCTTTTATCATTGAGAAGCTTTTTATGCTATCCGTATTTCTCTAACTTGCCACTAGGTGGTGCAGCAGAACGTCGAATTCTATTCCGTTTAGCCGTTTACTATGCGAATATCGTCCAACCGATTTCGATGAAATTTGGTACATGCGGATATTAGAACACGGAGAATATTTTTCAGTATCCATTTTGCTGTAACTTGCCGCTAAATGGCGCTGCAACACATCAACTTCTATACCGTTCGACCGATCGGCATAAAATTTTTTATACTTACACATTTCAGCACGAAGAATATATTCTAACTGTGTTCCTTTTGATGTTACTCACCACAGATGGCACTGCAATGCATTATTATTTTAACTCGCCACTAGATGACGCTGCTGCAGGCCAAATTCTTGACCATTCAAACGGTCGCTATGAAAATCAGTATACATAGCTATTTGAACAATGAGAATATTTTGGCGTTATCCATTTTGCTATAACTCGCCACTTGACGGCGCTGTAGCAAATCATTACTTTAATTAACCACTAGATCGCGCTGCAGTGTATCACTTCTTGACTGTGCAACTGATCGCTATGAAAATAGGTATACATAGATATTTGAACACGGGGAAGAGTTTGGCGCTATCCATTTTCCTATATAATTTGCCACTAGATGTCGCGTCGTCAGGCTGTCCAGCCGATCGTCCTGAAATTTCGTATTCATCGATATCTGAATGCGAAGAATATTTCCGCCGTATCCGTTTTGCTAAAACTGTCCACTAGATTGCGCTACGCCGCATGGCCTTCTGCACTGTACAAACGATTGCCTTGAAATTCTGTATGCATGGTTATTGAACACAATATAAAACGATATCCATTTTGCTATATCTCTTTATTACAATAAATAGCAATCCCCACAAATCGTAATATCAAAAAGTCCATTCATTCCCGTGCGAAGAACGGGTACTTCAGTTAGTATGTTCTAAAATTATTTTTTAAACACCGAGGAGTGATTTATACATGGAAATCATAGTAAAATGTCTGTCAAACCCAAGGGCGGATTAAAAGGGGGGGGGGCGGAGGGGGCGATCGCCACCCCCTGAGAAAAAAGAAATTAATGTAAAAGATCCTATTTTACTTCCATAAAATGGATGTATATGTCAATCTTCTAACTAACCACCCCCACCGACAAACTAACCGCCCCCTCCGACAAACTTGCATTAATCCGCTGCTGGTCAAGCCATTGTCAGGTATAATCCATGAACATTACTAAATAATTTTAATATATTTAATTTAATAGTTGCAATTTATGTAAAAATGTATAAATTTAATAGAACGAGACAATGATAGCTAATGACTAGCACGTCAAAAAATTTTAAGCAAAGTTCTATTTTCTTTTGTAAATTTTTAAATTTTAGAAAGATAATTTTTTTTCTCAAACAGATGTGTGTACCTTATTTCTTACTCTGGAATATTTAAAGGGAGACAAGAATTTAATTTGTTTGGAATATTTCATGTACATTTAACTTAAAGAATTCTTAAACAGCGTGAATGTAACGCTAAAAATTTTGATGTAAAGCTAATATTTATGCATGGTTGGTTTGATATGCTTAAATTAGTTTCAATTTAAGCAATATTCTACAGTAAATTTTTGTGCAGAGGCCATCCTCAATTATCTGTACCCTGGGTCCCAGCTGTGAGATAAGAGTGATGTTTGGTACATGCGCAGTGTTCGTAACATTATGAACAAAAACAGAGAGAGAACAAGAGCTGAAGAATGCACTCACAGGAATGTACTAACAGTATCTGCCGGCCGGCATATATAGGAACTCTAGGTTTAATCTGTTCACTCCTTACGTCACAAAGACACTATCCGTTTTTTGACGAGATTTACAGGTTACGGTGCTAACATTTTGGCCACACCCCTTTACGGCCGATGAGTCATGTGACCTAGGGGGTATGACCATCTTAGTGTGGCTATCTTGGACTAAGATGGCAACATCGCCCTGGTCATATGACTTCTCGAGTGCAAAGGGGCGGGGCAAAATTGTCACCACCTGTAAGTTGTATATCGCTTCAGCCACGGACACTATGGCAGCTTCGACGAAGGGAGAAAGTACATGCCTATAAGACTGTGTTGGAAAGTGTTTGTATAATCGATGGGTACGATATAATTTATCTTCCTTCCTTCAATTTCAAAGAGAATATCCACTGTTCTGCATTCTCCATCCCTATTACTCCGCAAGGTGGTGACGCCTCTGCTTCAACTCAGCCAAATAAGCACTTCGTGAGACTAATTATTAATCGCTGCTGCTTCCTGAATAATAATCATAATAATAAAAAAGCCCACCCAACAACCTTATTAAAGATATATAAATAATCCAGAGGCACCCACTTGCCACTTCATAAATAGGACGAATAATTGTCATTTAACCAGAACTGGCTTGACACCTTCCTGATTAAACATCACGCAGCCTGATTGGGATCTTTTCTGGAGCGGGAACAGACGTCAACCATCAACAAAGTCCACCACTGCAGCCAATGCGCGAAAGAGAAAATCTTCTCAGAGTTTTCCATTGTGAGTTTCGGGAATCGTGCTTGTCAACAAAGAAAGGGAATTGTTTATCGCCATCGAATTGATTTCTTTTCTAGTTTTGCTCGGCGGTGGCTCCGTCAGAGACAGACAAATTCCTGTTTTAGAGCACGGAATAGTATTTGATTGTTAACCCTTTAACGCGCGGTGTCCTCGCCGTGGGGGGCACAAAACTCTGACGTTCCGACTGTTGTTCAGTCACGAAGAATAAATTTCATTTCTATAAAAATACTTGAGGGTGACATAGTGACACGAGAATCCTTTACTTTTTAGCACATTATTTCCCGTAAAAATTGTCGATTACTTGTAAGATTGTCAGGATTATTTTTAACAGCACTGGCATCGGCTGAGAACTGGAAGAATACGATGGAAATACATTGATATAGAAGAACAACTGGATAGATTGCTCAATGCTGAAAAAAAAGGGCAGCCGTTGCCTTCGCTCGGTTTAACTACCAGCAAGATGGCAGTCGATTGAATCGTTCATCGCGTGACAATTTTTTTTGACACAACTATCTGTGCGCCCTGTTTTCAGTATTGGGAAATGGTTTCGCTTCAAACGATTATGGGAGTTAGTTCTGAGGACGTTAGGAGTTGAATTGCCCGATCTCTGTTTCTGTCACTCGAAATTGCGAGAGGATCGGGGAACTGTAAATGAGGATTTGCGATCATTCCGTATGGAATATTTGGACTGTCAGTGAATTAGCCGGCTTCAAAAAGGAGGTTATGAATTTGACGGAATATTTTTTTAATGTATCTTCAGCGATAGGTTTTGTATTGCCTGGACCGATTTTGATGGTTCTTTTTATTTATTTGAAAAAAGGGTACCCTATTGGTAGTCCCAAATTAATTGGTCAGGTTGTTGTTGTATTTCGAACATTAATTTTCGGGCTTGTTTGCTTAGAAACCGCTTATAAATCCTCGTCAAATAAAGAAAACTGTCAAATGTGTTGTTCACTTATTCGACGAGGATTTATAAGTAGTTCCTAAAACCAAGCAAATAAATCCAAAAGTAAATGATAGTAAAAACTTACTAGCAGAGCGAGGAGCAATTTAAACAACAAGAGAATGAGTGGGAATCGTACACACAACCGTAGGCTCAAGCGATTAGCGTAGAGGAGGACATGCTCTTAACCTCTAAGTCACTGGCTTCCTCAAACTCTGATGATATGATCCATGACAAAAGGAAGGAAATCTCCAATTCTTAAGAGGACATAACAAACGATACCCGGGAAATTTTCTCAGGATATCGGAATATTTGAGTGACTGTGATTTCGTTAAGGTAAAGCAATTTGAAGTTGTTTTCCTTTTCTTTACTTCGTTTTTTTCTTTTTTTTAAATTTATGTTTCCGTTAAGTTCCCGTTGGAAATTCCTGATAATGTTCAAAGATAAGCCGGAAAACTGATTCATGAATTATTAATTGTACACCATTAAAGTTAAAAATGTTTAATTTAAAATCATAACCTTTTACAAACTTGTAAGCTCATAGTTGGATTCATTAACTATGATTGTGTTCATCTACACAACATAGTTTCAAAGGATTTCAAAAATTGACGAGGTTTTCATATTCGTGGGAATCTTTTTACGTGTGCTCAGCTATGATTTTTTTTATCCCGTTGACTGATTTCAATGATTCTGCTTTTATTGGAAAGGGGCACCTTTGGGGTGGTCCATAAGAGTAAAGTTTTCGAAATTATTGGGAGGGCTGGGCCCCACAACCACATATATTCACGTGCATATAACTTACTCATAGCTGCCAACTACTACGGAATATAATTAACCACTTTTTCTAAACATCATTTTTCACATAAAATATAGCACAGTTTTTGTGCTGTGCACACGAGTTGGTTACTACTTTGAAAAAATACTTAAAAAATGTACTGTATACAAAAAGGGGTTAGTTATATTCCGTAGTAGTTGGTAGCTATGACTTACTATATATAAGTGTAAATTATTGGAGGCGCTCGAGCAGGGGCGTAGCCAGAAATTTTTAATGGGTGGGGGGTTACGACTACTACAACTCATATATATGTATACGTGTGTGTGATAATGCAGTGAAGAATATACATTTTGTATGGCAAAAAATTCCTCATGGGGGGGGAAGTTATGAGCCCCTAACCCCCCCCCTTGGCTACGCCCCTGCGCTCGAGCCCTATGGGTCCATAGAACTCTACACCTACGTAAGGTAAGTATCCATGTTAGTATCTTCCTACCATGTTATAAGCTAAAAATAGAAGCAAAGTAAAAAATCCAAAGGAGAAAAAAAAAAAAAAAAAAAAAACAACCATTTTCGATGACATAGTGCATTTTAGACTCATCTGAACTTTTCTTCATTTCATACTTTACATTGTATCATCAGATTTTAATTAACCAGAGCCAGGCGAGGGCAGCTTATAGTAGTAACATTTGTGTGTTACTTGGCGTCACAGTGAATACTAAATCATGATTGAAACCAAATGAAGAAAATTTTTAAAAGTACAAGAAATTTTTTTTTTAAATGTTTGTAAATGGAATGAAATACTTTTTTTTATGTTAGTATAAATTTGTTTTCTTTATTTAGTGGTAAATTATTGCGTGGGCTCAGCCCCTACTCACAATTTATTGGGGAGGCTCGAGCCCCACGGGCCCATATAACTCTATGCCTATGGGGTGGTCCCATATTAGTTTGGTGAAGATCTGATGGTATGTATGATCAATGACAAAATAACGAAGATGTTCAATTGTTATGAGCACATAAACGACACTTGGACAGATCCCTTGAAGTATCGGGATATTTAAGTTACCATTATATCAATTTGGTTTCTTACCTACTTTTTTCTTTTCTTTCTAATATACTTGCAGATTACCGCGGCCATTAAAATTAGCTATGGTAGTCAAACGCCTGATTAAACACTGACTATACAATTTATATTATTACTATCATCATTATGAAGTGTAACATCACAAAATTCTGTTTCGTGAACAATTATTCCCTTACCTCTAGAACTTTTATAAGATAATAGCCTGGCTACTCCAGCTTTCAATTAACTTTACATCCAGTCGATGGGATTTCAAGGTTAACAAAAGTAACATCTCTTGTAACAGCTTCAATTATTGTTTTTTCGCCTGGATTGGCGAATCCTTAAGTGTTTTGATTGCCTATCGTTGTTTCGCTCCAGGTAGTAAGTACTTATTTTGTGCCGTCTTTTTTTGTTTCAATTTGCCGCCTTCGCTGGTTAACCGTGACGGATTAAGGATATTAGTTACGTATACTTTTTTTAAAGATCTTTTCTTTTCACTCTGAAGTACGGCCAAGGCCAGTTCCTCCTTGTGTCTTAAAAAACATTTTTTTTTTCTTCTCCCGCTTATATTATCTATGTTTAAAGAGAAAAGGTATTGTCGATTTGCAATGAAGAAGTGTGACGTAATGTATCTTGTTTGACTAGCCTAGGTGCAATACCAGCTGAAATGGGGTTTTCGCTTGTAGCGTCCCATTAGTTTAAATAGTGGGTTGTTTTATTTTATAGCCGGGTCCCGCAATGTACTAGTTTCTATGCTCCGTTCCTATAGGACCACGAAAAGTGAAGCAGCTCTGGCCAAGTCTGCTTGAGATAGCCATCTTGGCAGGGCCGTAGTAGCAGTAGTCTGTGTCTAACATAGACAATCTGTGTGTGTACGGATTTCTGTTGCTGCTGACGAAGGTCGAAAGTTTTTCGACCGAAACATCCAGTCTGGACATGCCATTCTAGACAGACTAGAATGGCATGTCCAGATTGATAAATACCTTTCATATGTATTCTTTTACATTTATTTATTTTAATCTTATTATTAAAGAGTCCCCCCGGGGCCTTGTCACTAAACTCCTGGACTGATTTGGAGCTGTGTACGCTAAAGGGAGCTAGTGCACGTAAAATCTATCGTGGCTCCAATGTCCTTCATGTTCAAACGATGCCGCTGGGGGTGCCGATCCAGGTGCCAGGTTTGGAATGGGTTCAGAATTAGGAGACCACCCACGGTGGCAACGTTGGTCTGCATAATAGGCGGCCCCATAATGAAATGACCAACATCTGCGGCCCTCGTTGCGGTTATGCCGACGGTGGCCGCTGACCCAGCCATTAGAAAGAATTTTTTTTTTTTATAGCCGAAGATTTTCAGCTTAGTTGTAATGAATTGCTTTAAAACTATGAATGTCAGTCTTGAGAGTTTTCTATATCATGGAAGTTCGCTGTTCTTTACAATCTAAAGCATCACAGGTAAGGAGGCCATTCTTTCTTCTTCCTATTATGCAATGGATATGTGGCCCCACAGACTTAACATGAACGTTCGCCGCATGAATACCTCCACATATTTATACATGAACGCTCTTTCATGCATAAATCACTCTCAAAAAAAGATACAAATCATATCCCTTGCATTTTATTTTACTTGTTGTTACACTTTAACTAGCGTGGATCTTTTAATTACTTGGTTTATTTTAAAATTAAAAATCATTAAAATATCCCAAGAAATATAGTATACATGTGGGATCTGGTTAGTCACCGACTCCAATAAACTCACCGGTTTTATTTAAAACGACACATTTCATGATCTTAAAATGCATTGCAAAAAGTTGCACGCGCAAAAATTATTAAATACCTAGGGATGGACGCGAGACGAGACAGAGATTTACAGCTTTTTTGCGAGACGAGACACACATTTTTAACATTACGATATAGGGATTTTTGCGAGACGAGACAAAGCTTTTAGGCTATTTTGCGAGACGCGAGACTCCTATTTTTCGTCTCGCGTCCATCCCTATAAATACCTAAAAATATAAAAAGTTAGTGGGTTGTTCTATAGATTTTTTAGAGTGTGAATAGCATAAGTGCTGTATTAGCCAAAAGGGCTTGATTGATGATTAAAAAGTATTTTTTTAATTAGTTGTTTATTTATTTGACTATAAACTGCGTTCAGCTTCCTATAAACAAAACATTTAGTACTTCTCAAAATCCTTAGCTCTTCTTAAATTTAAAAACGAATAGCGATAAAGTTATTAATGATAAAATGATTTTCTATAAATGGAACGTTAATAAAAGATGACATTTTTCTGCCTGTGCACTGTAAAATACCAAATTTATTCAGTCTCTTTTTTCTGTGGCTTATTATTTTATCTTCCAGATTTTATTTTAAATGACCACTGTGTTACCAAATTTTTCATACCTGAATTTTCCCAGCATACGGCTGTCTTATTAAATAGTTACTACATGTTGTCATTAATTTTTGCATGTCTGTGTCAACTACATTTGAAAGATTCTTTTATGGGCAAAAAATAAATTGAAATGTAAGTAAATGAGAGGGACTGAGATGATCACATTTATTCAATGTCCTCTGTTACTTCTCCTTTATGTTAAACTGTTATGTTATTAATATTAAAGATAAATGCCTTTTTAAGAGCCTTATGCACCTTGATGATAATAATGTAAAGTTATGCTTCGACTAGTTTATTTATTTATTTAATGTCTGCTGACTGTGAGTGAACATTCTGCACCTTCTATTAAGCAAGCAGTAAATAAATAAATAAAAAACACAATAATAATTATTATTTGTTACTTTCAATGAGAAAAGTTTATGAATTTGGATACATTTTATTAGAACTAGTTTTCTGTTTAATCATAAGTAAAAGTTGTAGAAAGAAGAATTAAAAAAAAAAAAACATTGATCGAGAAATTTAACATTTTTAGAGAAGGGCCCTAATACGGCGGTTTTTGATCAACTGGTAAACGAAATTAAAAACTACATCACTTTTCGGTTCCACTAATATTTACTGCCCAGCTAGTATCACATGAATTTACAAAACATCGTGCTTTCCTTTTCAACAGCGTTCTTCTAAATTAAATTGTATCACCTTATCTTATTTCTAAAGCAAGTGTTTATAGCTTTGTATCCCCTTCTGCATTTCACATGATGCGGCGCGGAATTAATTTCGCATCTGTCACTCAATGTATCGCATCAGTCAGCCGTGAATACGAATGAATTGGCGTTCGAATCGAAAAAGGCACGTTCTCCATTTCACAAAACATGCGTATATATTTGCAGAGCCTACTCAGTTGGAAACTTAACAGATTCCATCCTCCTTTGCGATTGCACGCTAACTTGTGTGAAAAATCGCAAAAAATAACTGTGAAAAAGCGCAGTGCAAACAAAACCAGTCACGAATCCTTATCATTTAAGAGTGCGAATGCTCGGCAGTCGATGTATTGCCGATGAACAAAACGCGATTGGAAATCTACAGTGACAGAAGTCACCACGGGTCGACTTTATTTGAAAGAGGCGCCGGGTCAAAGCCCTCTACGTGTTGTAATGGGATATGTTGCCCGTGTATCAAAGAGATCGAGCCTACGGCGCTGATGAATTGCAGGTTCATCTTGAAATTGCACGGACGGTGATCTTCAACATACAGCAAGGCAATGTTAGCTTTTTGGATAGATATATTTCAGCTCAAAGGATGTGGTATCTCGCAATTTTATGCGGCTGTTTTGCGGCTTTTAATTAGTTTTGTGCTGAATTTAAGTGGGAGTTTCTCAATTTGCCTGTGTGTGAGTGCAAAGTAAGGTTAAAAATCCTCATTTCTCTCTCTCTTGGCTTAAAAAAGAATAACTAAATCGTGCCAAACGTATATAAAATTAAACCCTTAAAAAAAAAAAAGGAAAGAAATGAAAAGAAACATGAAATAAATAAAAAAATTAGGGGTGGGGGGTCAACCCCCATGAGGAATATTTTGCCATTTAATTAGTTTTGCTCTGAATTTAAGTGGGAGTTTCTCAATCTGCCGGTGTGTGCGTGCAAAGTAAGGTTAAAAAATCATTAATTTTTCTCTCTCTTGACTTAAAAACGAATAAATAAATCGTGCTAAATGTACAAAATGTAAACACTTTAAAAAAAAAAGACTATTTTTACTGTTGAATACATTATGCACACCCAACCCCCAAACAACCAACCAATAAATAAATAAATAAATAGACGGAAAAAACATTCGGATTTTACAGTGAAACTTCTAAATGTTGAACACTCGCGGTCCCCTCAATAAGTGTCCAAATTTTAGAGGTGTTTAACTCATAGAGACGTATTTAAATTTCATAGTCACTTCCTGTTCCCTAGAAAAGTGTCCAACTTAGGAATATATTATTGAGTTGTCCGATTCGGGAGGTTCCGTTTTATTTATTTATCCATTTGTTTGTTTTGCTCTTTTAACCCTTTGAGGCGCAACCCTTACCCAATGCTGAAAAAAGGGCAAGCTGCCGTCAAAAAAGGGTCTCTAGATCTGTGGCACGCAACGAAAGTTTCGATCGTCCGCCATCTTGCTGGTAGTTAAGTCGAGCGATGGCAACGGCTGCCCTTTTTTCTGCATTGGGCAATCTATCCAGCTGTTCTCGCATTCTTCCATTTTTCGGCAGATGTTAGTGCTGTTAAAAATAATCGTGACCATTTTTTAACGGGAAATGACGTGCTAAAAAGTATAGGATTCTCGTGGAGCTATGTCACCGCCAACTATTTTTATAGAAATCAAATATATTCTTCGTGACTGGCAACAGTCAAAACGTCAGAGTTTGGTGTTCCCAGAGCGGGAACACTGCGCGTTAAAGGGTTAAATGAAGTTTGATGATCTGGTAAATCCTCTCAAACTGAATAAAAGTGCCTTAAAATTTCCTTTTTTTTTTAAATTTAATTTTCGGCTATGCCACCTCAACGTTGTGGGGTGGTGGTGGGGCCTGTGTGTGTGTGTGGGGGGGGGGGGTGAACCCTATTGCTTGAAATATTTACTTGTTTTGTTGTGCTTCTGTTGCAGGCGTTAAAAAATTCTAGTGTTAACAAGCAAGAACAATTGGTAAATTAAGATATTAAAAGTTATTAATAATGGACGAATAAAATGATGCAAGTAAATTTGTGGTATAAGATCGAAGTAATAAAAATTAACTAAGAATAAACAAGCAATACTGTGAATAGAAATAAAGGAAAAATTATAAGAGTTTAATCACTTTCAAAAAGTGACTGATCAAGAAGATTAAAAAACTAATTACTCCTTACCAATCGGAAGACGCGAAATTGAATTAATGTAACTTTGAAGTAAATCCTGCTTAAAATATGTTGCAGAAATAGGTAATTAGATAGATTCACTGAAAATTATCAAACAAAACATTAATGCAGATTCTATGGTTTATGCAGAAAATATCGTTGTAATTCATTAGAGTAAATTAGGTGAAAGCTGTCTGATTTAAAAATTATTTTATTGCAGGATTTTATTGATCATTGATAATATTACTTAGTAAATATAATTAATTATGATTTGTTATTTTAAGATTGACTTTCTCGATTATAAAATAACAAATGCGTTAAAATAATTGAAATATTTTATAATCATGATAAACAATTATTGAAGGAAAATAATTCATAATTAATACAAGCATTTAATTTAAATTCATTTTCATGGTTTCATTCGTTCGATCTCTCCTGTAATTCAATAATTATTTCCACTAATTTTCATAAAGGAATCCTTTAGAATCAATATGTTTATGACGAAATATGACATGGTAAATTAAAATCTATTTATTTTTAGATTGTGGAAGATTTATATAATGCTGATAATGTTAAAATAAGCTTTCTTTTTTCGATAAGATTGTGAGGGTTTTACTTGTTTGTTATTTGCCCAGCTTTAAGGAAACAACCATTTGTCATCAAATATTTGAATAACATTGTACTTGATTGTGTGAGAATTTCGTTTATTTTCTTAATATTTTGTAGCTTAAATAAGATGACAAGTCTGGCGTCGATCCAGGAATTTTTCCCAGGGTCCCATTTTTGTGAAAACTGTTTATTATTGTGAATTTCAATATTTATTTTCCTGAATTTCAACATCTAATTTTGTGAATCTTCATACCAATTTTTGAAAAAGTCATATTAATTTGCTTCGTAAATTATTTTAAGAAACAAACTATACAGTAAAATGTCAATGAAGGGTTGTTTAAATCGATTGTATTTTCGTGAAGGGGCCGTTTTATTGGATTACAGTTTTGTGAAGGGCCGTTTTAATCGATTGCAATTTTGTGCAGGGGTCGTAAAACGGACCCAAATTTCATCTGCACCGATCCCTGTAAGTGTACAGAAAAATGTAGAATTAAAGATAGACTCTGGTTTCAGTTAATCCTTTATAGCTCAACAACCGAAGTTTTAAAAATTGTTTACTGTAATGTGAAAAAAAAAAACAGATTATAAACATACTTAAACAATTCATTTTACAGTTTGGCGATCCATGTAAAAGTTTAATGACCAAAATGTGTTTGCATTTGGTCATTATATAAAACGATCTTTTTTATTAAACGAGTTATATAAAATGATTACTTTTATTTTTGCATTATTTAAAGATGAATCTAGTATACCAAAGTATTACTGAAGTGTTTGTGAACAGCTTATATATAATTTGGGAACTTTTTAAACAATCATCAACATTCTCGTAAGATTGACCAACGAAAAGATTGTGAGTGCTGCAGTAAACAATGCTGGACTGCTGAAGGACAAAATACAATTTCGTGTTACGATTAAATATCATAAACTCTTCACGTTGTAATTGTTGAGTTCTTTCTCGATTCAATGACTGTTCGAATCTGAATCCGAATACCAGTAATTCCGGATCGACGTTTTCAGTCGAACCATAGAGTTTATTTTTTACTCACCTACCTGTTACCCTGTACACTACCCCTGTGACTGTGTCAACAAGGTTTGACTTTTTTATGGACATTATACCCAGGCAGCACATAAGCTTAAATCAAGTTTGACATTTCTTTGAATTTGACGCATTAATGCAAGCTTGACAGTTCAACTCATTCTAAGCTGGCAGCAAGCTTGCAGGAGTCAAGTTGAATTGTCAAGTTTAAATACAGCTTGATTTAAGCTTGAAAATTGATACTCGCGTGATTTTTCCTTTTTAAAGGAGCGTTGATGGCGCCATCTGTGAAAGAGAATGGACATTAATTGTCTAGCGTCCTAATATTTGCTGAAAGTTCGTAAAAGATGTGTTTTATTTTATATTACCAGTGCCATATTACCGGCAGGGCAAACGGGGCAACTGCCCAGGGCCTACAGATTTTAGGGTCCAAAAATCTTACATCTTACACTTTTGTAATTTTAAAATAAAATTACAAAGGATAAAAAAAATCAGAAGTTAAATAATTTTTTTAATTATAAAGTATGAACAATGAAAATAATTCAAATTTACATTTGTATAAATTAATTTTAACTTATTTTTAATTCTTCGAAATGCTCTATATCAATATAGCATACCAATATGTAGGAAAATAACCACATTTGTAAAGAGAATTTTTAGCGTTAAAAAATACCAAAATTTTTCAATTATTTGTTATTTTAAGAAATATTTACAAACATGACTAGTGTTTGTATTCCATACATGTTAGCAACTGTGATATAGCATTTCGAAGTAACGTTTAACTATCTGTTTCTTTCATTTCAGATTACTTAACACAAAATTTGTGTTAAGTAAACCCATTCTATATTTCCAAATATGGAAATTCTTCAAAATAAAATACAATTATACTACGAAATTGATTTCAAAATCAGTGGTTTGTCTCGATTTTGACCAGCAGTATTGCTTCATGAGTGTTGCGGTATTGAAAGTTTTAAAACGTGTTTTTTTATTTTAATTTTGATTTTAATTTATTTTGATGCATTATTTTAATTCTGATGCATCCCATGGAAAAATGAAAGAAACAAATAACACATCGCCCACTTATCAATTTGGCGAGAAAAAAGCGTGGTAAGTCACTTCAAACTTTAGTCATAGCTGCACAAGCCTACGGTGGCGGAATGGATAGCGTGCTCGACTGCGAGGCCAAAGGGCCCGGGTTCTATCCCAGCGATGAACACTCGATGGAAACAGATTAAATTAAATTGAAATTTCAGCGTAGAGGGGGAAAATGCGCGGAAAAATAAATTATGTGGAGCGCGTTAGCCAGCGGGAGCCCCGTGTATTAAAAAAAATTTTTTTTGGAAAATTTTTTAAGCTTGAAATTAAGCTTGAAATGTCAAGCTTGATTCAAGTTTGAAATGTCAAGCTTAATGCAAGCTGGGCAAGTGTAAACTAGAACACTTGATTCAAGCTTGCATCAAGCTTACACGATTGGAATTTTCAAGCTTAATTCCAGCTTATTGACTTGATAAATCAAGCTTGCTGCAAGTTTGATGCAAGTTTGCTGTGCTGTCTGGGTAGGAAGGTGCGGACATTTTTTTTAAATCCAATCTCCAATAGTATCTCTCACTCGTTATGGGGTCCAAATTCTAACATTTTGGACTTCTTCCAGTTGCTTTTAAACTTATTTTGAAGGAACTTATTTTGAAAAAAAAAAAAATAATATTTGGCCTAAACAAAATGTACAACAAATCGAAATGTTGTTTTAAAGAAATGTAAGATTTTTCTGAATGGATTAATTTAGAAAAAAAAAGCTCATTGTACCTAAGCGAAATATACTATTAAGCAAAAAGTAACCCTTTAGCAACGTCTTTTTTGGGGGAGGAGGGAGGTGACATGGAGACCCAGATAACTGTTTGTAGAGGGAGGGGGCAAGTCAAGGGTCCTGCCCCAGAAAGATTATAATTTTAGTGCTGAACCATTTCTACGTTATACGGAACTTATTACGGAAATCATAACGATAGTATGGGAGTTAGGGGGGGTATGGGCCCTCCCTGCCCATGGGTATGGGCGCACATGACAGTCGAAGCCCTCTAGACCCCCTTCCCCTGGATATGCCCCTGTCTTCCAGTACAATGTCCGAATTATGTCCACAGGGCTTCAGACTGAAGGGCACATCTGCTATCATCCCGAGGAAAAAAATGACGAAACTCATTTTCCCTGCCTTATCATTAAAAATCGATTCACCTGCTCTTGAGAACCAGTGCTCGCGTTTTCGATGGCGGGTCAAAGAACTGAGGATTCCAGGAGAAAAACGAAGGTGAAAGAAAAGGCTAATTTCAACACAGTCCAGACAGACCTGCCTCTGCCTACTAGAAGACATCGCGATGAATTGAGAAAAAAAAAAGACGATCGGTTTTGCAATTCGAGAGAAGTTAAGAGCCTCCCGTGCATCTCTTGTTTGGCCGTGATGAGACGAGATTTATGAGATCGTTCACTCACAGGTAGTGCGTTCACTGTAAACCGTTGCGTCAAATGCCCGCAGCTTTAGTTTCTCCATGTTTTTTGTTGTGCTGTGCGCGTATCGGCTTTCTGGAAAAAAAAATCTTTCACCACACGCCGTTGCTTCACGTAAAGGGATGTGCAGAGTGACGTTTTGAAAGAAAAACGTGTTGCTGAAAAGAAAAAAAAAAAACCCCGTAATTTAAGGTTGAAAGAGTAAAATTTGATTTCAATTACTACCGAACAGTGGTGGTTCGTGACCTGTTTCGGTGTTGGGGCTAGAATAAGTAAAAAATAGTGCTAGTTCAAATCAGGAAAATGTATATCCAGTCAACTCCGGTTATAGTTAACCTCTGGGAACCATTAACCCTTTGAGGCGCAACCCTTTCCCAATGCTGAAAAAAGAGCAGCCGTTGCCATCGCTCGACTTACCTACCAGCAAGATGGCGGACGATCGAAAAGTTCATCGCTTGCCACAGATCGAGAGACCCTTTTTTTTTACGACAGCTGGCTGTGCCGCACAGCCAGCTTCAGTTCAGTTTCCAACAAGGTTGAAAAAAGTTTATCATTTCGGTGTGTCTGAATAGTATGCAGGTTTGTTTTTAAAAACTGAATATTCACAGTTTTGACTTTTGACGCAACTGAAATGCAGTTTTGTTTTTAAAAAGCTAAGACATATCCCTGTCACTTTCTAGCAATAGAGTGTTACTTCGTTCACTCCGGTATTTTCTGTTGACAATTTGTGTACGTTTCTGTGGACATGATTTGGGTCGTCACTTTTTCGTTGGATTTTTCTATACGGTTGCCAGTTAGCGGGAAGAGAATAAAATGCTAAAAGTCGCCAAGTTTTGTAATTTTTAATGATTTATCGCCACATTTGGTGCAAAAATATAAGTCCCTAAAATTGTAACTAGCTTAGCGACACCTTCCATATTCAGCGAGAAACTAACAATCTCTACAGTTTATTTCAAAAGGAGAAGTATACTTAGAACATGCTTCACGAAGATTGTAAAAAGTTTTAGTAAGTGATTTTAATACCGATTTGAATTCCAAAGAAGTATTTTATGGAATAAGGAAGAAAAATAGACACACTCATGAATAATGATACACTACTTAATGGAATAAAGAAAGAAAAATAGGGACGACGCATGGAATATAATACCCTTTTAATATATGGCACTTTAGTGCGTATTTAAAACATAAAAGTGTTTCAGATTAAACCCCCCCCCCCAAGATAGTACTGATAAAATTTAAATTTCGAATGCATCTTACTAGCTCTGTTTCTGAAAGAGGATAACAATCCCTTAAATAAGTTAATTTTTTTCTTCATTTAGAATGAAAATTGCGTAACTTTAATCAGTGAGTTTCATTTTATCTTTCACGACTAATCCTACTACATAGTTACGGTGATCCCTTACTCACTTAGTCTAACAATTCCGGGCAACTCCTCCAAGATATAAAACTTTTTCCACCATTACTCCAAAAAAGATTAAAAACGCGCGAAAAAAGAATAACATGTACACTGATTGCATGATCCTCATGAAATTGTTCATAATTATGTATAAAAATATAGAAAACACTGTGTGCTACTTTAAAAATCTGAAAATCCACCCGTTCCCTCATTTTACAGCTATTTTTTGCTAGTTTCAGCTCCATTTTGCTTCCGAGAGTAAAAAGCAAAAATTTAATCATTTGTGTGACAAAATTAGCTTTTCAAGTGAGAATTACGTCATGTTTCATCGTCATTAGGCTTTGAAGGGAAGTCAGTTAGTTTAAAATAGTTTTTCCAGATAACAGAGATTATTTTTTTTCATTAAAATAATCGTCTGCTTGAAGCATCGATGTAAGAGGGGCTAAACAAAACGAAATCGTTCGAATGCGAAAAGTTTCCGCGTGTTTCCAGAAGAGCATGAAATTCGATTTGAGCATATAATAAAAATTGAATTTGAAGTTATTTATTTTAGATTTACGAAGATGAAATATATTGAGTGTAGACATGGTTCGTCAAATGTTTTTTTCTAGTGCCACAACGCGCTTTGACTTCTAGTTTAGAATAATTATTAACATGTAACATCATTGATTTAAATCGTCTGACTGAAATAAATAACATCATGATTCGTTCCGGAATTCATCCAGTTTCCTGGTAACGCTCTTAACGATATTCAAGAACGTCACTGTCAACTCATCGCACTTTCTAACGATCACACGGAAAACGATTTATCATTCAAACCTGTTCCTAAAGCACATGCTGAAACAGGTGACTTATGTACAAACTTGAAATGCGCCAAGAATTTAAATTATTTTCCCTTAACTTCTCTGGATATATATATATATTCTATATCACTCGAGCGCTATAACAGTTAATAAATCCGCCCACCAATAACTATTAATCTCGACCCTTGACAAGCAGTTTTAGTTGAACACCCTCTTTTGTCGAACAACGGAATTCCCGAACGCTTTTTAATTACGAAATGGCGCTTGTTGCACGGAAAAGCACTCCTAAGTGAGTGAACTAGCTGAAAAACAGTGGATGACAAATTACGAAATTATTTGGCACTTGTTCAGAGAAGGGCCTAAGTACTCGGAAATCTAGCTTTTTTTTTTCTTTGCGAAGTTAAGATACCTTCTAGAGATTAGATGTAATTTTGAGAAATGCTAGAATTCACCGAGCCCTGAAGGTAAAAATTATTTTAAACATACATTCTGTTTCGCAGATGAATCAAATAGCTTTGAAACCGTCCTATAATACAAGGAAAGGTGATTATTTCTGCTGCCATTAAAAAATATAGACAGGAAATTAATAAAATATTTTTTATATACAGTGAAACTTCCTCCATTCAGTGAAAAATTGGCCATTAAGAGAGGTGGTCGCTCTAAGAAGTATAAACATTTGATAGCCAAGGAAAAAAATGCTGAATATATTGTTCGTTTTGCTATTTATGAAATTGTACACTAATGCTTAAATAATTATACAAACATATTTTATAAATTTAAATGTTTATAAAATATTTAGAAATTTCTACATTATTTCTTATCTGACAGAACAGCACTAATCCTGATATTCTTCATGCATTCTGAATTTGACAAAATAAAATCTGTTTGCTTTAATACATCCTCTTTTCGGACTTTCCCATAGTCAAAAGTAACCGCCAACTTCCTCTCCGAGTTTCCTTTGTAATGTGACTCGATCACATCAGTACACTGCTCCGACATTGAAACCACTCGCTTCTTAGATATGTCTCTTCTCTGACCTACGAGATTTTTACGTTATGTGCACTTACACCTGTTGACGAAATGCAGCAAAGCTAATGGTTTAGAATGTGATTTCTTACTTTACTTTGGGCAAAATGCAAGATAATTCTCGGACAGGGAACCGGGACCGGTCGTTTATAGAGGATTGTGTGGTCTCTTTTAGAGGTCCGCTAAACATTAAGTAGACAGGGTAAAATATCGGTGCCTTAAAAAATGGCTCGTTGGAGGAGGTGGTCTCTTAAAGAGGTGGTCGCTCATACTAGTTTCACTGTATTTTATTTTAATTTATATAGTTTTCATTTATCGTCTATAAAGGTCCTATGTAAAGAAAAAAAAATGTTTTTTTTTTTCAACGTTGTCGCAAGATTCAATAGTGTTCCATTTGAAAACTAGCTATGTGAAATAACCCGATAAACTGACTTAACTACCCATGGTTTCTTTTACGACAGTTGGAAACGTGGCGTCTTAAATTAAAAAGGAGATTCAAAAGCTCTGCCACAAACTTTACATCTTATTCGTGTACGTCATGGAGAATTTATACTGAAGATTTAAAGGAGAGAAAAGGAGATAAGTCGTATAGCCAATAGGCATAGTCAGATGTATCCGTGCCGTCCATTAGTGTATTCCGTTTTTGAAACTAACGTAAAAGTACCCATGTTCCTAATTGGGAACACAGTGAAAATTGTATACAATATTTTTTTCCCCACATTTAAATGACTGATAGTTTGACTAAAGCACTAGAGGACACAATATAAAAATTAATAAATATTTAAATATTTAAAATATGCCTAGATCTCAATTCTGTCGATAAAAGGTCAATAATTTGATAAATTTTAGTGATTTTAACCCTTTAACGCGCAGTGTGTCCGCTCCGGGAACGCCAAACTCTGACGTTTTGACTGTTGCCAGTCACGATGAATAGATTTGATTTCTATAAAAAATAGTTGCGGCTGACATAGCTCCAACGAGAATCCTTTACTTTTTAGCACGTCCTTTCCCGTCAAAAAAATTGGTCACGATTCTTTTTAACAGCATTGACATCTGCCGAAAAATGGAAGAATGCGAGAACATCTGGATAGATTACCCAATGCTGAAAAAAGGGCAGCCGTTGCCATCGCTCGGCTTAACTCCCAGCAAGATGGGCGGACGATCGAAACGTTCATCGCGTGCCACAGATCTAGAGACCCTTTTTCAGATCTAGAGACAGTTTTTTGACGGCAGCTGGCTGTGCGGCACAGCCAGCTGTCCTCAAAAAAAGGGTCTCTAGATCTGTGGCACGCGATGAACGTTTCGATCGTCCGCCCATCTTGCTGGGAGTTAAGTCGAGCGATGGCAACGGCTGCCCTTTTTTCAGCATTGGGAAAGGGTTGCACTTCAAAGGGTTAAACAATAAGTTTATTCTTCAATAAATATCATCTCAGCAGAAGTAGAATAAGTTTCTTTTCTAAATAAGTAATATTACAATTAGGGATAGATGCGAGACACTTATTTGCGAGACGAGACAGACCTTTTTCAGCTTTTTTGCGAGACGAGACAAACATTTTTAACATTACGATATAGGGATTTTGGAAGACGAGACGAAGTTTTGAGGCTGTTTTGCTAGAGTCCAATTTTCGTCTCGTGTCAATCCCTAATTACGATTTCCGTGAAAGTGGTTTAATACGTCTTAAGTTTTTTTTTTTCCCAAATAAATAATTATATAATAATCTTAGTAGAAGCTGTGATTTATAAGTTAAGACCTGCTTAATTATTTTTTCAATGCTAAAGTAAAAATGTTTTGTTTTTGTTTGTGAAAAGAATTAAAATGTTTATTTAATTTAATGCAAATGATAGTCCTATTTGTTTTGATTACATAGAGTAGAGATGGAAGACTCGAATAATTAACGTTAATTTTTCTTTACTTTGCCTGATTCTTTTAGTTTTTTTCACTATATTGCATGCATGATTTATACTAAAGTAGCAAGAATAATATTCAATAAAAATATTTAGAGTGTAAAAATTTAATCTGGTTTTGTGTTTCTCGACTTTCTGTAATAAGTAAGATGGATGCTCCTTTTTTTGGCCAGTTCCAGAATTTTAATCTCAGAAGTCCCGTAAATCCATGTATAGAAGTTCTCAAGCCTACTTACAGCTAACTAAGCCAAAAGTAATGCTACGTTAATATATCCTCTCTCTCTGCATTAGTTTCAACACAGTAGCGTAGCGAGGAATTTTTTCGGGGGTGGCTGAGAACTGAAAAACTGGTACGTAATATAACTTATCAACAAAACATATTTTTAAGAGAAAGGGGAGGATGAGTTCCCTTTATAAAAGTGGTTGCATATAAAAATAAATTAGTAAAACATAAATTGAGTTTAAAATCTTTGCACTTGGAAAAACATGCATTAGCAGGGAAAAAAAAAGTTCGGTTTAACCCTTTAAGGTGCAGTGTTCCTGCTGTGGGAACACCAAACTCTGACGTTTTGACTGTTGCCAGTCACGAAGAATAGATTGGATTTCTATAAAAATAGTTGCGGGTGATACAGCTCCACGAGAATCCTTTACTTTTTAGCAAGTCATTTCCCGTAAAAAAATTGTCACGATTATTTTTAAAAGCACTGACATCTGCTGAAAAATGGAAGAATGCGAGAACAGCTGGATAGTTTGCCCAATGCTGAAAAAAAGGGCAGCGTTGTCATCGCTCGACTTGTCGCCCGTCCGCCGTCTTGCTGGTAGATAAGTCGAGCGATGGGAACGGCTGCCCTTTGTTCAGCGTTGGGAAAGGGTTGCACCTCAAACGGTTAAGTACGTAGCTGAACCTCAAATTTATCAAGGTGACCTTTCAAATTTATCCACGAATACGTAATTTTTTCTCCACATCATATGTTTACTTATTTCGGGGGTGGCTGCGCCTCCATCAGCCACCCCTTGGCTACGCCCCTCTTTCAACTGACCCAGAACGTTTTTAGTTAGCAAGATTTCGCTAGCTGTACGAAAGATGTAAATAATACGAATATACTTATAAATAAATATGTTTTTTTTCTGGGAGAAACATTCCAGCAATTTCAGCGAGAGAACGAAAAAATTCTTCTACATCATTTCAAATCAGATTGCGATAAAACGATACTTATTTCTCCATAAGTTTATTATATTAACCCAGTTTCTTTTTATGGATGTAGCATTAGTGACTTTTGTGAAAGCAAATTGTCGAAAAAATATCATCTGTTCAAGGTTATTTACCTTTCCTCCCCGCTTTTATGTGCCTTAATCTAATAATACTTTTTTTTTAAATAAATGAAATCCGGAATTGATGTGTATATAATGTCTTGATTTCATCCATTTTTTTAAAAATTAATTTCTGTTTTGGTGGAGCAATTCACATTTTTATTGCTAGAAAAGTATGCGGTTATTCTTTTCTTTTCAACACATTAGCTAAACTTGACACACGTTGTCGTGATAAATACATGATTACTGACGCTATAAAGCGGGGTTTCTCTATCTGTGACGTGACACACGGGATTTTCTCAAATTGTGATCGTGCGCTGGCAGAAAGCGCTCTACAAAATATTACATCGTTGCCTTAACCCTTTAGCAATTTGAGGCGCAGCCCTTTCCCAATGCTGAAAAAAGGGCAGCCGTTGCCATCGCTCGACTTAACTCCCAGCAAGAAGGGCGGACGATCGAACGTTCATCACGTGCCACACATCTACAGACCCCTTTTTTGACGACAGCTGGCTGTGCGCGCGCACAGCCAGCTGTCGTCAAAAAAGGGGTCTGTAAATGTGTGGCACGCGATGAACGTTTCGATAGTCCGCCATATTGCTGGTAGTTAAGTCGAGCGATGGCAACGGCTGCCCTTTTTTCAGCATCGGTCAATCTATCCAGCTGTTCTCGCATTCTTCCATTTTTCAGCAGATGTCAGTGCTGTTAAAAAGAATCGTGACCATTTTTATACGGGAATTGAGGTGCTAAAAATTAAAGGATTCTCCTGGAGCTATGTCACCCGCAACTATTTTTACAGAAATCAAATCTATTCTTCGTGATTGGCAACAGTCAAAATGTCAGAGTTGGGTGTTCCCAGAGCGGGAACACTGCGCGTTAAAGGGTTAAGTCGGAGCCTGAGCCCAAAATTTCAGCTAATAGATTAAGAAAAGTCAATTACTCCATTGATAGAGTACCATAAATTTTGCCGTTTGTGCAAATTAAAGACAAATACATAATAGAAAACTAGCACTTTCTAATTCTTTAAATTCCAGTTTGTCAAATAGTAATAATTAATTTATTTCTCTGAATCACGTTTTAAAATCTGTTCACAAGGCAAGGAGTATGTTCAAAAAAGGAGAAATTTCTACGATCCTGAGCCTTTCCGAGCCCGAACACATTCCTGAATTTCAGAGGCGGAGCCCATCTCGTCTCTAGTCACCACGCCAAAAAGTTTAAGAAACCCAGATTTAGACTAAAATTGTGCTTTATTGTACCTTTCGTTCAGGTGAAATAAACTTTTTTTTTTCAAAATTTAGCCTCTCCCAAAAAACTTTCTGGATCCGCTTCTGATTGGTCCTGTTCATTCATGTGAATGAAAATTAGATTAACTGACCCAGGCGTTTATTATTTGTTTATTTATTTATTTGATTATTTATTTATTTATTGTGAATGTTTTGATGCCTGCGAGAAGCTTATTAATTAGGTTTCTTTCTTTTTCAGGAAACGGAAACTTATTTCAAAATGACTTTCTTTCACTTACTAGGCACAAATTAGCAGACCCTGTTTTGTAAACGGTAAGATTTTATATAATTATTAGCTCACAGGTTCTTAAACTGTGGTCCTCGAACCCCTAGTAGCCATTACCGGGGTCCGTGAAACTATGAAAAATGTTTGCACGCAGTTCCATAAGACGATGAAAGAAGCTAAGACGCGCAGAGCAATAAGAGAATAGTTCTAAAGCAATGAATAAAACATAAAATTATTATTAAGCTCTGTGAATCTTACATTATTCAGGTTTTTATGTTTTTCTTTTTCTATCGTATTGTTTAAAAATTATTTAATATTTACATTATTATTTACATTTTTGTCAGAAAGTGACTTTTTTCTTCCTATTTCTAAATTTCTACTACTAAACATCGTGGTATTAGTATTTTTGCCAGTCTTTCTTATAGCATTATTGTTAGGAGATTATTGTTTCAGAAATTAAGTTTCAAGAACGACATAAATTGTTTAGCATTGGGATTGTTTAAAAGGTGGTTCTCTACCATTGAAAATTGGTTTAAGGTTACATATATCTATTTTCATATATCTGAGACTTTTTTATGATGAAAGGCTGAAATTTTGTTTATTACCTAACTAATGTATAGAGCCTCATTTTATTAACTGGGGATATTTTCGTACGAAGGCCGTATTCACATCAAAATTTTGTATTTATTTAGGCTTAATGGCCTGAAAATTTTAATCTGTACCATGAATTTCTGTATCCTTCTTTTACGTAACTTTGTAATTTATTGTATATGACTGTGATGAATACTGAAGGAATAAAAGTCGTGGTTAGTGTTTCGGGGACTCCCTGTATATGTTTAAAGTTCTTTATTAATTTTATCATTTAAACGCCTAATTTAAACATTTTTTGAGCGTTTTCATTACTTTGGTGGAAAATATTAATTAAAAATATCCTTATAAAGTTCTCCAAGATTAAAATTGCGATCCAAAAAATAAATTCACTCCCGCCGACTCCCTTCATAACATCTGCTTTCCTGGCGGCAGTGTGTACATAATCAGCCGCCTAATATACGGGGATAATTACTGATATTCCACGCAGGCGGCTTGACGGGCGATTAACGAATTTCGGCCTTTTCATTCCAGGCCTTTTTCGTAAATCCGGGTCCTTTGTCCGACAGCAGAAGTATGTGAATGAACGACTTAATTACTCATTCTCGAGAGCTTTATGTACTGCCCGGTACTGAAGAGTGTATTGAAATTTTCAAAAGATGTTGCTTAATTACTATATGCGATAGGAGTGGGCTGCATGCGTAAATAAGTTAAATTTTTTTTTACTTTTTCATCGAATAAAAAAAATTGATACTGGAAATTAAAAATGGATCAATATTTAAGGACTAGAAGTCAAATTCCGTTGTGGAGGCAATTACAACGGGCGCTAGAAAAAATATTCGGCAAAAATATCTCTGCCCTTAATGTATTTAATCTTTGCGCGCTTGACCCTCTGCGCGCAGTGATCCCACTCTGGGAACACCAAACTCTGACGTTTTGACTGTTGCCAGTCACGAAGAATAGATTTGATTTCTATAAAAATAGATGCGGGTGACAGAGCTCCAAGAGAATCTTTTACTTTTTACCACGTCATTTCCCGTAAAAAATGGTCACGATTATATTTAACAGCACCGACATCTGCTGAAAAATGGAAAAACGCGAGAACAGCTGGAAAGATTGGCCAATGCTGAAAAAAGGGCAGCCGTTGCCATCGCTCGACTTAACTACCAGCAAGATGGCGGACGATCGAAACGTTCATCGCGTGCCACAGATCTAGAGACCCCTTTTTTGACGACAGCTGTCGTCGATCTAGAGACCCTTTTTTGACTCAGCTGGCTGTACTCGCGCACAGCCAGCTGCGTCAAAAAAGGGGTCTCTAGATCTGTGGCACGCGATGAACGTTTCGATCGTCCGCCATCTTGCTGGTAGTTAAGTCGAGCGATGGCAACGGCTGCCCTTTTTTCAGCATTGGGAGGGGGTTGAGCCTCAAAGGGTTAAAAGAAAAAACTTCATATTCAGTTTTTGTTATATGCCCATATTGGATCTGCATTTACTTCTAAACACGTATTCGAAAGATTTCGTTTCTCAGGGAACGTTAGGGATGGACGGGAGACGAAAAACAGGTGTCTCAAGTCTCGCAAAACACCCAAAAAGCTTTGTCTCGTCTCGCAAAATCCCTATCTTGTAATGTTAAAAATGTCTGTCTCGTCTCGCAAAAAGTCGTGTCGCATCCATCCCTAGGGAACACACCCCTCTTATATCGAAGCTTAATGCCATGAAATTCATTTTATTTGTGAACAAAAGAACTGCGTAATTTAGAATAACTCTTTTAAACGAATGAATCACAATTTTTTCTTCAACGACAGATAACCTTTACGTCCGTATGACGTAATTATCGCTTGATACTCCTAATTTTGCCACGCAGATGATAAACATTTTTTACGCTCGGGAGGAGCTGAAAATAGTGAAAAATCTCTTCAGAATTAGGGAACGGGTGGGATTCTCAGTTTTTTAAAGTAGCGTAGATTATTTTTTATACCCTCATCGATTAAAAGTTCGGGATACGTATAGTTAAGCTGTTCCCTGACGGATCGGCTAAAGCTCTGAAAATGGTCTTAAAAAAACCCAGATACCAGAGCACTTTAAATTAACGCAGGGGATAACGCAACGTTATCCCCTGCGCATGTGCCGCTCCAGATGATCTGCCAGCTTTGTCTAAAGTAATAAGCATCCTGAACATTATGGAGCACAAGCCAAGAAAATAAAGTGCAAAACAATACGCAGTCCGGCTCAATAGCTGAGTCGGTTAAATTTTGTTCTCATTAGAACACCGAAAGTGAAGCAGCATCGGCTTAGCCAGTGCTTGGGAGGGTGAATTCTTCTCTCTAGCTAAAGGGACCTGGAACACGTAAAATCTGCTCTAATGTCCTCCGTGTTCCAATGATATTTCTGGGGGGGGGGGTGCTGCTTAGTTTCCCCATCTGGAATTGGCTCAAATTTAGGAGACCGCTGTTTGGGGGCAACGTCGTCCTGACTACTAGGCGATGACCAGTATCTCAGGGGCCTAGTCACTAAACTCCATTCCCGTAAGAACTATCTCGCTTGGCCAATGCTTGAGAGGGTGAACTTTTCTCTCGGCTGGACTTCTGTGGGACCGTGTGCGCTAATGGGAGAAAGTGCACGTAAAACCTGTCGTGGCTCCAATGTCCTCCACGTTTAAACGATACGTCCGGGGTTGCCGATTTTAGGTGCTAGGTCTTCCACCTGGAATTAGTTCAAAGTTTGAGACCCTGAGCTAAGTGGGTGTTCCTTCCACCGGGACTCATTTAAATGGAATCAGCTCCCTGTCGCCTCTCACCGTCCTATATGGAGGATCTGGCACTGCTCCGCGGTTGCCAGAGGACATTTGAAGCAACAAAAACTCAACATCTCCGGTCCTCGTAGCGGTCAAGCTTAAAGTTGCCCACTGACCTCGCCAATAGAAAGAACAAAGTGAGCAGGCGACAAAATGCAGTGTTTGATTATTTGACGCGTCGAGCATGAATTTTAGACCTTTTTAGCAGACCAAAAAATCCCCAAAAATTTGCAACAGTACTGTTTTGCCATTTAAAAAAAACACCACTTTGTAAAATTTAAGAAGTGGTAAAAACAATCGCAAGATATAAAAATCTGGAGTGACACCACTCGACTTTCCGAACTCTTACGATTAAGATCATTACCAAGCATTTAAATCAATTTTAATCGATGAATAATTCAAACATATATGCCAAATTGAAGCTCAATCGAATGCGCCGTTTAAACGCTAGCGCACTTTCAAGAATTTCTCCCCATGTGCCATAATGTAAAAGAAATCTTTGTCGTAGCCCTGTAGAAAAACTACTAGTCTTATACACACCAAAATCAATACCCGTCTTGCGACGGTGGTTTATAACATATATACCCAATTTGAGCTTAATCGAATGCTCCGTTTAGGAGCTATCGCGTTCACTCACATACACATACATACATACATATACATCTCGTAATCTCACACACACACACACACACACACACATATACATACATACATCTCGCAAAAATAGCATAAATGAACTCAGAAGACCTCAAAACGTGTCAATACACAAGAATCTCGAAGTCGAATTTTTTCATGATTACAATACTTTCCTTACATGGTACATGTTCGGAAAATAAAAAGTACACTAGATCGACAGAACAATGAAACTCAATCAGAACTTTTAAACGAAGTTTCTTTGTTTTTACGGAATACCCGTTTTGGGAGATATTTCTAACTGATAATCATTGGAAGATAATTATTCGCGAAGAACATTTTAACGTTCGCGTTCTAATTAAATTCCCAGTCATTAAAATTACGAATCAAAAGACCTCCTACCCCTCTCCTATTAAAGAATCTGAAAATTGCCGATCCCACAAAGGCAGGGTGCCCATAACCTCTCCTCTAATGCGACGATAATTGCTAATAGTCCATACAAGCTGGACCTGGCGATTAGCAAGTTTTAGCTTTTCATCCAAGGTCTTTTTTCGAAAATCGGGATCCTTTTGTCCGAGAGCAGAAATATGCGAATGAATGGCTTAATTACTCCCTGGGGAAGCTTTTATACTCCGGCTGAAATTGAAGAGAAAATTTTAAGCTTTCTCAGACTACCTTGTTTAATTTCTCTGCAATTAGTGGTTTCGATCGGATGTATGCGTGTGTTCGTAGAGGATTAAATTGAATTTCAAAGTGTGTGAATTGGGGATTTTATATATCATATTGGCATAGCATTTTACACTTACAATTAACAGTGAAATAATATATGCGATTAAAGAAAAAATCTGAATGCAAGTGCCGTTTTTGTCCTCAATAAACTGTTAATCCTTTGAGGTGCAACCCTTTCCCAATGCTGAAAAAAGGGCACCCGTTGCCATCGTTCGACTTAACTACCAGCACAGCCAGCTGTCGTCAAAAAAGGGTCTCTAGATCTGTACCACGCGATGAACGTTTCGATCGTCCGCCATCTTGCTGGTAGTTAAGTCGAGCGATGCCCTTTTCTCAGCATTGGGCAATCTATCCAGCTGTTCTCGCATTCTTCCATTTTTCAGCAGATGTCAGTGCTGTGAAAAATAATAGTGACCATTTTTTGACGGGAAAGGACGTGCTAAAAAGTAAAGGATTCTCGTGGAGCTATGTCACCCGCAACTATTTTCATAGAAATCAAATCTATCCTTCGTGACTGGCAACAGTCAAAACGTCTGGGAGAGTTTAGTGTTCCCAGAGCGGGAACACTGCGCGTTAAAGGGTTAAATGGGAAAGATAAATAATTTGATTTGAGACTCTTAAAACGGATATATGACTATTTTATTCATAAGCACAATTGTTTGGTTTAAATTATTTTCATACTTCCAATTTCTTTTAACTAATTTCTGTAGTTTATTTTTTTTAACCTTAAAAAATTCTCCAAGATGGATAAATAGTTTTATTAATTTAATACTTAGTTTTGTTTAATAGATAAAGTTATTAAAACACTCAGATTTGCGTCAGGGTTACATAAATTTGTTGTAGCAGTATGTAAGGCTGTGCCCTCAACCTTTTTATCACCTCGGATCAGTGAACGTTTGATCATTTTACCGAGGCCCGCTGAGGGGGGGGGGTGAGAAGAGGACTCTGATTGTTGATATTTTAGATTGTTTCGATTTAATAATGTTGGATAATGTAGATGTTATTATAATTTTGATGTATGAATGACTTTAGCATCGTTTATTTATTGTTTCATGAATAACTCGTTTCATTTATTTATTTATTTCATCTTTTTTTTTTCAAGAAAGCTAATTTATTTACTTATTTTCAAATTTATGATTGAAATTTTAATATGTGATTTAAAAAAAGTCTGAATGCAAGTGCTATTTTTGTCTTCAATAAGCAGTTAAATGGAAGTGTTGAAATATTCAATAAACAATAAACCAATTTACAGTTAAAAGGTTTAATTAGGACAAATCCGAGAGAAATGCACCACAGTAAATAAAATTGAAATTATTGAATGTTCTTTGTGCGGCCCGGCACCATATGATCCACGGACCAGTACCGGTCCGCTCACTTTGGCTTGGGGACCACTGTTGTAACGTACTAATTTTAAAAATTGACCTCCTTTTTTCATATCATTATTCTCTTATACTTCATGCAAGTTATTACATTAAATCCATACAGCTTTAAAAGCTGATTTTTATAAAATCAGGTATGTTTTATATCATATTAACCCATTATAAGGCGAGTTTATGTGCAGAAAGTCGAAAGTACTTGGGATTTTTCTGCCTCATTTTTTAGGATTAATTCATATATTTTTCCTCTACTGTAATATCCCACGTAAAAACTGCAGAAAAATGTATTAAACAAACATAGACATTTTACAGGAGAATACATTAATTATTCTTAAATTCAAACTCGGTAAACTACCAGCTGCTTGTACACGGAATTAAACGCAAAAAAAATATATTTAAAAGCGATGATTGTTATGCTCAATTTTCGAGTCATTATTCGAGCTTTCTTTAAAATTACGAATGAAAGAAAAGTCCATAAGCCAAATATAATTTAGAATCTAGATGTATGGGAAAAATATACATCCAATAAAACTGAAAAAAAAATCAGAAAATTCACTAATGATAATTGATTTCTGTATTTAATAGACCGTAGGTGGTAAGTATTCTTACCACTGCCTTATAAAGGGTTAACTGACATTTCACTATTTTTCACGGATACAGTTTGGAATAAATCCTAAATGGTGATATTAAGGATAGTTATTCGACGATCATTTCCCGATAATTTTCGTATTCTAATTAAATTCCATTAAAATTACGAATCAAAAGACCCTCGGACACCCCTATCCTCTTCGATTCTCTATTGAAGAGTCTGAATTACCGCTTCGTCGAAGGCAGTGCCCATAATCTAACCTCTAATGCAGCGATAATAGCTAATAGTCAGTACCGGCTGGACGGGCGATTAGCAAGTTTTAGCCTTTCATCCAAGGTCTTTTTGCAGAAATCCGGGTCCTTTGTCCGAGAGTTGGAAGTATGCGAATGAATGGCTTAATTACTCCCTGGGAAGCTTTATACTCGGGCCGGAACTGAAGAGAAAATTTTAAGCTTTTAAAAGACCTTGTTTAGTTTCTCTATAATTAGTGGTCTTAATCGGATGCATGCGAGTATTCATGGTGATTTTAACCCTTTTGTGCCCAGATATTTTTGTCCATTTTGAAGACGGTCCCTTACTAGCTTCTTGAAAATGGCCGAGAAAATGGATGAAATGTATGATTTTCAAAGTTCCATAACTCGGTCAGTTTTTATCGTAATAAAATGAAACTTTTAGTGTTTACTTTGTTTTTGTGTACTGCATCTTTTCCTAAATAGGAGTGATAGGACCTGGGGACCGTATTAAATTTAATTTTTGTAATTTTTTTCTAAATGGGTTTTTTGGTTCGAAAAGCACGTAAAAACATTATTTACCTTTTTAAAAACATTTTTCAAATTGGAAGTGCATATCTAAATTGAACGGTTCGGGAATTAGCTATTAGCTTGATATATTTTAATGGTACTCGTCACTTAAGTTTCTATTACTTACAATTTACTAAGCTAATAATTATTTATTCAAAAGAATATGCAGTGAAAATTCTCAGAAGCAAATTTATTCTTTTTTTTTTGGGGGGGGGGGAGAGGACAGTGCCCCAAGCAACACAACAATGTTGTTTCAATGTGAAATGCTAACATATAAATTTTGTTTCAATGTGAACTTTCAGTGTCGTTTCCAGATGATTTTGTTCAGTTTTCTCCTCTTTGTTTCAGCATAGACAATGATATAATACTGAAACAACATTGTAAAATCAGAAGAGGAAAACAAATAAAAAAAACAAGATTTTATTTCTTTCATGCAAAATTATTAAAATTATACTGAAATTTACGAAAAATAAAATTGTTGATAATTATCCACTTGAAAACATCATTTTAATTTGTATTAAAATATAGCATTATCAAAATGCATTTTTACAACAGTAAATACGAATTAAAGTGATGTTTTCAAGTAGATAATTATCAACAATTTAATTTTTCGTAAATTTCCGTATGGATTTTAATAATTTTGCGTGAAAGAAAAAAAATCTTGTTTTTTTTTTATTTGTTTTCCTCTTGTGATTTCACAATGTTGTTTCAATATTATATCAATGTCTATGCTGAAACAATGTGGAGAAAACTGAACAAAATCATGTGGAAACGACATCGAAAGTTCACATTGAAACAACATTGTTGTGTTTCTAGTGGCCAAGTTGCTTTTCTGATTTAAAACTTAATTTCATGTTTGTCTATGGTTTGAAGTTTGGATTTCTTTAGGTGCGAGTTTTCAAGTTCTACTACCAAAAGCTTAAAATTTGCCCATTTTGTCCAATGAAACCCGGGTTTATTTTCACCCTAAACAACGGGTTTTTTAATAAAACCCGCCCGGGTTGGGCTTTTTACAAAAAACCCAGGTTTTTTTTTATAACCCTGATTACCTGTTCTGATGTTTTTGTAACTCGTACTTCGTACAACACGAAAAGGACATACCGTTTAATAGGAGATTTACTGTACTAGGTGGACCAACGTTGTCTCCTAGAAAGGGACGGACGAAATGGCACCGAAGCCCACGGCGGGAATCGAACCCGGACTCAAGATGTGATAGAATGATTCTTTAATCACTACACAATCCGGGCAACTGCTCAGAAACTGTACATTTCTTATTTTGAAAAATCGACTTTAAACTGCCCTCTTTCTCCTCCTCAAAATTAAAGCGTCGTTCACCGGCTGTAACTGTAATTATCCGCTTATGACAGTAATTGAAAGTACCGTTAAAAAGTTATAACTGATGCCAGTTTCGAAGACAAATCTACCGTTAAATATTGTGCATTCAACTTCACGTCTCAAATCCTTAATTTGCCAGTGCGCTTTTGCAGCGTTACTTCAGAGTATCCCTGCGCAGTGACAACAACGTTAATTGGGCGATAAGATGTCGGTTGCGTCACAGCTTACTGACAATGGACTCTTTAAACGGTAATCCTAAAAGACAGCTCCGACTGGAACATTTAACAGTAAATTAAATCGGCTCAAAATTTAATTAGAAAATTCTTCCTGCAGAAGGAAAACCAGTGGAAGACAGCTGTTTAAAATCGTTCTAACATTTAAGACGAGTATTAAGGAACTTAATGGATAAGTTTCTCCAATGTTCTCCTTAAGGTGGAATTTAAAAAAAATGGCGTTAACGAGTAGAGAACTTTTCAATCATGTGCTTGACAGAACGTAAGTAACGAATTGTGCCAGTTTGTCAAGCTGTAGGAGTAACCAAATGATTATGAAGTTTCGTTAAGTTAATCGGATAGTTTTCTGTTTGAAACTCCATCCATCATTACTAATTTGCTCTGTTAATCATTCTTGGAAATTGCAATCCAACTTATGAATTGGATAAATAAGAAATATGCCAAAAAGTTTCTTCATTATAAATTTATATAATTTTACATTTGCTGTTCGAATGTTACGTAACAGTCTAGTAAACTTTTCCGGTTCCTGGGCAAAGGTTGAGTGACAAGACTAAATTTTCAAAATTCTTAGATACCTCGAAAGCTATTGATGTTTCAGCATTTTTTTTTTTTGAATATTTGCCACCGATGGCGACTTTTCATTCTCTGGTGATTATTTGGTGGTTCACGTATGCGCATAATCGTAATCATTTACTTGACATTAAAACAGTTCTTCATGTATTCTTATACGTATCCTTTTTCAGATTGTTGTATTTAGCACCGCGAAATATTTCAAGTAGCCGTGGTGATAAATATGCAAACTATAACCAAATTATTTCACCATCACAAAAACTTATTCCCATTTTAAAACAGTAGGGTTTGACAATTTTTCGCCGAACATAAAAGATCCCCAAGGCTGGTTCAGTTTTGGAAACATTTTTGGGCACAAATTTGGCGATAAATCGCCAAAATTAGCCAACCTTAGCGATTTTCAACATACCACCGCCCTTTGTGCAAACCTGAAAAGTTTGTCCCAAACTCCCAAGACCAGTGACGATTTAATTAATAAATGAGTCTTGGAAATTAACAACAAATTGGAATAGGAAAATTATTGTTTAGGATCATCGAAGCTATATAAAAAATATTTTTACATAGGGCCGCTTGCAGGAATGCAATCGTACGTTAAGATTACCATGATTAACGATTGAAAACTAAGGATCAATATTTAATTACAGTTAACAATTAAAACTTGAAAATTCATAGTCAGTATTAACGTTATCCTTAATCGTGATTACTACCAAAGATTTTTTAATTATTACTAGGCACCAAGGCCCCCAGACTCGCTACGCTCGCTTTTCGTATGAGGTATTCGGCCCCTAATAAGGCTTTTATTAGTAAAAAAAGACATAATTTCAACAGACAAAACCCGAAGATTGGATCAGATAGAATGTTACTGAGCTACACATTGCTTGGTTCATTGGTACATAAAAATTTTAACTTCACACTACAGTAGATCCCCTCCCCCTCATAACACGGAAAATATTTTGTTATGGGAATCCGTGTTGTACGGGTCCTGAGCTATACTCCACCTGGAGAGCGGACTCCGCTTCTAATCGCCGGAAAAATTATTTGCACTCCTAAGAAACACAATGATATTTAGTGTTGCCATTCAAAAGTTATGTTAATTAGGAGCTAAAGCATAATAAAATCAGAACATCTGTTTCAGCTGTATTTTTAATAATGTAAAACCTATGGGACACCTTGCGAATTTGCCACTCATGGCGATTTTTAATTATTTGGCGACTTGCGTGCATGTAAAGTTAATAAAAGCTACGGAACAGATAGGATAGCTTGCCACCCATGGCGACTTTTCATAATTTGGCGATTTACACATGCTCACAACCTATAATTACTGTTCATTTAAGGTAACCGGAAAACCGTTATCCATATTTTCATTTACATAATCGTTTGCAGATTGGCGTACTTAGCACTACGAATTATACCATCTCGTCGCGCTAGCAAATATCCAAAGTGTACTATAACTGCTATAATGGCATAGTTAACGCCACCAAATATTTCTACTGGTAGCCAATAATCCAGCTGCACCGAACCGGCTTTAAAATAATCTGCATTTTAATTATTTTTCATTTTCAAGCTATTAGTTATTCTCTTTTGGAAAAACGAATAATCGCTCATTCTAAACTCCTGTTGTCTAAGCGAACTTACTACTTGAAAATTGTCATCTTTGTGTAACACATTTTGAGTTACTTATTTCATATAGTTTTTACTTTGGCGTAAAATGGGCGTAATTCTAACTCATGTTTGTAAATTTCACGCGATTCTAGATACTTGGAAACGCTTTGTTGCAAAGGAATGAATGATTTTATGCCAAATCTGGCAACCATTCTGTTTATTTTCTCAGTTTTTTATTAATATCTTCTAAAATAATTCGATCTTCGAAATATAAGTCAGCTCAGCAGGTTCCTCGGAATTTTTCGAATCTGTGGGCACCTTAGTCGAAATTCAAATTCCCACGGTTTAGGAGAAGATAGGCGAACACGCTTTTGACAGCGGCCCTTACTTTTTTTTAGAATAGAGAGAAACGCTATCAGCGATTAAGTTGCCGAAAAATCTTCCGTTAGTTTATATTTTCTGGAAGCTAAACGTGATTACCACAGTTTAGTATTCGTTAGTGCTTTGCACAATGTTTTTCAGTGTGTGGGGAGATTAATTAACCAAGGTGAAGTTTTAATAAACGGAAATGATCAACTGTAAAATTCGATTCCCCCCCCCACACACACACACACAAACACACACTCACACACCTGAAAGGTCACTTATAAATATGATTTGCATATGAATCTTTGGAAAGTGAATCAATCACTCAGAAATGCTTGCCCTGTAAGAAATTTATTTTGGAACTAACTAGTGCTACCCTTGACTTCGTCCGCGTCGGGTTTAAAATGAGGTTCAGAGAGAAATGAAGCAGGTGTTAATAGCAATTATGCTTGCGCTATTGACAAAAGGGACTGTATTTAAATATTTATGTTTTACTTACTTTAAATGAAGTACGTATAACACATGGTATATGTAGAATTACTATAAGAATTTTTTTTTTTACGCATTTGGTGAATGGACACAGTTACGACAATATTTGCAAATTGTTTTGAGTGTTCTTATAAAAGAAATATTTATGATGTATGCATGAATTTCAGCCTCAGGAATAGTGCACTTTTCTATTTGTGAAAAAGTTTTAGAATCGGTTCTGTTGTTACATAGATACCAATAGAGCGTAACGTATTAGAATTATTTTGAGTGTCCTGTAAAAGAACTATTTATGATATATGCATGAATATTAGCCTATAATACTCAATAGTGTAGCTTTCTATCGGTGAAAAAAGTTTTGGAATCGGTTCAGTAGTTACAGAGATGCCCACAGAGCGTAATGTAATTCTTATGAGTGTCCCTGTAAAAGAACTATTTGTGATCTGTACATAAAAGACTGCCTATAATACTCAGGAATATTGCAACTTTCAATCCGTGGAAAAAAATTCAGTAGTTACAAAATGCCCATAGAGTGTAATTTATATTTTGAGTGTTTTTATAAAAGAATTATTAATGCTATCGTAAATGCTCAATTATAACGCCACACCGAAATTTTTCATGAGGTTAATTAGAAAAATCCTATGTTTAGGCCTTGAATTTAGCACGAGTCAGGTTGCCGGTATGTTAATCCAGGGTATAAGCTATCTTCATTCCAAATTTTATTTAAATCCATTCAACCGTTTTTGCGTGATTGAGCCACAAACATCCAAACACACAAACGTACCCATTTATAATTTTAGGATTCGAAAATATGTGAACTTTAAGAAACACTTTTGAACTTAATTCTTGCTTATGCTTTTAAATTTATCGTAAAACTATCGTAATTTCTGTGTCATGTTTTTCAAAATCACACAATTCTGCAAATAGCATTCCCGCTTTATTTCAAAAGCTTAAATCATTTTATGCAGACGAAACTTGCCAAGCATGGCAACGTGAAAACGGTTTTTAATTAATAACTAAGATAGTAATTAAAATCTTAAATATTCTGAGACCGAGGTGCACATTATGGAACTCATGGTCATATTTGTTTAAATTTTCAGAGTTCTGCGTCTTGTATATATGTCTGGACATCGCACATATACAGATTTACAGACATTCATTTTTATTATTATAGAAGACTGGCCGCCTCCGGTGACCAGTTGGTTCGCCATCTTAATAAATCTTGTTCGGAGAGAATCTTGCCTCTCACCGGCTTCCATGGCACTGAAATCTCTGAGATTCTGAATGGAATTGAAAATTAAAATGGTTACAAACAGGGTCGACCCTAGGGTTAAGTGGCGCGTCGTGATAACGTAAAAAAGATTCCCCTTTTTATGCTCTACTTGGGTTTTGAGTTCGAAATGACGCCCCTTCGAAGCCGGCGCCCCGATGCGTTGCTTACCGCGTCGGTCCGCCCCTGGTTACAAAAATAAGATGGTTTAATGATAAAAACCTATAAAAAGGTACAAATCATTTTCGTCCTGTCTTAATTCTGAAGAGTTTCTAGATATATTGGCCTTTATCAAAAAACGGAAAGGAAGAAAATCTGAAAAACTTTCAGATTTTAAATACGCAATAAAGTGCTATGTACTAAAAGCGTATCATAATCCATGCGTCTTCCTTGTTTTCTTTCCTTATTCCATTAAGTTGGAAAGTGTATCATTGTTCAAGAGTGTGATTAAACAAAATTAAAACTGATATTTCTAACATCTTTTTTCTGGATATAATACAATAGAAATAACATGGGGGGGAAAAGATGCGCAGAAAATTTCCCAATTCGAACTGTGTGGTAGTTTCAAAAACTTATTTTTTGTTTGTGTGTCTGTGTAACATGTATTTTGGATTTGTGTGCTAGGCTCGAAGTTCGCTTATAAATCCACGTCGGAAGGAAAAACTTATTCAGGTGTATTCTTTATCCAGGCGTAGCAGACGATAAAATGATTTCATTTATTAAAACTCGTATTCTATAAGTTTGCGCCATTTGTCGACTGCTATGTAAAATAAAAACTCAACTGTTTTCTTTCTTTCTTTTTTTTTTTTTTTTTGATAAAAGATAGTTTTTTTTTAAATATTATAGGAACAGTGTTTTTCTTTCGCGCTGTAAAAAGTAGCCTATATGTTAATCCAGGACTTTATTCCAAATTTCATCCAAATCCGCCAAACCGTTTCAGCGTGAAAAAGTAATAAACATACATACAAACATTGATATTTATAATATTAGTAGGATTTCAAAAAACACCATCACTACCTTTTATTTTCATTTTGCTGACGTCTTTCCTAAATAAATAATTTTCATAAGGAGTGATACTATTTGTTTCTTTGGTCTAGAAAGACGTGAAAATAAAACATGTACTTATCCAATTTTCTTTACAGAAATTTATAAAAGTGTTGGATATGGTGCAGGATACTACTACTTTTTTTAATCACCATTCAGTGGCGCAGAATTTCTTTCTTATATTATGTCGACACAGATGCAAGTTATTAAATATTAAACGATGAACATACTTAGATTATGCAACATGGGATATTTACATTTTTAAAATTTTCGGAAAAAAATTCTGATATTTATTAAATATTCAAGATACACTGCAAACTTTTTCACTAAAACGCCAACACCATGCGAGTGTTGTATTTAGGTACGGAAAATTTTTGAATTATTTAAATCCAGTGAAATAAACATTGGCAGAGTATTTATTCATATTAGCTAAGCATTAGAAAGAAAAAAACAGTGCTTTTTCTTCTAAAAGAGTTAATAATTTTGAAATTTTTTACTCGGTAAATATAAGAAAATTACGTTGAATGTATGCCGACCAGCTTGTATGGTGGATAAAGTACCGTACTATGATTTCGGGTTTAACTCCCGGCGATCGAGGTTCGATCCCCGACTGGGCGTGGATGTCATTGTGTTCGTCCCTTCATAGGGGGCAACGCTGGTCCACCTACTAGGTGCCCCATGATAAAGTGACCAACAACTGTTGCCTTAGTGGTGGCCAATGCTTCCAAGGCATTGTTAAGGTCGGCCATTTTGGAAAAAAAAAAAACCGTTGAAAGTATTTGCATTGAAACACCTGTTTATGTAAAAGGAATGAAAACTTTATAATATAATAATAATAATTGTATAATAAACTTTTTAAAGTTTGTGTGTTGTTAAGATGAGCAAATTCTTAAACAGAATATTTTTTAAGCATGCCTCTCCCGTTCCTTTAAAAAATTCTTCTCTGGAAGCATAGACGGCTGGGGCACCAAAAAAGGGGGGCAGTCAAAAGAAATACGCTAGTTATAGCTGATTTTTTTTTTTTTTTTTTTTGTAAAACCGGGCTGTATTATTAGATTTTAACGTCATTATTAATTTAATGACCTTCTTAATTATTGATTAAATGACCTTCAGAGGCTAACTCTTGCTAGCTTGTACTCCTTTTCCTTTTCGGTTTGTGTACTGGGTTTCCATCCATCATTTTTCGATGGATCGTTACTTTTGAACTTTGAAAAGTAGTTGGCTACGTTTGGAAGGGAAGGGGGAATTGCCCCCCCCCACGCCACATGATCCGCATGTGCCAGCAAAGTCGAATTCTCTTTTTGTTTTGTCTGTCTTCGTCAGTCCGTCCGTCTTTACCGTTTTACCTTAACCCTTTAACGCGCAGTGTCCCCGCTCTGGGAACACCAAACTCTGAGGGTTTTGACTGTTGCCAGTCACGAAGAATAGATCTGATTTCTATAAATATAGTTGCGGGTGACCTAGCTCCACGAGAATCCTTTACCTTTTTAGCACGTCATTTCCCGTACAATAATGGTCACGATTATTTTTCACCAGCACTGACATCTGCTGAAAAATGGAAGAATGCGAGAACAGCTGGTTGGATTGCCCAATGCTGAAAAAAGGGCAGCCGTTGCCATCGCTCGACTTAACTACCAGCAAGATGGCGGACGATCGAAACGTTCATCGCGTGCCACAGATCTAGAGACCCTTTTTTTGACGCAGCCGGCTGCGTCAAAAACGCGATGTTGTGGCATGCGATGAACGTTTCGATCGTCCGCCATCTTGCTGGTAGTTAAGTCGAGCGATGGCAACGGGTGCCCTTTTTTCAGCATTGGGAAAATGTTGCGCCACAAAGGGTTAATTGTTATATGCCCCGATAGCCTCAAAATTTGACACGCTACTATAATACTCCACCCAAGACACCAATCACACCATACTAAGACACCATTGAAAATGGTATGTGGGGCATTTGCACACGTAAGAATTCCGATGCATCAGATTTATGCACAGTAACTGTTTAAAGTGTGTTTTAATGACTTTAGTACATATTATTGTGGTCTAGGGCAGTTTACTCTCTCTGGATAAATATGGCATTGATAGCTATTTTACCCGCTTAAAAATATCGAGACTAAAAGGAGCTAAAGTACCTCCGACGGATTAAAATTTTGTAATGATCGGAACAAAAACAGCGCAGTATAACTCCGTTAGAGCTAATT
This sequence comes from Cheiracanthium punctorium, assembly GCA_038373885.1. Taxonomy (NCBI): domain Eukaryota; kingdom Metazoa; phylum Arthropoda; class Arachnida; order Araneae; family Cheiracanthiidae; genus Cheiracanthium; species Cheiracanthium punctorium. The sequence goes on from JAWZYV010014041.1 coordinate 1,798,494, forward strand.
TAGCTCGATATTTGAAAGAGTGTACAGGACACATGAATTACGTAGAATAAAGTGGGGGGGTGTCCAGACCCCTTCTAACCCCCCCCCCCTTACATATGTCTGTGATGTTATGAAACGCAGGAATAAGATACATAAATTTCTTAGTAATCAATGCGTTGTTCACAACAGGCAGGAGAACCGAAATAATAACCACTCTCTAAATTTGCTAGAAAAGTGCTAGAAACATTAAAAACAGCATCAAAATGGTGCAGGAATAACAGGCTCGTTTTGTGGATGAGTCGGTTCACTTTTGCACCGCATAATACACATTACCATCCCCGTCGCTGCGTAATCTCCCGTTAACAGACTTAACCCTTTGAGGCGCAACCCTTTCCCAATGCTGAAAAAGGGGCACCCGTTGCCATCGCTCAACTTAACTACCAGCAAGATGGCGGACGATCGAAACGTTCATCGCGGGCCACAGATCTAGAGACCCTTTTATGACGACAGCTGACTGTGCCCGTGCACAGACAGCTGTCGTCGAAAAAGGGTCTCTCGATCTGTGGCCCGCGATGAACGTTTCGATCGTCCGCCATCTTGCTGGTAGTTAAGTCGAGCGATGGCAACGGCTACCCTTTTTTCAGCATTGGGCAATCCATCTAGCTGTTCTCGCATTCTTCCATTTTTCAGTAGATGTCAGTGCTGTTAAAAAGAATCGTGACAATTTTTTTACGGAAAATGACGTGCTAAAAAGTAAAGGATTCTCGTGGAGCTAGGTCACCCGCAACTATTTTTATAGAAATCAAATCTATTCTTCGTGACTGGCAACAGTCAAAACCCTCAGAGTTTGGTGTTCCCAGAGCGGGAACACTGCGCGTTAAAGGGTTAATGGGTAATATTTTTCAACCCGAAATGGAAACGTGATTAACGCAGTTTAGTAAATCATTAGACATTCGAACAGTTTTAAGCCTTTCAGTTGGAGTGGGGAGCTTAATTTTATTTACTGGAAATTTATACCGTATATAGAGTTCGAATTTTGCTGACTACTTCCATCACCGTTATTTGTTCCAGGACCGATACTTATTTATACACAGTGCTATTGAAGGTGGGGCTCACTCTCAAAAACTTATTTTGAATTTAAGATGTCTTTAACACATTCCTTATCTGTACGATTTTAATTATCTGTACTTTGTCTGCGGCAAAATCAGAAAAGATAATTATGGCACCGCGGAACAAAACTAAACGCAGCAGGGGTCGATGCACATGAAAATGGGGTCCGTTTTGAGGCCCCTTCTCAAAATTACAATCGATTCAAACGGGCCCATTCACAAAAATACAGTCGATTCAAACGGCCCTTCATTAGCATTTTAATCTGTATTATCAATTATTTTTTTAAAAACTGGACTTTTATTAAAAATTGATATAAAAATTCACAAAAATAAGCGTTGAAATTCACAAAAATAAGCACTATCCACAAAAAGGGGACCCTGGAAAAAATTCCTGGATCGACCCCTGCATCGTGTAGTCC